>JANAVB010025599.1:536999-966062 GCA_029216955.1 Iris pallida
TAGCCCCCGATTTACCGCACCAGACGTGACTTGGGATAAGTTCAAAGAGCTGTTCAAGGAAAAGTTTTATCCTGAAGCAGCCCTCGAAGAGTTGGAGAACGAGTTCGAAAGCCTGGAGCAGGGCAACCTCTCTATCGACGAGTACATCGTAGAGTTCTTCCGCCTCAGTCGCTTCGCAGATGCCTTGACCCCTGCAGCCAAAGCCAAAAAATTCAGAAAAGGGCTATCACATGAAATTCGCATAGCCATTGCCACCAGCCAGGCCACAACTTACGATAGAATCTTGAAGGTCGCACAGGCAGTAGAGAAAGAATTAAGCATAAGCGAAAGAGGGATAGAGACGCATATGGAGGAGGCAACAACCAATCAGGATCGACGAAATGTCTCAATGTCCCAAAGAAGACCCCAGCGCAGCAGTATCAGCAGCAGCCACAAGCAGCCCCATATCAAGTACAAGATGTTCCTACCTGCCAGTAATGCATGAAGAGGGGCCACATCCAAGAAGAGTGCCACAAATGGTTAGGGTTATGTTGGACTTATGGTTCCAACCAGCACATATCTCGATTTTGTCCGAAGAGAAACGCGACTGTCCCACCACTACCAGCCACACAAGGAGGACAAGATTATGCCACGATCATGGAGAACCCGACGACACCACAAGGAGGAGCTGACGGAAGTTCATAGCAGATTATAGTAGTAGTATTATTGGTGGGCCTATAGTAGATATTGGTTTGTGAGTTTTGAATAACAATAGTTTGGAACTATTCATCCTAGTAGATCATAGCGCTATTGAATTTTGAGGACAAAATTATTTTAAGGAGGATAGATTTGTGAGCCCTTGAGACCAAAATTTTTATTTTATTATTTTTATTATTGTTATTATTTTCTTATTGTTATCCTTGTCATAATATATATATGTGTATATTACCAAAAAGGGGATTTATGTAATAACATGTAATTAGACCAAAGGGAGGATTATATTTATGCAATACTCACTTATAGGAAGGAGGGAGTGGAAAACCTCAAATTCAAATCTAAATAGCATATTTGAACGGCTAACTTCCTCATATCCATGCGACTTCAAAAGGCTTATTTTAAGCAACCCCAAATCTTTGTTGGTAACCCTCTCCATATTTGAATCAATCTAAAAACCTTATATATCTTAAGGGATCAATCAATTCCCTCCTCCCCAAACCCTAGCTTTCCTGCACCTCAATTTTGTGAAGTTGTACGATCAGCCGAGAGGTTGTGGTCGAGTAGGAGCCTACGAATTCATCAACAGGTATTCTCCCTCTAACTCCATATCATGCAATTCTTTAAACCCAGATTAGTTTATCATGGTTAATAGGGAAAGAAGTATTTTCTATAATTCCTAAAAGAGATCTAACATAGGGTAGCCCATGTACCAGTGTTGTGTCAATCGTTTTTGTGGTTTACAAACCTGGGAAATTGTAGGACAAAAGGGGAAGAACAATTTGTGTACACATCAATGAATAAGTGACAGTAGGGGGTCGATGCCAATTGGTATCAAAGTTGACACTCGGTATCACGTGGTATATGTGGTATCAGATTTTGATACTTGATACCATAATAGACTCTGTATCAGATTGATATTGATATCAAACCCCACTCTTGGTATCAAATTGGTAGTGGTAGCTTGCAATACTGAGAACCGAATTGCTCCATCACATACTAGGTTGCCATGAAGTATCAGTTAGAAAGTTGGGTTTTTGCCTTGGCCAAAAGTCTAAGATAGATATTGGGATACATGTAGGTGCCATGATATAGGACATTGAATACAGGTGAATGTCAGAGTCCCTGGAGTAGATGAGTACAGGTAGTATCAAATAGCAATGAATCTTGGATAATAAAGACCCATGCCTCCGAGCCTGTACCCTGCACATAGACAAGTCACATACTTGTATACAAGAGTAACAGAGTACACCCAAGAACCTAGATATAGGACCATGCATCAAATTGGATGAACCACAAGTATCCTAGTTAGGAAAATCATATAGGTGGTACCAGGGTAGCAAGAGGTGCTACATGTCAATTGACAGCAGGTCATCCAGTTATCTGATTCATGTATCAGCCAATAGGCCTATAGGATATGCCCCATAGTAGTTTGGTCTATACAAGGGATATGCCAGATAGTGGCAGTAGGAGTATCAGTTTGTGAGGGTTCAGTCGAGTGTGTGTAATTTAAGATGTCATTGATGTACTCACGGATACCAGGGGTAGATTGCCTAAGAAGTTAAACCATAGCACTGGGTGTAGTAAGGGTATTGGAAAAAGAGACTTTGGGTGAATTGTCATGTTAGATGTCTCCTTGTATCTAATAGATATTCTTATGATTAGACTTTCTCTTATGTCAACTGGTACGGTCATATCAAATGAATTTGGTATGTGATGTACCCCTCCTTGAAAATATAGCAGGACAGATAGCAGTAAATGAGAATACGAATAGGTGGGGTATAGTTCCAGTATCAGTAGACCCATATGGATATCTCGAGTATTCCTTTTGCCTTAACACCTAGGTAAGGGATCCTATGGGTAAAGAAAGGGGTTTGATGCCAATACACTGAGATACCACTGCCCAAGTTGGAGAATAGTGTAGTTGAAGGTTAATAGGTTTAAGCATGACCCAATAGAAATGCTTACCACTCGAGTACAAGTGGGGGGGGGGGCATGTGCAAGGTATATCAAACTGGTACTATAAGATATCACATAGTAACAGTAGTAACTATATGGGCAGCTACATTGCCTTAACTTTAGAATGGAACAACTAAGTTTATGTGACAGTAAGGCCACAAGCCGTAGACCAATACCAGTGGATGAAAGGTCCAGAAACCACAGTAGCAAGTACTGGAGAAATAGACTAGAGCAACCAAATCTCTTAATATTTATGTGTCATATTAGGTAGGTTCACATGGAGTTTACATTTGAAGCTTATAGTTTTAGATGAGGGTTCCATTTTTACATCTAGTTTGTGCTGCCTCATGAGTCATGTGCACCTCTTAGTAAACTATAGAACATCAAACAACAGAGAGTCGAGGGGTTAATTGGTATCAAATTGACTCTGGTGTCAAGTTGTTTATTTAAGTATCAGATTGATACTTGATACCAAACCCAACTCTTGTAGCAGATTGGATACTCGGCATCCTATTTGACTCTTGGTACCAAGTTTGTAGGCTAAGTAGCAGATTGATATTTTAGTGTATCAGTATATATATATTGATAGCACTACAGACCCAGGTAATAGCAAGATTATATAGGACAATCGATGGGTACTATAGGATACTATCTATACAAGAGTTAATACGTACATACTAGATGAGCATAATAAAGGGAAGGGATAAGTTAGCAAGCCCACCAACTAAAGTAACTAAGAATCCAAATAGATAAGCTATTTCCTTGTTGAGTTGATTATTAACATTGTAATTTCATAAATAGGTTAATTGGACTTTGACTCATTGCTCGACCCGTGCCAACAGCTCAGGACCACAGGTAAGTATACCTTGCCTTTCTTTACAACTTTATTTACATGCTCATTTTCTTTCATTATCCAGTTGTTGATATGTGTTTCTTCATTATTATATAGCCCTTATTTACAGTTAGTCTTGTAGCCATATTGGACATGTTTACACTTGTGCTTGGTCGAGTTGTATCATAGGATGACTGTATTATAAACTGAACAGTTATTTCCTTGTTTCGATTCTTGCAACCTGCGAGTCCACACACGGGCGAGGGTTGACCGTTTGTACCTACAAGTCCACATTTGGGGCGAGGGTGATTTGTCATGAACTAACATGCGAGTCCACGCTCGGGGCGAGGGTTAGTTATTAGTTCAAACCTGCGAGTCCACTCGGGATGAGGGTTTGGTATTCCATTGATCTCTTGTTTACTTGTTCTCTCTGCAGTTCATTTATGTGTAGTTGTTCTTATATTCATGTCTCGTGATCGCTTAGTCTTTTCCTATTTATATCCTGGATTTTCTTCATGCATGATAAACTATTAGAAAGGCTTGTATATTATGTATCTTGCTAGTCCTCTGAGGACCTGATGATCTCTTCAGGTTTAGTCGGGTATTGAGCCAGGTGCAACGAGCAGGTTTGAGCCAGCATTGGACCACGGTACCACTGCAGCCGAGGGTACCTTGATGATTAGTAGTTTTGACTCAGTTATTTCAATTTTATGTTCTATTTTATTTCGTCAATTGGTAGTGGATTTGTGTCCACTGGACGTAACTGGGATTCTCGATAAACTTGATACTTCATTTTATATTATCATTCTTTATTCAGTCTCATTTGAGTTGATTGTATCATATTTCTGTGGATGAGATCTAGACTGCCATGTTAGTTCTATAGAATCTGTGACTTGTGTATATTAGACATCGTTCTACTACTGACACTGCGGCATAGGCTGGGCTTGGACACGCCTCGTATCCGAAAAACGGGTGTGGGTCGTGACATATACCATTTTCTATATCACATATATTAACCTCTCTTACAAACATCAACATATCACCCCAAATGTTTCATCTATATATATTCCTAAACCCATAATCATAACATAAATACTTACCTATATATATGATATACTTAATACCCACACAAAGTCTGAACCAGGTATGAATCTGAACCTAATAATGATACGAGAATATGAACAATAGGATGCCAAACTAACATGCACTCTTACACCCACCATGGACCTGAACATCAAACATGGGCCTCTCCCTTACCACTTCCTAATTACCTATACTACTGATACATCAATAGATGTTGGCCAAGGAGGATAGAACCAACAACTAGTATCAGACATCCCCAAACTCTCAACTCCTAGACACAAGAACACTGAAATGTCAGTGCACTCCAAATACTCCTCTTCCTACAAACCTTCACTACTGTCATTGACAGTCACATAAGCCAAGGCCTATGGCCAAGTGGCCTAAGTCCAAACCCATTGACCACTGCTGCTAAAGCTAACTTGGCCAAGTGCCAACAATGCTCTCATACAAAAGTATCTAATTGATACTCTAATTGACAAATACACCCCAAGCCCTTCTACACTCGACCAACATAACTAAAACCCAAGTAAATCACCCACAGATCTATATTACATATAAACAATAGGAAAACCAAATGTCCAAGTGTGTCCATAGGTGTCCAAACTGTGTCAAACCCAGTATCAGAAAACTATACAGTACAGTGCGTTGTGCACGCATGTCGAGGGATCTAGGACACAACCTGTGCACCTAGACACCTCATGCTCGTGTCAGTAGGTAGGTGAGTCATAGGGCTACATGTCAGTAATCCTGAGTCGTGTCCAAAGTGTGTCTAGTGTCATGTCGAACCACGTATCAGAGGCCAAAAATCCCGTGTTCAGTGTCAGAACAAAACAATACAAGTGTAACAACTCCCCAACCACTAGACCAAATGTCACAAAACTTTGGGGGCATGCTGTCAGACATTGCCCCCTGTCCACCAATTTGGTGTGGTCTCACGTCGTGTCGAGTGAGATACAGGTGTGTGGTAGCAAGACATGCACCACAGCCTCATGTCGTGTTCCCGTGTCCAAATACTGTGTCCAAACCACCCTAAATCGACTCATCGAATAGATCTACACTCTACACATAATTAGCTACCTGTTCATGTAATTAGTTTAGAAAATTACAAAAATATATTTCTATGTGGCATTTTACCAAACACTTTACACAACACTCCGATACTCCTGATACGCACCATAAATGATTCGATTTCCTACCAAACTTGGCCTAGGGCTAGGGGACCCTAAGTGAATGCATCTATGGAGAGAAATTAGAAAATTAATAGGTTTAGAGGCCATTACCTATTGAGAGTTGGAATCTCAATAAAATTGCACTTGAGCTCAAAATTACACCACTTCCAATGGCTAACTTACTCCAAATCCTTGCTAGCTAGCTTCTAGAGGCTTCCTTTACACTAGGGGAGTGTATTGCAATTGATTAGGCTCAATTTGGAGTTGATTTGGACAAAAAGGGTGAATTTGGGGAAGAACACAAATTAGGGTTTGAAAGGTGTAATGAAAAGAGGTAAGGGGGCTAACATGATGTTTATATAGGGGGAGGGACACCTCTTGGCCGGCCACTAGGGTTTCTAGGGTTAGGGTTTGGTCCAAGTTAGGTTTAAGGGCTTTCTTTAGGTGTAATTCAAGGCTTTTTAGTAAATGCCCATAGAAATTAGGGTTTCCAAGCTAAATATCTACTCTAAACATAATATCTAGATATTACTATCCTCTCCATTTAGTTGGAAGCTTCTAATCTAATATCTAGGCTCATGATCAATTTATATATTAGACAATTCTAGGTTAAGGCCTAACATATCAATTAGCACATTATTAATTAATAAAAATTTAAAATAATTCCAATATTCACAAATGACCAAAATATTCTTGCTCATAAAAAGTGGTGGTGACATAACTTTCGTTCCATACACTATGCCCCTTCAGTACATTTGAAATCCAAGCAGCAATCTTGAAAACTCCGCAATACTTTGTGCGTCTTTTATTGAAAACAACTTAAAAATAGCAGCAACTCAAAATCCTTAGTTCTGACGTGCTCCCGAGCCTTCTCCAGTACCTGTGGAGGAGGGGTCAGCATATTATAAAATGTGTTGGTGAGCCCTGTTGGCCCACTCAGCTAAACCAACATTTGAATTAATGACAAACATTTTAAATCATGAGATATTAGGGACTAGTAATTCATAGCAATTCAAAATGAGGCAACATAATATTATATGAAATAACTGTTACTTTACCATCGGCCGAATCCTTCATGCATAAGATACAAGATAATAATAATACTTATCATCCCTGTACAAAATATTGATTAGCATGTATCCTTACAACATGACCACTAGTGTTATTGCACCATTTCGGACGTTGCCATATAGGACTTCAACGATAATCAGCACGCCGTTTCACCGGGTTGCGAGCCTAAATGGAATGTCCCGATACAACGTACCCTTAAAGTACGTTTACACTTCCCCCATGGTCGGATCGGCCCCAGCGCTGGGCATACCATCCGAGGAAGCATTCACCCCTGTGCACAAGTTGTCCCCGATCATGCGAATGCGTGTCCGACTCGATAAGCACAGTGTGCATAGTAAAATTTACTTGAAAGTAAATAAGTAGCATTTCATTCGCATCATCATATAGTGACTATTCATTTCCCATCATTTTACTGTTCATAGGAACAAACATCGTCTCATAGGGTCATGTGTCATTTCATTCATTTGTTTGTGTTAACAGCATAATCGATTCATTTCAATGTTCATTTCTTTAGCTTCTTAGTGGTATTGACTTGGGCATTGGCATCAATTATCGATAACGGATGTAGCAAGGTAATTTATTTAGTTGGCATGAAAGAGTAGCGGAGAAGGGACAAACCACCACAAAGAATCCACACCCATCAATTAGAGAATTGCCGAGAGGGAGAGGAACACTTGTGCGCTTAGCCTTCCGTCATGCATCCATCTTCAATGGCACCAAAAGTTTGGTTAATATCCCGTCTCGTTATGTTTATTTCTCTCATAATTCTCAAGAAGGAATGCTATGAAAATCGATAAAAATGGACAAGAATCAAATCACCGAAAACCATTCAGAAAAGCATCCATCAAAACCAAGCAGCAAAACCAATAGCAAAACATCCAGAAAAAACCCTTGGACTCATTTCAAGAAAAACCAATCCATCAGTTGGAAAGATTCTTATGCATGTTCGTGATCGATTCGATGCCGACGGTAAGTTTCCCAATACTCGGTCGACCGAATTAAACAAGCCACAAGCCTTACATAGTTAACCGCTAAGAGCGGTACACTACAGAGGGGCTGGCGAGGGTTGGTCAGTCCCAAGTACATTTTTTTGGTTGTCGTGTGGTAATTTTTTAAAAAATGGGATTAGTCCCGATATTGGACTAACACGGATACTGGACTAGTCCGAAGTAAATTTTGGTAAATTATAAGGGCACATCAAAAGTTACTCAGGGCTAGTCCAGATTTAAGGAGAAATTACTCAAGACAGCCCAATTTTTTTTTATCCTTGGGGTTGTCCCAATTCAACACCCAAAACCCAAATTTTTTCCTTCATTTCAATATTTACTCTCTCTCTTGCCAAAACTTCCATAAATCTATACATTTTTCTCCACCATTTCCATCTTCCACATCTCCATCAAAGGCTCCATCAAAGGCTCCTTCACAAACAATGCACGAAAATAAACCATAATAAATCATAGTTTCCTTCTTTCCAATTTTAGAGAACCCAAAGGCTTATCACAAATAATGCATGTAAATAAATCCTAATTTTTTCTCATTTCCAATTTCAAAGATGACACCAAAAGGCTCATCACAAACAATGTGCATGAAAGTAAACCCTAGTTTTTTCTTATTCCCAATTTCAGAGATGACACCCAAAGGCTCATCACAAACAATGCATGAAAATAAACCCTACTTTCCTCTCATCCCAATTTCAGATATGTGAGCCCTTGACCCAATTTTTTTAATATCAAACTATTTTCTTTTTCTTTTATTGAATAATGGCCTCTAAAAATTTTCCTTTTATTTTATTTATTATTACCATTATGGCCACTATTTATTTACATATATATATTATTGTGTAAACTTGCTAAACATAAGACTTTATAAATTAAACAATGATGAGGGGATTAGTGCAATTTGATAAATTCAAATGCTGATAAGCCGAACCCCTCATTTGAATTTGATCTCAAGATTGATTGATTGAGTTATACTCAATTCCAATCTTATCAAAACCTTGTGTATATATATGTGTATGAAGGATTGATCGATTTCCTCTCCACAAATCCTAAAGCATTCTTCCCTGCGCCACTTGGTTACGAGAAGGATCTCCGTGAAGAAAGTACGGTAGAACAGGGCATCCAACCTCTTAAAGCAGTAATTCATTACCCTGTAGATCAAATCGCAAGTTTTTCCCAACAATCAATAATGTATACCGGATAGTAGCCCCAAGTGGTTGTGTTAATGCCTAAAAGGAACTAGATGAAACCTGGGATGGAGTAGCAATGGGGTGGAGAACAACAGACCATAACCCTTAGGTATCTCAGGTCAGTTGCAACCTAGGAATTTAGTATAGGTACGAACCACGTACGTGCATCGTATGCCATTGTTCTGTTCACCTGGCAGGTCTGGATAGGTATAGGCTAGTGCCTACTCAATTAAAACACACATTAGTTAGCTAGGTTGTAGACACAAGTTCATGTAGGATTTGGATTGTGGTTCCTGAACTCAAAGCAAGGAGGATGATCTCTAGCGTATTCCAGGATTACTTTTGCTCTGCAAGCGGCAAGTGGCCCTGTTGCAGCTAGTGGTAGAGTCAGACCTTGGAATTGTCCTGCATGTCCAATAAGTTCAGACCTATTGTTGATGCCTGGCAAATGTATCAGACCAGCATTTGATTAAATAAGCAGTTGTTTAAGGTTTTCCATTAGTTCAGTTTTTTCTTGGGAGCACACATGCATGTTCAGCTTTAGCTATAGATGAATGGTAGTTGTTAAATATGAGTGTCAGTACTAGGAGGGGCATGGCTCGAGTATAGATTACTTAGTATAAGGTTGTGCATCATGTTCAGCCCATCTGTCTTGATCCAGGTTGCAGTTTTCCTATCTAGGCTAGTATATACACCACATACAACTTAGATGAATCATTGAACTGAGTTGAAACTCCTAGTCACTCCTGACTTTAAGGTATCAGAGCACATCGAGCATGAATCCAAGTAGGAATGGGTGATGGCAAGTATACACTTGTGAGTACACAGTAGCAGGGGTGCATATGTACCATCATAGAGTCATGGTTTTAGAAATAGGCTGTCCCAATACGTGTAGAAGAGAGGCATAAATTGTAGCTAATGGGAAGAGCAAACCTGTAGACTCCAGAATTCATATGAGTTCAGCTCTTATACCCTGTCCAGTTCTTACCCACCTTATACATGTGCCCTCACCCATTACCTATGTTCCAACCCTGTACCAGCCTTGTGTGGACTTTAGGATATCAATCCTAGGTTAAGTACCTGCAGCACCCATGCTACACTGTTATCAGTCAGAGAGGGTTAGGGACTCGGGTGAGATTGTTTAGCTTGTTTGTTGTTCAGTCATTCCTAGGACCATAACTGAATATTAAGTTTAGTTGTTCCTTGAATATGTTGTCCTGCATTCATATTCTATCCAAGTGATAAGCAGCCCATTACTTCATGTCCTGTCCATCTCGTGTTGATATTAGTCCACATTATATAAGTTCAGTCCTGGTCCTTTTGTTCAGCCTCTATATTAGTAGCAGGATCCAGGTACAGTACTTGGAATTAGGAATTAACCTATGATTATAGTCAGGTCAGTATTGAACTATGCCTCTAGGTACTATCACATTATGAACCATTTGGTGAATACTGATACACAGGACCCTTGCATCCTTGTGACCCTGATATACCCAGGGGACACCACCTAGGAAGCCCTGTTTGGCAGTAAATAGATAGGGTTCATGTGGATTGGCTGGGTATTAGAATTGCTTGACAAGTAATCTTCCTGGGTATCATGCCTTCCTTGTCCAGATTACCTACAGCTGATCCAGGAATTAGGTACCACATAGAGGAGGGGACAGTACGTAGTAGGGCCTTTGGACTATTAAATCCTTGATTACATTCACCTCTGATGTTCAGAGCTTGAACATTTCCATGCCCAGAATTCTGCACACCTGTGAGTGCTTGCCTTGAACTCCATATATTTTATGCCTGTTGCAAGTATCGGGATAATAGGGACATGTACCAAATGGTACTAGGACTAGTAGTAGGCTGTGCATAGAGGTTAACAGAAGCGAGCTTGATAGATGTCTAAATCAGTCCATGACTGATTGATCAAATCGTTGGAACTTCCCTCCTTGCATACACTGATGGTTAGAATTACGTGGTATCCTATTTGACATCTGTACCCAGGTGAGGATAATGGATGCTAAGCCATAGTAGGATAATTGAGGACTGAGTTTCAGTCCACTTATTTGAAGTACTAGTTTCCCTCTTTTCACATGTGCAGCCTTGCCATGTCGAGTTCTGTCCCTTACATTATCATTTGCATTGGTCTAGCTCCCATATCAATATTCAGTTCACTGCATTAGTAGTTCAGACCCATTACTAGGAGAGATTTAGTAGTTCAGTCCTTTAGTAGCATGTTTAGACCCTTGATTTATCCATCCAAACGTTCAGTCCTAACCCATGATATCAGTTCCCTGGGAACAATCAATACTTTAATGGATTTGATTGTCTCCCTTACTTGATTTCAGTCCCATCTCATCATTTAGATAGGTCACCAGGTCAGTAGACAGTACCTTGCATATAGAGCCTAGAGCGGTGTATCAGACATCCATGTTTCTGCCATCATTAATGACCTGTATTTATAGGATAATACTGCATTTCCACTTAATGCCTATATTTCCCTGCACACACTGACCTGCATATTGGGTACTTCCAGGATATATCAGACCAACTCATGAATGGTTTAAAAGCACCAAACAAGACAAAGCTGTTAGCTATAGGCAAGCTCACCAGTATAGAGTTCACCATATGGGGAATTCAATAGATATTTAGATAGGAGTGATTAGTGTTATTTTGTTCTTTGACAGTAAATGCATATTTATATCTAATATGGGAGAAGCATGGGCTATTGACAATAGGCATGATTGGGTATGAGTAAAGGTTGAGGACTATGCTAGAAGGGGCCGTGAACCAAACTATAGTCTATAAAATCTAAACCATGGGGTTAGGTAATGGACCAAGAAGACTAATTTTTAGTACATTATAAAATTGATTCCAATTGTATATTGACATGTAAATCATAAACAGGCTACGTGGACACCAATACGGATTGTAATCCATGCAGCAGCTCAGGACCACAGGCAAGTATACCTTGCCTTTCGTTACAGCTTTAATTACATGCTTCTCTGCTTTCGTTATTCAGTTGACTGCTGACATGTGCCTTACCATTGCTCACAGTTAGCCTTGTAGCTTTATTGGACCTGCTTTTCACTTGTACTGGTTTGAGTTGTATCGTAGGACGATCACGTTATAGATTGAACTGCTATTTTTCTTATTTTGTTTATTTCCAACCTACGAGTCCATATTCGGGACGAGGGTTGTCCACTGCACCTGCGAGTCACATACGGGGCGAGGGTGACTTGCCTTGAAATTGACCTGCTAGTCCACACACTGGGCGAGGGTGACTTGTCTCGAAACTAACCTGCGAGTCCACATTCGGGACGAGGGTTGGTATTACCTTGATTTTCTTGTTTACTTGTTTCCAGCGTTCATTTATACGTAGTTGTTCCTACATTCGTGTCTCGTGCTTGTTTAGTTTTCCTGCTTATACTATGGATTTCTTTCATGCATATTAAACTGTTAGAAAGGCTTGTATATTATGTATCTTGCTAGTCCTCTGAGGACCTGATGATCTCTTCAGGTTTAGCCGAGTATTGAGCAGGTGCACGCGAGCAGGTTTGAGCTAGCATTGGACCACGGTACCACTGCAGACGAGGGTACTTTGATGATTAGCAGTTTTTGACTCATTTATCTTCCATTCCATGTAATTTTACTCCGTCTACTGGTAGTTGATTTGTGTCCACCGGACGTGACCTGAATTCATGATGAGTTTGATATTTCAGTTTATTCATTCATTATTCAGTTGATTGTGTCATATTTCTGTGGATGAGATCTAGATTGCCTCTGTGACTTGTTTTTGTACTAGACAGCGTTCTACCGCCGACACTGCGGCGTAGGCTGGATTTGGACACATCTCGTATCCGAAAGGCGGGTGCAGGTCGTGACAAGATATGACACCCAAAGGTTCATCACAAACAATGCATGAAAATAAACCCTAATAATAAATTTTGGCAATTGCAGTAGACAAAGTCGACTTTAGGACTGTCACAATTTGTGTCAGTCCTAAATACTTCTAGGACCACCAAAAATTTGGGCGGTCCTGAAATGGACTGCTGTACAACAAGTCTATTTCAGGACTGTCCACTTTTCTGGCAGTCCTAGAAGTATTTTGGACCGCCAGAAATTGTGACAGTCCTAAATATTTCTCACATGAATTGTAGATACTAACCTTTTCATTTTGAGATATATAATTACATTCCAAATATCAGTGACCAGAAAAACTTTTGATGTAATAACTAATAACATCTTTTTTTTATATAGGAGGTAAAGTTACCTTGTACACATTTTAAACTATTATCGATATAGTATATAGTATCATATTCAACTTTTACACGTAAGATGACTACTTTTGCATTCAAGACTCGTACAGTAAGAGTACTGCTAACGTTAATATATCATTGATCCTTTAATTAGTTATGAACTTGTGTTTTATGGTTGGTAAATACATTATTTGTAATCTTTAGCTTATTATGCAATCTATATCCGATAATATTATTAATGTTTCTTACAGCTTCTTGGATACTGCTACCAATCCTAGGACTGTCCAAATTTATGGCAGTCCTATCCACTACTAGGACTGTCCAAATTTGGATAGTTTAATTTTAGGACTGTCAAATTTCTGGCAGTCCTATCCACTACTAGGACTGTCAAAAATTTGGGCAGTCCATCATTGTTCTCGTCACGACTGGGGACGAATTTTTGAAGTTCGTAACCCTGAAATGGATTCAAAACTTCAAAAATATTTAGAATGAATAATAAATTAAATTTTAGTTACTAGAAAATGAAAATATGTATGAACATGGCTTTAGAGAGATTTGGAAGAGAAAAAAGTTTAAGATTTTGGAAGGGAGAAGGGAAAAGAAAGAAAGACAAAAAAATTAAAAAAATGACTTATATAGTTGGACTAGTCCGGAATTTTTTCAAGTGACAAACTTGTAAATAAACCAAAATGAGATTTGGGCTAACTAACTTTTGATGTGCCCTTATTAGGGATGGGCATACAGTTCCGACCTGATCCGAACCGTAAAATGTCCAAACAAGTCGGTTCCTAAAATTTAGAATTTAAACGGGACGGGTTGTGTGACACTAACGGGACGGGACGAGTCCTATTTTCAAATAAACAGGGTCACGGACCGACCCGTTTCTAGGGGTATGTATTTTTATTATCAATTTTTGAATTTTTTTATTATAGTAATGCCATTGTTTAGTAAACAAATAATAAAAATTTGTGAAGACATAAGACTTATTTTGTTCTTATATATAATAGAACATATGTAAATGTTTACTATTCTATAATTTTTTAAACTGTTTTTTGGACCCGTTTAGACCCGCGGGTCGGCCCGGTTCGGAATCGTTTTGAACGGGTCGAATCCGTTCCGGTTCCAATAATTTTTGGACCCGTTTCGTCCCGCCCCGTTAATTAACGGGTCCTGTCCATCAAATTTGGACCCGGCCCGACCCGACCCGTGCCCACCCTGGCCCTTATAATACCTAAATTTTGTAGTCCCCCTTGTCAATTTTTCCCCTCTCCTTTCGACCGAACTCTCTCTCTCTCTTCAAGCTTCGCTCGTCTTCAAAACTCCTAATTCCTCAAAACCCTAATCTCCATCTTTCCCGAAATGGAAACTCTAGCTCGATCTCCCTCCGTCTTCGTGCGCCCATTCTCTCCAGACATATCGATTGAGGTCCGCTTTCCTCCAGAGCGTCAACGAAGCGAACTTCGACTTGATCCGCCGCGAGTTACTCCAGGTTCGGAAATCTCAAACATTTGGAGTTCTCGCCGACTTAATTACATATATGGAGATCTATTTTACTTTTTGTTGGATCGATTTTGGAAGAAAAAACGCCACTTTTGACGATTTATGGTACAATTTGAGCATGAAAAATGTCAACTTTGGTGGAATGTCCCTGATTAGTTATAGGAACAGATAAGAACCATTCTTAAAGTTATCAACTTGGAGTCGTTACTGAATTAATTGCACTCTATGCGGGCAAATTATGCATTTTTGAACGATTTTGTTATGAATGATTGTAGTTTTTTATATATAGTACTGGAATGGGGCATGATGAATAGAAGAAGGAACTTTGATGATTCTTGTACAATTTGAGCATGCACAATGCTAGTTTTGTTACGATGTTTATGAAATGATTTTCTCTCTTAAAAACCTTTGTTTTTGTTCGGAATTTTTTAAGTCTAAGCTCCTCAAATATTCCCCATTTCAACATAAGCGCCCCCTCAATAATTTCGCTATTTGGAAGGAGACCCCTATATTCATTAAGATTAGTAGAGTTAAACCACTGTTAGCTTTCATACAAGTGACCTAACCCTAGGGTTAACCTTAACTATATTGGGTGAATGACCCTTTTCTCCTGAGGGTTTGATAGAGATTAAAGGAGGATTTAGGAGTAAAATTCGGTTGCAAATGAGGGAGGATGGAGGGAAGGGAGTAGATACTTTGGGAATGGTAGAGGGAGGGGGTTTGGGTTTGGGTGGCGGAGAAGATGAAGGTGTAGAGGTTAAGATGGGTTCAGGAGCACAATGAATCTGAAGATGGAGTTGAAGGAATAAGAAAGCGAAGAACCAAGCTAAGAGGGAATGACGACGGAAAAGATGAGAAGAAGGCAGAAGATGACAGTTAAATGAGGCAGGACCTATGAATCACAGATACTCCATTTAGGAATGCATACCCGTATCAGGTTCTGGAACTCCTGCATATCTACTAAAGTTTTTAATTATTTTATTTTAAGTTTTAATGTGCAACTCATTGGATATGATCTTGTCTCTTAAAGAACCTTTTGTGTACATTGTTTTAGAAATCAAACTTTATTTGTTTTAAACTTGTGTGGCATAATTTTTGACTAAAATTCATTTGATGACTATGGTGAAGAAATTTTGACTCTTAGTTTTGCTCATGAAGATGTGTTACAATTACTCTCTCTCTCTCTCTCTCTCTCTATATATATATATATATATATATATATATATATAGTCTCGCAGGAAGGCACATTAGTTGCGCCTTGAGCCTTGCACCTTACTAGACGAGGCGTTTTTCTTCGAGCATACCAAAGACGCGCCTAAGGTGCGCCTTTCCGCAAGGCACGACCAAGAAAAGGCGCCTTATATATTTTTGTTTTTTTTCTTATATATATATATATATATATATATATATATATATATATATATATATACACAAAAAACTTGAGGCATGGAGATGGCCCTTATGTCATACAAGTGAAAGGGAGGTAGGCCTTTCCATGGTTGCCAAAGTTGGTTACAATTGAACTGAGAAAACTAAAATTTAGTAAAAACGTGGTAGGAAGAATACAAATTCTTGTTGGTTTTGTTGATTGTTCTTGTTACTGCTGCTATGCTAGTTCACTTGGTCTTGTTTTAACATATTTTTGTTGGTTCTAATGTGTTATTTGGTTTTATTTTTCCATTACTATTTTTTAATTTTTTATGCACACATATATATATATATATATATAATATATATATATATATTATATATATAATTTGTGTACCTCGCTTCACTCGGGCTCACGCCTTGCGCCTCGGGCGATATGGACCCTTTGCACCTTTGACTATATATATATATATATATATATATATATATATATATTATGGGTCCGGATCTGGAGCCCCGTCTCGACCGTTGGATCGAGCGGGCGGGCACGCGGGCCTGCCGATCCGATGGTGCATGAGGGGCGGGGCTCCCCCCGCGGGGCTTTTGATCCGCGCCCTATATATATATATATATATATATATATTATATTATTATATTATAGATTGTTGTACTACCGCACATTGTACTCGTGTCTGTGCCACATAGGGGAGTGGCAAAATGGTCCCATGATGTGATGGCTTTTAACTTAACATTTCCCTTAACCATAGGTGCTTAACTGCTTATGACCAATAATCTTAATGAATATAAGGGTCTCCTTCCAAAAAACAAGGCTTCAAAGTCTTATGTTGAAGTGGACAGTTGGGGCTTATATCTAAAAAAAACCATTTTTATTCATGTTGAGAACAACTCAGAAGACATGCAACTCTACTGTTGATCAATTTTTTAATAGAAAGTTATATCACTTATATTATGTGGCCACTCCGAGGTGTTGATGTAGTGTTGGGGATTTCTATTTCGTTTATCATAATTTATCATTCTATGTTGCGTGTACATGGATATGCACAAAATGATACAAACACGACGACATGGACACATCATTGATCTTGGTGCTACCTAGTTTATTTTAGAGTTTATGTGTAGCATCCGATACGAATCTATGTCTAGAGCTACATGGACACAACACTGACTTGTGAAGTGCCTGTGCTTCCTATGTGCCATTTTTATGTATGTCTTGGTCTATGCATCATTATTTTGATTATTATTCTCATCTTGGACTTGTCACAGACATAATTGCATTGTATTGCGGCAAATGTAGCATTTTTTGAGTTTGGACTATTTTGGTATAGATGATTATACTTATCAAACAGGAAGGGAGGTTGTGGAAGAAAATTACCATTATGCTTATGTGGGCATAATTTGAGCATGCAAAATGTTAGATTTGTTATGATGTCTTTGGTTACTGCAAAGGAGTAGCTAACAAACATTTATTTTAAGCAACCTTTTTTTGTTTGTCAAGAACAACTTAGAAGACATGTTGCCCTATTGTCCATCAGATTGTCAATATAAAGATATATCACCTATCCTCACAGCAAATCTGAGGTTCCAATGTTGGGGATGTTTGGTTGTCTGTAAAGAGAAATACCTTGCAACATTTGTTTTTCTAAATGGTGTTGCAAATACATTGTTCTGTTGCATGTAAATGATGTTGCAGGGTAACAAATCTAGTGTTCCGAATGACGCAGTTAGGATGCTTCATTGTAATTTCCTTTTTCTTATGTAAATACTAAATACAAACTTGTTTGGTTGGGATTTGTGAGATAAAGTGAAGAGGAAATGGCATAATAAATGATGCTGTAAGCCTGTAAGTGGTGTTGCGGTCATGTTGACCACAACAAAACCAGCAGCATTTGGAGGAAGTATCACAACTTTTTTTGCATTAATTAGCACTACTTAAAGCAAACGAAGTGCTGCAAATGCTGAAGAAAATGTTGCAGCAGCAGTACTTACTGGCAACTAAACAGCTAAAGTTATACTTATCCTCACCATGACTGCGAGGTTCCGGTATAGTGTTGGGGGTTCTAACATTTCATTTGTCACGTACTCTTGATCACGATGCATGTGCCATTTTGTGTATAGTTTATTGCCGATAGGTTTAATGATGGAGATCAGTTAAGGCCGTCAATTTGGATTTGTTATTCCTGTTTCTTGAACGATTTTAGTCTCTTTGGCTTTTTAACTATTTTGGGTTGTATATTATAATGCAAAAGAAAAATCTTATGGTCTACCCTTAAATACTTTTACTTTTTAACAAAGGTTAGATTTTTATTTTAGTAATATTGATGCATTATGGTTTTGCAAAAGCTTTATTTTTGATGAAAATACAGTTTGTGTAGAAAAATATTACCAAATACAGTAGTTACTGTAGTAAGGTCATGTACAATCTCTTATTGAGAATGCGATTTCATGTCAAAATAGAGTGGTCACGATGTGTAAACATGACATATAGTGAAATCATGCTTTCAAAATGTGATTATGTTCTTTTATCACATTTGCAAAACACAATGGGATTTCTTTCACTCTTTGGTTAAAGTGTCATAGAAATGAAGCAATTGCCCATGGAAAATTGTAAAATTATATCACCTTACCCCTTTGTGTAGACTCTTTATAGTTTAGGGGAACTTGGAGGGTGCTTCTTGGTTGCATGAGCTTAAACTGCATATCCAAAAGCTAGGTTTACCTACGTGTCAACTGGTTGCGTAGGTTTTATGTCACGACTCTCTCATGTTCATAGCTACCCTAGCTAGGATTTTGGAACCAACACGAAGAATTGACGTCATTCTTTGTCAAAGCATTTGGAGCTTATGCTCTATAACCAACTCCATTATGATGGGAGAAGACTTGGATGACGACGACGTTGATACGTTTGAAAAAACAAATTTGGAAACTACCTTGTTTTGGTAATATTTTTGAACATTGTAGATCTTAAAGAAGTTCTTATGGGAAACCCTATTATACAAAAAAAAGCTTGCAAAGCTTGGTGCTTGTTTTCTTACTTCTGTATTTATTTGCAATCTCATAGGTCCTTTGCTTACAATTGTCAAAGGTATTACTCATATGTTTTGTGCTGTTTCATGCTCTTTCCATAGTTTGTTGCATTTGGAAGTGAAGGCAGCACTTTGTTACTTCAAGGTTGCTTAGAACAATTGAATGGTGGGAAGATGCAAATTTTGCAGCTGAGGCGGGATCTTATTTCTGCCATTTTGACATATCTAATGGGCAGGCAAAACTTCTGTACGATCTTTTGTGAAGCTTTGCAGTTTACATCCATGAGTGAAGGGTTTTTAGGAGATCTGTCGAACACATTGAATCTATCATTAGCTGAAAAGATCGGTCTTGGGCTTGCTTTCTTTGAATCAGATAATCTGGATTTGAGGACGAGAGGTAACTTGATAGTTCGTTTTCTAATAAATTTCAGAATTAAGTTTTGTAACATTGATTCTCTCATAATTCTCTTTCATTTCTTTCTCCCCAATTTACTTTCTAACATTTGTTTCTATTATTAGGACAATATTTCTGTATAGCCCAGATTGAGAACCTGATTGCAAATCCCTCGACTTCAGTTGTATCTCATGAGCAAATCCAGGATATTATTGTGTTCCTTTGTCGGTCTGAGGGCCTTTCCAAGCATGTGGATTCTTTTACCAAGCTCTTGTCCTTAGTACCAAGCTCTTTCTCCACACAAGGCCCAATTCTTACAGATGATATGCATGTCGTCCATTCTCCAAGGTATTTCTTATACTTTAACTTGAGCTACTTTTGTAATAATGAATGATAATTATTCTTTCCTTCTCTGTTTGCAGGCAATTGGATCTATTCTATGAAGTTTCAGAATTTGATTTTGAATCTGTCTTAGCAGAAGTAGAGAATGAGATGAATATGGCTGACATCATGAGAGAACTAGGCTATGGATGTACAGCTAGTACTTCACATTGTAAAGACATGCTGTCTTTCTTTCTGCCTCTCACTGAAGAAACACTTTCTAAGCTTCTTGGTATAATCGTTCGCACCCATACTGGTCTAAATGATACTCAAAACACATATTCGTCTTTCTGCTCAGTTCTTGGTAGCAACTCAACCAGTGAATCATCTTTGCCAAGCTCTTGGGATGTTGATGTCCTTGTAGATTCGATTAAGCAAATTGTGAGGCCATATTCCAGTTTCACATTTTCCCTTTATTTCTAAGCTGACAGAAGGCTAGGATTCATCGTGGATAATGTTTGCATATTGGAACTTTTAATGCAGGCACCTGCAACAAATTGGATATCTGTTATGGAGAACTTAGATCACGAGGGGTTTGACATTCCAGACAAATCATCATTTGCTCTCTTGATGTCAATATATTCCAAATCTTGCAGGGTATAGTTTTCCTACGACTGTATATACACATCACATATATTTGTATGTATTGTGTGTGTGTATACATGTATTATTTATATGTCATCATGATCATTATTCATTATCCAAGCCTTCTACCATCAGAATGGGGTTGACTATGGAGCGTAAGAAAGCTCCATAAAAGTTTTGAAGAAGTTTTCTTGACTAGCTGTCGTCCTGACGTCAAACCTCTATATTTGTATAATTGTATATGTGAATGCAATTGCAATATGTTGAATTGATTAATGTGAGTTCTCCAGGATCCATTTCCACTCCATGCTATTTGTGGGTCTGTGTGGAAGAATGCAGAAGGACAGTTATCTTTCCTAAAACATGCACTGTCTGCACCACCTGATATATTTACATTTGCGCATTGTTCAAGACAGTTGGTACGCTTGTTTTCCCTGTCTTCATTAATTATTTATCTCTTGGAGCTAACTGTTATGTTTTAACTATTATCACAGCCTTGTTCAGAGATAGCTCATCTTTCTAAGGCAGATGGAAATCAGGCATGGTCTTGTCTAGATCTCTTGGATGTGTTATGCCAACTAGCTGATAGGGGCCATGTTAGCTCTGTTCGCTTGATGGTCGATCGCCCTCTTAAAGAGTGCCCTGAGGTTTTACTTGATGGAATTGCTCATGTTAATGTCAGTTTCCTCCTCCTGTCCTTTGAACTTTGTTTTAGTTTCAATTTTATATCTACGTTTTTTAAGCTAGCTGACCCGATGATCTGGGATAAATGTTTTTTGTCGTAATTCTTTATCAAGCTATTTGAATTTGCACAACTTATTTTTTGCAGACTGTATACAACCTCCTCCAGTCTCAGTTATTTTTCTCTATATTTCCTGTGATGTTAAATGATGCTACGAGGAACAAGGTAATCCATCATCTCTGGGAAGTGAACCCCAACCTGGTCTTGCGAGGATTCATAGATGCTCATACAGATCCGAGCAGCCTATTTAGAATTGTGGAAATTTGTCAGGAGCTGAAGGTAAAAGTCATTGTAGCACCCTGTACAACTTAACATCTTTTCTAATGCATCTTCATAACGCATGCATGGTTTCTTTAGAGTTTTGGTGATACTGTCTTCTAATATTTCTCGTTCATTTTTTTGAATGTGATGAACTAGTGATGTAGTTTGAAGAGTTATTGTATATTTAATTTTATTATTGTAACTTTTAGTTATTTTGTTCTCTTTGATCAATCTTGTGAATTCTTTTCTAAGATGTGTTCGTTGGTTGTTTTGATCCTTCACTAGTTTCATGTTCCAACTTCCATCTACTACCTGTTAATTGAATAAGAATCACATAATGCATATTGGTAGTATATCTATTAATGAAGCACGGTCTGTGCAAAAAGAATCCTATCTGCTTGATTTTTTCGTATCTTCTTTTATATCACTATTCCTAAATCTAATCATTAATTTTCATCCCTACATTCTTTCATTTCTTATTGTCCTTGTGTTTATACTTCATCTTCATTTATGATATACGTTCTATTCCTCTTTACCTATTAAGAAACGTTTTAAGTTGGCTTCGTTGGTCTTCATTGGCATTGTTGTTAGTCCAAGTTGAATAAAGGGTACAAACTACGTTCTTAAGTTTTATACACAATGGATCACATAGATTGTTTTTGAAGGACTAGTTACTCAAAATCATGTTTTTGCATATAAAAACTTAATTTATAGAATTGAATTTATTTTAGTAATTGTAGCATGCCATGCTTTACTTCTGATTTTGATAACAAATAACTGCTTAATTCTTTGGCCACATTTTTTTGTTGATACTCCTGAAGGATGTCTGAAGCAATTCTTACATCCCATCCCATGTGATTCCTATATGAAAGAAACTGATCATGGAAATTGGCCTGCGCATGTTGGGACGGGAAACATCTCTTGTGTGCTTATGTGGGGTTGTATGCTAGCATTTTTGGAAGACCTAAAAGGGCTTTGGGGATGATTTGGGTCCAGAAGACATCGAGGTGTAAGTTGTCCCGGGCCCCGGCTCGGGCCCGGCCCGGTCAAAACCGGTCTAGGCCGGCTCGAGCCCGGTCAACAACCTGGACCGGCCCGCCCCCCTAACCCAGTAGGCCCGGGCTGGGTTCCAGATCCGGGCCCAGAAGCCCGAACTGGTCCGGCCCGGTTTGACATCGGGTTCGGGCCGGTCAAACCCGTAAAGACCGACCGAACCGGCTTGGACCAGCCAGGTCCAAGCCCGGTTCGGCTGATTTTTTTTGTTTTAGACCGTTGGGAGGCCAAAAAGACCCTTTTACCCCCATTTAGTGGCTGTTTTTAGACCTTTTGAAGGGTGTTTTGGTCATTTTGCTGAAAATGACCAAAAATACCCTTATAACAACTCTTTTTTGGGGGTAAAATAGGTCATTTTGCACAAAAAAAATCTATAAATAGGCCATAATTCTTCAAAATTAGTCACACTAACAATTTTTTTTCCTTTTACAATATTTACAAGCAACCTAGTGTGAAGAGACTATTTTATATCATGGATAATGATCAACTACCACAAGATCAGCAACCCCAAGATCAGCAACCGCAACCTGCACCGCAACCTCAACACGTACCGCAACAAGAGTTTGAATCAGAATCGAAAATTTGGCATCATTTTAGCGGAGTTTACAATGAACGTGAAAGTGGCGATACCGAAAGAAGATATACTAAAGTTCTTGTTGAATGTTTGCATTGTAGAAAACGATTCAAATGAGACCATAGCTATGGTATAGGGAAGCTACGCAGACATTTAAAATCTTGTATGGACATCTAGTGATCTTGTATGAGTCATTAATTGCAGTTTATGTACTAGTAATCTTGTATTAGTCATTAATTTTCAAATTATGCAAATTTTGTATTAGTCATTCAATTCATGTTTCATTTAGCAAATTTTCTAAATTTTATTATACCTGTACATGTTTTTTTATAGAAATTTTCTAAACATTAATAAAAATATTTTTAAATTATACTAATTTAAATTGTACTAATTTTTTTTTAAAAATTTTATTACATTTTTTTAGTCTTATTATACTAATTTACGTTTTTAAATTATACTTTTTTTGTTTTAGAAAACTCTTGTTTTAGAATTTTTTTTCAATTTTTTTTTCAATTTTTTTTTTCATTTTTGAAGTTTTTTTTGAAAACATATAATTTTTTTGGTTTTTTAAACCCAAATCGGGCCGGCCGGTCCAACCCTGAACCGGCCCGGCCCAAGCCCGGTTCAGTCCTGCCCGCTGTAAACCGGGCCGTGGGTCCGGGTTGGGTTCGGGGTTCGCTGACCCGGGCTTGCCCGGACCGGCCGGTCTCCCAAATCGGGCTGAGCCCGACCCGGCCCAGGCTCGGTCAAACCCGGGTCCGGGTCAGCCCAGCCCGACCCAATTAATACCATGAAGAAGACAATCTTTGAACTATATATGGCGACTTTTATGTGGAGAAGTAGGATGTAGAGAAGTTGAAATGAAGGGTGGAAGAATTATGGGAGAAGGATATGACTATCTTAGATATACAGAGAGTAGTACTTTTAAGGCTGTTGACAAAGCTGCATATTCTGCCCATGTCGCTTGGATGGTGTAAAAAAGGCTTAGGTAAATGCCTAGGCTTCTGATGCATATTACTTTACTCTTTTGGAAAATTAAAGGAAAAAGAGGAAGGGTAGGTAGAACTAAAATTGGATAAGTGGAAAGGGAGCATGGGGAAGAAAAAGGACGGGAAAAGGGGGAACAAAAGGAGGCTTGAAGCTCGGGATACAACTACCTGGTATATGCACAATATTTTTATTACAACCCACACACACATCCTCTCATTCTCCACCGCACTCAGCGTCCTTCACCGTGTCCTCGACAACCTTTTCAACATCTACCTCGGTAGCATCTCGTCCGTCCTCTACGTCCCGCCAGCATGGTCATAACCTCCAGTCTTGCTAGGATCACCACAACCGTGATTGCGAAGTGGCATATCTATGAGCATGGTAGCCCACGGTCCACCAACTCTCCACACGAATCCACATGTATATGTCTAGAGAATTCCTCGTAAATTATGCCTCCCCTCAGGATCGAACCCGCTTGACTTGGGGACCTTATGCCTCCACCTCCTTGCCACTTGAGCTAGGAGTCTCTCTCTCTCTCTCTCACACACACACACACACAGTGGTTAGAGTGAGGCGTATTCCTCCAGAGATTGCATGTTCGAGCAACGGGGAAAGCACTTTAAATTCTTTGACGTGAGAATTAAACTGAGGTAGTGCGGTGCAGCCTGGTGCGTACGGGATGCGGTCTGGATAGGTGCGGTGCCGTGCAAGTGCGACGCGGGTGGAAGAGCCTTTGGGCCATGATATGGCCTTCAGGCCGGGATGTAGCCTTCGGGCTGAGTTTGTAAGGCCTTCGGGCTGTGGTTGTTGGCCTTCGGGCTGTGTTTGTTGGCCTTCGGGCTTGTGATTGTAGGCCTCCGGGCCAGAATAATTTTTTTTACCTTCTTCCAATATATATATATATATATTTCTTATGAATCACTCCTCTCATCAATATCACTCCTATCACCTTAGCAGTAGTTGAGGCCCAACAAAGAGGTCAGTCACTCCTCATATTGCTGTCTTTGCTCACTTCAATCCTAATTAAATTTGAACTGGTAACACAGTCTTGAAAGTTGAAATGAAGAACTTATATCTAGAAATGGCACTGCCAAGTTGCAAGTAGAATAATTATTAAGAAATGTGCTGCTAAAGATAAATTTTTGAAATATGAAAAAGAAGCAAAAATACCTAATGAAGAAGTCACCTTATATTGTGCTAATGCCCACACTTAAACATATATATTTCACAAAAATCATCTCTCTCACTGATTTATAGATATTGTTGGAGATTTCTCCTTTCTGGCATTTAGTTACAAGTGTAGAATGTTCATAGCTCTAATAGAAAACTACTCATCACTATTACCGCAAATGAGATTATATACTATGCAATTGGATTTGTTCAACTGACTTGTGTCTTTGCTTCTAATGCTCGTCTCTAGGCTTTTTTTAGTCTACTATTCCAAGTTTAATTCATTGATAGTTGCAAAGTCTGCAGAAGACATACATATTGTACCTTTCTTCATTATTGACTGTCAATGCATTAAATACAAGCATAAGACATAAGAATACAATATGGACTCTTGTTGTAGGTCGACCTGTGGATGTAAGGTTACTCGTTACATAAAATACCTCTGAAAAATCATCAATAGCTCATGGTACACTCACTACATAGTTGAGAATGAGATGCACTTATAAAAGCATAATGATGCTCATTATTTCCATACCATATATATTAGTATTACTAGTTCATTTTGCTTATTCTTTGCATCAACATTTTGCTTTCATCCTATGAATATTGGCTGTCATTACATCAGTTGAGACCATAAGCTTACTAATGCTACTAACTAGAGCCAACCTTTTAATGGAAGTACACTATTCACATTTCAATGCATCCCCATGCATACAAAAAGGCAATATGCGTGCACATACATGTGTGAGTATAAAAATACTCTCCCATATAACACACATGGGTTGTTTGTGTGTGTGAGCGTGGGCGGGTGCAAATAGTATAATAATGTACACTATTCACATTTCAATGCATCCCCATGCATACAAAAAGGCAATATGCGTGCACATACATGTGTGAGTATAAAAATACTCTCCCATATAGCACACATGGGTTGTTTGTGTGTGTGAGCGTGGGCGGGTGCAAATAGTATAATAATCACATGTAAAAAGAAACATAAGAATTCATATATTATGTAATTTTCTTTTACCCCTTTTCATTTTCTTATAGTTTTCTTGGATTATTCTCACAGATCATGTCATTAATACTGGACAAAACTCCATTTAAAGTCGGCTTTAGATTGGCAGCTTATGCATATAGGAAGGAGCACCTAAGTCTTGAGAAGTGGTTGAATGAGAACCTGTCCTTGTATAAAGATCCTTTTTTTCAGGTAATTGTTTGTGATATCCTTGTGATTCATTCTGTTGTAATGAATTTTATACAGCTGTTATTCAGCTTATTTTGGTACTGAAATGCCTATTAACCAACAAATGATTAATCTTCCAGGAATGCCTTTCATTTTTGAAAGATATACTCTGTGACGTTGAAAATGATGCGCCTGATAATAATCTACCGCAGTCACGAGGTTCTCTCATGAGTGCTTATCAAGAAACATGTCCCATCTTTTTTAAGGTTCTGGTGTTATATTCCTGTGTTCTGTTATTTATCAATGTATGTTTATTGTCATAAATAACGTTTATTAGTGCTACTTTTGTCAATTTGCAGGTGCTCCAAAACTATTCTGGGCAACTTTCTTCTGCCAAACTTGTGGAACAATTCAAAAACCTACACGTTCAGTCTAACTCAAAAATTCAAAATCCTGTACCTGTGGGCATATCAACCTCTGATGGAAGCCCAGATGATATAGAAGCAGAAGCAAATGCTTATTTCGATCAAATGTTTTCTGGTCAAATGACCATTGATTCAATGGTTAAGATGCTTTCTTGCTTCAAAGAATCTTCTGAAAAGAGGTGATGTACTTAAGAAATGATCCTATTTGTTAAGAGTATTAGTCATATATTAGTTATGGGCTTTAGTCCCACATCGAGTAGAGAATAAGCTCCTATATATGTGTAACCTTCATTCAATAATAATTAGTCATTCCCACTTTACATGGTATCAAAGCCATCCATCCCTCTCGACTTAAAAGAAGAAGAAAACCTAGCCCTAACCCTAGCCGCCCACCTTTCTCCATCACCCCCGACTCTTCGTTGCCCCCCCCCCCCCCCTTCTCTGCTACCCCCTTCCCTGCTGCCACCTACCCTTCCACCACCAGAAGCCCCTTTTCACTACTGCTCTCCAGAAACCACCAACCATCACCAGATCCCCCTTAATGCCCCCCTTCCCTGATGCCGCCTACCCTTCCACCACCAGCCATCATCTGCGACCAACCCTAACCCTAACTCCTTAATAGCTACCAACTTCACAGTTGCTACATCCTCACCCTAACCCTAATTAGATATGCAAAAAATAGAAGAGGAAGAAGTCAGAGTTGAGATCTTCAGGGGGTAAACTATGATAGTTTGCGTGAACCTCGACAACGATATCAGGAGGTAATATGGAGCAAACTTGATTGTTTGCGTGAATCTCTGTTCCTGATCCGGTATCCACCTCATGATCCAACAGAGAGCAACCTAGGTTGTGTAAATCTCTGTCCCGACTTGTGTGATCCACATACGAATCTCTGCTAACATTACGCACGCTAGTTCTGGCGATGTTGATTGCATATCGAGGTTGATGTGAATATCATATCGAGACGTTCATCGACAATCAAATCAATAACTTGAAGATGACGAACACTGCGACGAATAGCAGTGCTGGTAGCACCAGTATCAGGCACACAAAGGTGGAAACGTCGATTACTGGTACAATGGTATCTTCGATTCGATTGGTCGATCAGAGGCTGGACGGTCCAGACAGCTACTCTATATGGCGCAAAAAGGTCGAGAAGACATTTCGGAGCATGAGGTTGTCAAAGCATCTGGCTGACAACCCCCCAATAATGAATGATCCCATATACGAGCAGTGGGAGACGGACAATATTCGATTGTTTACACAGTTGATGAATTCGATAGAACTATCAGTTGTGGACATGGTTCAGAATACAGATTTAGTGAATGAGTTATAGGTGGTCCTTGAAATGGCCTTTAATGGCAAACGTGATTTGTCCCGCCTCTATGGCTAAGTTGTCGGCGTTTACCGAGCTGATCAAGGATACAAGTCACATAAGGACCACTTTTGTGCCTTTAAGGCACTAACTGATGAGGTGGATCGCATGCTACCTTTGATGACGGATATCCATGAGACAAGGACACAATGCCAGCAGCTTTATGTCATGGCGTATCTTGCCTTTCTTTGTCCTGATGTAGAGTCTGCGAGGTCTCAGATTATTGTCGGAGCCGAGGTCCCATCTCTGATGGAAGTCCATTTTCGTATCCTACTAGCAGCGAAAGTAGTTGGGACTGATACGAGTGACGTACCTGTTGATCGATCTGCCTTGGGTACTGCTCGTGGTAGATTTCGTGGTGGTTGACATGGTGGCCGAAATGCTGGTCGAAACGGTGGTCGAGGTGACGGTGGCCGTGATGGTGACTGACTACGAACTTGTTTCAACCGTGGTCAACAAGTACACTTTCAGTGGAAGCATCCAAGTTCGTGGAAAAGACTTTCAGTGGCAGTATCCCAAAGCACCGACTGCCAATATTGCATCAGATGTTCCTGACAATGACATGCTATTCGTGCAGATGATGTCATATACCTATGCAGAATTTGCTGAATTCCAAAATCAGTGTAGTGGTGAAGCTTCTACATCTGGATCAGTAGTCAGATATTCAGCGACATGTGTGATAGATTGACTCTGGTGCGTCTGATCACATGACTGGTGACGCATGTATGTTACGAGATTATGTATCGGTGGGCCTTGTGACCGATATTACTGTTGCGAATGACAGTTCACTGAAAGTTCGTGGAAAAAAAAGTACCCATTTTTCTTTCAGCCTGCTACTCACTTCACTTCATTATTATATACACCTGGAAATCTATTCAGTTTACTATCAATTAGTTGGATTACTCGTGACTTGCAATGTTCGGTAACATTTTTTTTTCCTGGTGGTTGTATTTTTTGGACCTGAAGACTGGAAAAGCTATCAGTAGGGGACGTGTGGCTGGAGGCTTGTACCTGTTTGAGATGAATTTTAATGTTGTCTGTGCCGACGTATCACTCGATCCGTTTGAGTTGCACTGTCGGTAGGTCACCCATCTGTCCATACACCAGAAATTTTGTCCATCTTTTAATTTTCAAGTTCATTTTTATTGTGAGTCAAAATGTAGTTTGGCCAAACATCATCGTGTACCCTATCCGGTGAGTCTAAATAAAGCTGCATCAGCTCCTTTTGAGTTTGTACATTCTGATGTTTGGGGGCCCTGTCCCATTGAATTTGTAATGTGTTTCAAATATTTTGGTGACTACTCACGCGTCACCTTTGTCTACTTAATGAGAACTCACTCCGAATTATTTGATATTTGGTGCAATTTTTATACGGAAATCAAAATCCAATTTGGGATTCCTGTTAAGTGTTTTCGAAGTGACAATGGTCGTGGGTATTTGTCTCCTAAGTTCAATTCTATCTGGCTAGACATGACATCATCCACTAAACTTTTTCTCTTTACACACCACAACAGAATGTTGTGGTCGAACGTAAGAGTCACCACCTTTTGGAAGCAACGCGTGCTCTTATGTTTCATGCACGTACTCCTAATAAATTTTGGTTGGATGCAGTCCTTGTAGCTTGCATTTGATCAATCGTATGACATCTTCTGTTTTCAATGGCAAAATTTTATTTTCTCGGTTATAATCGTAGGCCATTTCCTTTCTCTCAATTTTTTTGGATGCTTGTGTTACATTCAGAATACTCGATCTACCCTTTCTAATTTGGACCCCAAGGCAATCGAGTGTATTTTTCTTGGGTATGCTAAGGATCAAGAATGATATCGTTGTTTTTCTCCAACCTTGAAGAGGTATTTTATGTCTCGGGATGTTATCTTTGTTGAAATCGAGTTTCCTCCACTCCCACGAACTATAGATTCTGTTTCCAAAGTTTATCTAGAAGAGGATTTTCTGCTGTCTCTACTTCATACACAACAGCCCCCGTAAGGGTGCCCCCATGCCGAGCCAGTCGGTTTGACAATCCGCAACCACCGGCTCAGTCATAACCGACATCGCCAGTCTCACCAGCTTCGTCAGAACAAGCATCATGAATGGTGTCCACGACCGTAGAGCCATCGTCCTCCTCCAGCTCTACTAATCCACCACCGTCTGATATACCGGCTCGCTTCCGTCGTGCATGTCGCGACCATCCTTTGTATGTTAACAACTGCAAAGGGCTCGCGTGTCAGGCTCAGTCCTTGGTGGCTACTATTGACGGGATTCATACCCAATTCTGCAGAGGAAGGACTCAAACATCCTGGTTGACGCACCACTATAGAAGAGGAGCCGCGTGTGTTTCGGAAGAACCGTACTTGGGACTTGGTGGATTTGCCTACTAGTAAGAAAACAATAGGTTACAAATGAGTGTTCACTATCAAGGTGAAACCGGATGACACTCTTGATCGTCTGGAAGCTCGTCTGGTGGCTAAAGGATATTCTCAGACTTTTCGTGAAGATTATTTTGAGACATTCTTCCCACTAGCCAGGAAGACCTCTGTGCGTGTGCTCCTGACCTTAGTCGTCCGCTTCGACTAGCCATGACTTCAGCTGGATGTGAATAATACATTTCTCTACGAGGATCTTGACGAAGTGTATGTGATGCAACCTTCTAGGTTCGTTGTAAGGGAGGGTAAAATATGTCATCTGTGGAAGGCTCTCAACTGTCTCAAACAATCATCTTGTACTTGGTTTGGTCGATTTACACATGTTCTTACCCAATTTGACATGTGTCAATTGAAGAAAAATTATTCGATATTTTACCGTCAGACATCAGCTGGAAGGATACTACTTGGTGTCTACATTGATGACATTGTGATTATAGGAGATGGCAACCAGGGTATTGCAGGGCTGAAGAAGTTTCTGAGTGAACAGTTTCAGACCAATGATATAGGATCATTGAAGTACTTCTTGGACATTGAAGTCACACGGGACAAGCATGACATTGTAATGTCTCAGAGAAGTATGTGCAGGACATCCTAACCGATGCAGGAATGATGCAAGCTAAGGGAGCAACCTCGTCCATGGATCCAAGAGTAAAGTTACTTCCCGATGGAGGGATACTGATGACCAATCCGAATCAGTATCGTTGGGTGGTTAGAAAATTCGACTACTTTGCGGTCATGACTCGTCCATACATTTCCTTTGTCGTAAATGTCGCGAGTAGATTTATGGCTTCTCCACGTTCTCAGAATCCTGCGCTATCTAGTCCATAGTTCGGGGAAAGGAATTAGAATGAAGAATCAAGGGCACACTCATCTTGAGTGTTTTACAGATGCGGACTGGGGTGCAAGTCTTACTGATATACAGTTTACATCTGGCTACTCGGTATTTATTGACGAAAACTTAGTATCGTGGAAGAACAAGAAGCAAATTATGGTCCCACGATCAAGTTCGGAAGCAGAATATCGAGCAATTGCTCATGGCACTGCAGAAGTGTTATATTTCCTGCATCTTTTGCAAGAGCTGGGAGAAGAAGCATGATTGATAGCAACATATATGTGATGTGATAATCACTCCGCTATCCATATTGCTACCAATCTTGTATTCCATGAACGGATGAAACACATTGAGATTGACATTCACTTTGTCCGTGATGAATATCAAAAGGGGATGATCATATTTCACCATGTGAGAACTGGAGATCAGATAGCTGATATATTTACGAAGTTTCTTTGGGTTCTCGTGTTCAGTTTCTTTATAACAAGCTAGGCATGGTTGACATATATGTTCCAGCTTGAGGGAGGGTGTTAAGAGTATTAGTCATATATTAGTTATGGACTTTAGTCACATCGGGTAGAGAATAAGGAGGCGGCTAGTCCGCCTCCTATATATATGTGTAATCCTTCATTTCAATAATAATTAATCATTCCCACTTTACACTATTTATGTTTTCCCTCTTTTTGAAATCTCAGTAGGTTATATTCTACTGTTTTTGGTGCATTCCAGTTTGCAGTTTTAACAACTGACCCTAAGTACCTATGGAATGGGGAAAATAACAAATGTCATCATTTTCTGATGTAATTAACATCTCACCCTACATATACTCTTCAACTGAGTAGTCCCTGAAGTTTTCTTTTAACATTCCTGCCTTGTATCTCGAAGCTCATGAGCAGCATGCCAACTACCAAGTATAAGCCTTCTGATAGATTCAAGCGATCAAGCCCCCCTGACTTTGTCATCTACACAAATGGTGTACATGACTGTTCTTGTGAAGTCGTCAATATTGGGAAAATATTAAGGGAAGAATTTAGAAAATTTTCCCTTGTACAAAACTGCTGGTATTTCTGGCTGTTTTCAACGGTTATTTGGGAGCCTAAGTTTTTTTTTTTTTTTACATCTTAGTTTCAAAGTGTTCGAAGTAAAATATTTGTAGAAACTTATTCATGATGCTACCATCTATATAGTGTACTATGCTGTTGAATGGACATGCCAGAATAAAGAGTTCTAAGAATTCCTTTGTTTTAGAATTGAAAGTTTTGATGCTTGCTACTCTATGGTTTGCTTTGCTGGGTATGCCTTACTTTGTTTCCTTTTGCTTGCTAATTGTTCTACAGGGAGAAGCTGATCTTTGACTGTATGATTGCTAATGTATTTGAGGAGTACAAGTTTTTCCCCGAGTATCCGGACATGCAGCTACAAATAGCTGCTGTTCTTTTCGGTAAGGACCCATCACATAATATACTTCATTGAGCATCTAATCTTATATAATTTGCAATTATGATGTGATTATTGATGTGTTCATCCTCAATATTACTTCCTTTTGCTTATTGTTATTTACCTATGCTCTCCTTTTGTCTTCATTTTCTTTCTTGAGCAGGAAAATATAACCTCAACAATCATGGTGTTATCACTATAATGTTTTCTGGTCTTTCCACGGGTTCTATATTCTTCAAATGTAACCTTGCAAGAGTTTACACAACTAAATCAAAGTTGTGAAGTGTGCCGGTTTCCTTCTTCTGGAATTGAAACTTTTGTCTAAACTGGTTATGGGTGCGCATTGGTGATCTATCAGTCATGACTATTCCAAATTGTCTTAAAATTTTATTAGTGTCTCATGGTTCTGTTGTTAATGAGACCCTCTACTTTGTTTTCACCATGCATTCCATTCTAATTTACTTGGAAGAATGTACCTTCTATCCATTAAACTGGTGTTTGGAGTTTGAAGCAAGATCTAGGAACTTTTCCCAAGTCGACCTATATTTGGTATAGTCAATATGACTTGACAAAATATTGGCTGCAGCCACAATTTAATAAACTTTTGGAAAACTAACACCCCCTGCTGAGAAAGAGGAAAATGGAAGGAGAACAAATGAGAAGAAATAAACTGCTATCCAACAAAACTTTGCTACTCATATTCTGGTGCAGGCCCAGGGCATGCAGTGTAGGGTTTCAGCGAAAAGGAAAGGAAGGGTAAAGAGAAACGACGGAATAATGGAACTCGTGCCTGTTATGTCTTGAATTCATTCAACTCATATTTATTACTCTCTTTTAAAGAATCTCGCAACCTTTTATGCTCATATATCTCCAATCCAATCAAAGTAGCAATTACAATGGAAACTCTAATATAGGATTTCTTTACATCGTAAATCTCCCTATTGCAGGTTTTCATCCGAACAGATTGAACTGAATATTTTAGTACGTAAAAGTTTTCAGATTCACATTAATAAGATAAATTCTTATTTCTCACGCTTAAGTCTTGTTGCCACTGGTGATTCTTTATAATTCAATTTGACTAATATTTTCTTAGTACCCTATGATAAGAGGGAAAAATGTCTTGATCAGTAATTTATATCTTTAGCAAAAATCTGTGTCCTGTTGGTTATAATAGTACACATCTTTCATGTCATTATTTTTTAAAATCTTGAAAGGTTACTGAAATTGGTGAAGTTACCAAATCTAAAACCAAGCTTTAAAATCTAGATTTGATTGTTAGATGCAAACTGTTTGTTTACCATCACCGTTTCTGGATGCTTCTCATAGTGATTGTTTTTTGTCTATGGATTTTCTGAAATGTTGTTTTGTCAGAATCTTTTCTGCATGTGGTTACTGCTTCCATTTACTTCCATCTCTAATCTTTCTCTCTTTTGCTTCTCATTCTAGTGCTGGTATTTCAGTTGCCTTTTTCCTTTTGGCCCTTATCCATGTTGGCCAGTGATACTCATCATGTCAAAACTTTACGAGGATGTGTAATTTGTGAGAATATAGATATCATATTCATCGCCTAGGTTGATCATATTCATCATCTAGGTTGTTATTTTTGATCTGCTTTTGCTATTAACAGCTAAGGTAGAAAATGAATCTCTGAATTTAATTGTTGAATTTAATCTTTTATGTGATGGTTTTATAACATAGATATACAGACAGAATGGGTAACTTACATTGTTAGGCTTATGACCTTGTGGTATTTGGTAACTGGTTGTATAATTTTGAAAAGATCCATACAAATGGTAAGGAAGACTATTTTGTGAGCTAATATTTCAGAAATGATGTATTAGTGCTGTCTTTCTCGACACGAATATTCAAGGATATTGAGACATGGTGTTTTTGTTTTTTTATCTTACAAAGGTGTAAAATTTCTTGGTTCAAAATATGGAGGCTTCAATAAAAATGTCATAAAGTGTGCTGTACTTTCATCAATTTGAAGCAGTCAGTTTCTTATCTTTGTACGATACAAATGTTTCTTATCCAGTTCATAATGTCTCATAATACATCATTATTTATGTCAATTTAAGAGTGGTTTCCTCATTTTTTTTAACTTCCTTCTTTGGTATCTATGTTGATGCAGGTTCTTTAATAAAGAACCAGCTTGTGACTCATCTTGCCCTTGGTATTGCTTTGCGAGGTGTTCTAGATGCGTTGCGTAAATCTGTGGATTCAAAAGTACGTTATCATCATGTCACACTTTATCATGTTCTTTATTTCTTTAGTTAAAAATATGTTTTCTTGAGGGCGCTTTTTCAAATATGTATTGCTTGGTGTGATTTCTTTCAGATGTTTATGTTTGGTACCAAGGCTTTGGAACAATTCATAGACCGCTTGGTAGAGTGGCCACAGTACTGCAATCATATATTGCAGATATCACATTTACGTGGTTCACATGCTGAGTTGGTTTCTGTCGTTGAAAGGAAACTTGCGAGGATTTCTTCTAGTCAGGCAGAGTCTAATGTAGGGATTAGTCTACCTTCTGATCAGCAACAGGGATCTGCACAAGTGTCGGTCGAAAACATGGAGGTATGAAATGATGCAACGTTTTGCTGTAGGATCTTAGTTCTCTATATTTTAGTTTTACCAAGGTACTTTATCTCTCTGGCTTTATTATAAGTGTAATCTAGGACCCTAGATGATAATATTTCACGGCACACCGTTGGCATAGTTGAGTTAAATCATAATTTTCATCCCATTCCATATGGATGTCAGCACTTATATATGTGGAGATGTGGAGTGGATCTTTGACCGACCACCTGGTATATCAGTTTTCATTTTTGATTTGGGCCCACCCCCATACTCCTACCAATTTTACAGGGATATGGGTACAGAGAGTCAGAGACGGAAAGATCGCAGATTAGCCACGGCTACGTAAAAATTGTAGAATGTCTAAACAACCTTTCAACATGATACTGCACATTGCACTATCTAGTATGTACATGGTATCAAGTATGGTGCTAATTAAAACTTATCCAATTTGTCAAGGAAATCAAATCCTACTAAATTCAGGCCTGGCCGAGCTTGCATTTTGGGGCCTTGGTCTCAAGTCTAGAATTTGCATCTCGATACCTGGACTGTGTCTTGGGATAACTCTACTTTAAAGGACATGAATATGTAGATTAATTTACTTTCATCTGTGTTCGACTGTCCAAGTTGTTTTGACCTGCAGTTCTATATTTCCAATCTAGGACGCATAGATACACCAAACTTGGTGTCATAACATACTATGCCTGTGTCAGATATGTTTAGGACACGTCAGGGGCTCTTCAAATTACATTGATACACCACAATCATTGTCTTTTCTGTGTCATATTCCTATCCATGCAATGTAGTTTCTGAGAATAATAGTTTTTGTTTGACCCGACAATGGCACTTTATAAAGTTGTATAGAGCCATCAGCATGCTCACTAGTAATATCATATGCAAATGGTAGCTTTGTGTTTATTAAAATGTCTAATTTAAAATTGGTTGGTTCTTGAAGGCAGCTGAGGCTTCATGGGAATCCATGGGTTCAAGTTCCTCCAGCCAAATTGGGCAACAATTTTCTCCTTCTCAGCAACAGAAGCATCAAGGTCTCCTTGGTGACCGGCTTAAACCCAATGCTGCGTGCATTACCAACACAAATCCCCTGCTATCTAATGCAGGACAATCTTCTCTAGTTTCTGCACTTGTTGATTCTGTTGTTAAGGTATTAAAAGTCTCATCGGTTCTTTATTAAGTAGTATAGAAAATCAAGAGACAACATTTTTGCTACTCAATGGGATAAGATTTTGTTATAGGCCAATATTTATAGGACTACAAATCATATTAAATGATATTACTAACCCTATCTAGAAATGGAAAATACATAAAGTCATAAATGCATAGAATAAATATAACTAATCTACTCTTTAACACGTCCCCACATCCAGCTTGGAAAGAGTGCGAAAGAGAGAAACAAAAGACCATCTGAGAAAGAAGATTTTGGTAACAAAAAGATTCCAAAAGAAGTCACATGAGAGCCACGTTTCACAACTCAAGAAATCTGGGAAGAAGTTGCAAGAGAGCAACGTTGACAACTCAAGAAATTCCGGAAGAAACATCCAAAGAGAATACAACAAGAAAGAAGTCACAAGAGAGTTGGATTTCACAACTAAAGAAAGCTTGAGAGAAACATCCAAAGAGACCACAAAGAGTATTAGTTGCGGTCAACTAGGGCACAATAAAGATACTTGTTGACACACGTGAGTGCTCGTCTAAGAGAGTTGTCGGGGCACAAGGGCCCTCAACAAAAGGCAATATACGAAGACGCTCGACCAATATAATAGTCAAATCAATTTATCACGAATGGTGGTGATGCAGAGAGAGACGAGTAGATCTCTAACATTCACCCTAAATATGGACATGAGTCGGGGCACAAGGGCCCTCAACAAAAGGCAATATACGAAGACGCTCGACCAATATAATAGTCAAATCAATTTATCACGAATGGTGGTGATGCAGAGAGAGACGAGTAGATCTCTAACATTCACCCTAAATATGGACATGAGTGAAATACCAACATAAAAACAAAGGGCCCTCGGGGCACAAGGGCCCTCAACGAAAGGCAATATACGAAGACGCTCGACCAATATAATAGTCAAATCAATTTATCACGAATGGTGGTGATGCAGAGAGAGACGAGTAGATCTCTAACATTCACCCTAAATATGGACATGAGTCGGGGCACAAGGGCCCTCAACAAAAGGCAATATACGAAGACGCTCGACCAATATAATAGTCAAATCAATTTATCACGAATGGTGGTGATGCAGAGAGAGACGAGTAGATATCTAACATTCACCCTAAATATGGACATGAGTGAAATACCAACATAAAAACAAAGAGTCATTGGCGGAAAAGGAGATGCCAACTAGAACAAGTTTTGACTATGGAGAGATTGCAAAGTCATTGAGCCCCCAATTTTTAGTAATATTCCACACTTTACATAAAAAAGGAAAAATAAAAACCAAACAACAAACAACAAACGAGAGCACACGAAACAAGAGTACTACTACTTTCCAAACAACAAACAAAATCGAGCAACAAACACCAAAATCTCCCCACACAGTAAACATCAAACAAACGGATCAAACAACAACCACCAAAATCCAAGGCTGCCTGTACTCTTCGTCGGAGAATACCTCCATTGGCAATGGCTTTCTCGCGATAGAGGTGGTCGAAGACCTCGTAGCCGAGGCAGAGGAAGAAGAAGGGGTGAACCTAGGCGAGGCTGCTTTAGGAGGAGCTAGGCCAGGGTTGGTCCTAGTCGCACAGGTCTCATGTTGACAAAGCAAAGGACCTGGAGAGGGGTTGGTTGCTTAAGAAAAGGAGGTTGCTGTCCAGTGGAGTCAAGTCGACGACAAGATCAGGAAGACGAAAAATCAAGATCTAGATCTTTTTGTCACCGAAGAAGGAGATGGATCTCTGAGTCACCGGAAAAGAAGACCTCGTCTGGAATAATTGATGAGTAGCAAGGGGCCACGTCGGAGAAAGAGTGGTGTTTGGACCCGTTCTAGAGCAGATGAGAAGAGGAGTGGCGAGGGGTCGCGATTCCAGGGCTCGGGGAGGAGCGAGGAGCTGTTCGCGGTAGATGCGGCCTTGGCATGAGTCAACATAAGTGGTGGTGGCTCGGCTGTTATGAGGAGGCCCGAGCAGCTCTTAGCTGCCATTTAAAAAAATGGAAGATTATATATATAATAGATGTGTACAAGGAAGAAAGAAGAAGAAAATATTGCAATATCAAGCTAGGGATTTGGAAGAAAGATTGTGGAGGCTAGGGCTTCCAAAAGGGGGAAGATGATATTGAATAACTAAGATGATGAAATGAGGAGAGCAAGGGATCGGATCACCCATTCTATACCATGTAGAAAAATGAAGAGAGTACATTTTTTGCTACTCAATGGAATGGGAAAGGATTTTGTTAGGGCTATAGACCAATATTTATAGGACTACAAAGCATATGAAAAGACATCAATAACCCTATTTAGAAATGGAAAATCCATAAAGCCATAAGCGCATAGAATAAAGATACTAATCTACTCTTTAAGAGGAAAATTTGCCAGATTGGATAGTGTAGATTGAGCAATCCACTGTTCAGTGTTTTATTTCATATTTTCAATGCTTTCATATATATATATATATATATATATATATATATATATATATATACCTAATAGCGTGTTTGTGCTGTGTGCAGCCAAATACTCAACCCTTGCAAGCACCATCATCTCAGCATTCTGCTTGTGTGTCAGCTACTGTTTCTTCTTCTCCAGGTTTCCTGCGCTCTTCCCGCAGTATAACAGCGACAGGTAACACATGGATACATGGTAGTTCAAGTGTTTGTGGTCAATATATGATAATTGTACTTGGGATACATTTCTTCCTATTATTGACCTAGTTTTGTGCCTTTAAGTTAGCGGCTATAATGGGTCTTCTTTTAGGTATGCTTCGACAACCTTCTTACAGCACAGGTTTTGGAGCTGCCTTAAACATTGAAACGCTTGTTGCGGCAGCTGAAAGCAGAGATACTCCCATCGAGGTGATTTTTTTGTTTAGATTCTTTGCTGTATTTTCATTCATATATATAATAATACAGCGTCAATTTAACCGTTCTGTTTACAGCCTTGGGGTTGTATTTGATATAATTGCAAAGAATTATCAATTTCATGTGGTTAATTCAGGCTCCTAGCCCAGAGGTTCAAGACAAGATATTGTTCATGATCAATAATATATCAACTTCAAATATGGAAGCTAAAGCAAAAGAGTTTATCGAAGTTATCAAAGAGCAGTACTATCCTTGGTTTGCACAATATATGGTGATGAGAAGGTACAAATGTAAAAACATTAGGGTCAATGTTCTCCAGTTTGGATACTAATTCTGTAGTTTCAAAGTAATTTCATGTGATTAGTAAGACCTTCTTTGCAGGGCAAGCATTGAACCAAATTTCCATGACTTGTATTTGAAGTTCTTAGACAAGGTCAATTCTAAGGCACTTAATAAAGAAATTATCAAAACCACGTATGATAATTGCAAGGTTTTTACATCAACCTTCTTTCCTTTCATTCTTTTTTTCAGTACTACATTTATCGAAAATAATGAACTCTCCTTGTTCATTTAGGTCTTGTTGAGATCAGACCTCATAAAATCTAGTTCAGAGGAGCGGTCTTTACTAAAAAATCTTGGTAGCTGGCTTGGAAAACTTACAATCGGTAGAAACCAAGTACTCCGGGCCAAAGAAATAGACCCGAAGTCCCTAATAATAGAGGTAATATACTATTTCACAATCTATGTTGATCTTCCTATTAGCATGATTTTCTTTTTCTTGCTATCAACAGAAAAAAAGTAACATGTCACTATCTATGTTGATCTTCCTATTAGCACCATTTTATTTTTCTTTCCATTGGTGGAGTTCAGGCCTCTTAGCACCCCATAGTCCACCTGATCATGAATTCTCCCTCCCAATGTACCGGTCAAATATCCAGGGAAGTCCATTTGACATGTTCATTGGGGGTGGTGGCATGACTTGAACCAAGGCTATCTACTCAGACAAGTGATGACTCATTGTTTATGAAGTAACATATTGCTAGGCAATGAAGGAGGCTATCTGTGTGTCACTTGCGTGGGTGCATGTATTGCCCTGTTGGTCTATCGATTCTTACCATGTTTTCTATAATATAAGTCTTGTTGATACCTACAGGATGTGAGATCAGTAGCGCTGCAAATAAGAAAAACAGCTAACAAGCTTGACTTCGTTCAACTTGGTTCGAATAATGCGCAGAGCTTAAGCAGGAAAATGAGCTCAATTATTTTAAAGAACCGAGCTTGAACATAGGAAACTCGCCTCGTAAGCTCGTGAAAGAAGCTTGACTCATGATGCTCGACAAGCTTAAGCAGGAAAATGAGCTCAATTATTTTAAAGAACCGAGCTTGAACATAGGAAACTCGTCTCGTAAGCTCGTGAAAGAAGCTTGACTCATGATGCTCGACAAGTACTCAGCTCGGCCCGACTTTTTTGACTCAACTGTGAGTTGACTCCACAGGAGTTGGCCTGTATATATTTTTTCTGGATTTGGATGGCAAAGTCAAGAAAGTTTGGGATAGTATAACTTTTAGTCCCACGTCGTTGGGAACCTAAATACGAATGGTAACACTATAATAAAGAGGTGGCCAAAACCTCTCTTGTACTTATCATTGATAAAATTTAATTGATCATGGCCCACAAAGCCTAGGACTTGTGCTCGTCTTGAGCTCGAAGAGTTTGTGAGTTGCTTGTGAGAAGTTTGATTCGGCTTGTGAGCAGAGCGATCTCGAGCTTGAACATATCGCTACAAGCTCGGGTTGAGCTTGGCACTATGAGGACCAAGTCTAATTGAGCCAAGCTTGAACATACAAAGCTCGGCTTGGCTCAATTGCAGTCTAGAGATCAATGAAGAAAGGCACAAGTAGAGAACCATACTGGTGTTTGAGTCAGTATTGATAATTTAGTGGCTGCATGTCCAACTTAAATCATTAGGCAATCCCTTAGCATCTCAACTCTATTAGATATGGATAGCCACTAGTTTAGTTGCTACCTGGGTCGTCTGTTAATGGCATTGAGTTCAGTGCATGCCATACTGTTGGTCTAATTAAATGTCTTGAAAGTGGAAAAAAAATTATTCTGTTAAATTTCTTTTTCATTAATTAAAAGTAAATGCTGCTGAACATCTTGTACATGTTGCTATGTGTAACAATTATGGATAGAATACTTCCCTACTCAGAATTAACTTCACACCTTCTGTTTTTGTTCTCTTTTTCCAGTGGTTCATTATAGTAATACTCGAGGCCCTTTTCCAATTTAAGTCATTAAACTCAGCTAGATTATTGTTTGCATTAGATATGAAAGGTGACTACTAGTTGATGCCCTGGGGCATCTTTTGATGAATTTGAGTTTAGCACCATACTTTTGGTCTATCATGTCTTGACAGCAAAGAAAAATATATCTTCTGTTAAATTTGTCTCTCTTTTTCATTAATTTAGCGTGGTATGCTTCTTAAGGTATCGTTTAATTTCATAATCCAAAAGTTTGATCTTTTCAGTGGTTAATTTGATGTGATTCTAAAGGGCTTATATAGGCTAAAGATTGAGTAGGAAGTAGGAACCTTCCGAATCAGGCTCCTCTTTTATGATATTTATGATGGATGTGTGATATCTCAGGTTGTTTCTATTGCTCTTACTGCTTTTTTAACTTTTTTTTGGACAGGCATATGAAAAGGGATTGATGATTGCAGTAATTCCTTTTACCTCAAAGGTGAGGCCACCTAGATGTTTGTGCTGTTTTTTTCCATGTTCATCTGGTTTATGGTATTAGATTTTCTGACTTACTCGAATCTTTGGCAGGTATTGGAACCATGCCAAAGTAGTTTGGCCTACAAGCCTCCTAATCCTTGGACTATGGGTATCCTTGCTTTACTAACTGAGATATATAACCTTCCAAACCTTAAAATGAACCTGAAATTCGACGTTGAGGTATTTATGACAATTAACCTATTCCTATATGAAATAAAAACAAAAACACAATAATTTATTTTTCTACTTCGGCTCACAGGTATTGTTTAAGAACCTTGGCGTTGACATGAAAGACGTTAAACCGACCTCACTTCTTAGAGAGAGAATTCGTGAAGTGGAGGGAAATCCAGATTTTTCAAGCAATAATACAAGTGTTTCCCAAGCTCCTGTTATTGCTGAAGTTAGCTCAGCAGTTATTCCTGCAATGAATCAAGTCGAGCTGCAAACTGATGTTAGTAATCCATCTCATCCAGCCATCCATCCAACTGTATTGACTCAGGTTGGTGTTCAACTGTATTATTGTACTGTTTAAAAATGTTACTGTATTAATCTTATTGCTGTTGGTGTCATCTAGTATGCTTCCTCTTTTCATCGTGGTTCAAATATCATAGTGGACGATGAGAAAGTTGGCCCTCTAGGCATGTTTGAACGTTCTCCATCTGCTCAAGGATTGACTCAAGTTTCACAGTTACCGTCTCCATTTTCTCTGAGCCAGGTATTTTGCACACTAAATTCTTTTATGTCTTAATATATGTAGTTTATGATAATTAGTAACTGTGGTTGTTCTTGTGCAGCTTTTGGCGATGGCTCCTATATATGAAAGTCATATAAACATCAATGCTAAGCTTAGTTCTATGGGCTCACTCTTGCAAATCTACAGGTTCCGCGTGCTATATTTTGAATTGACTATCTCCATTGTGCTACATAAGCAGATGTTCTTGTTAAAAGTTAACATGTATGCTGGTTACAGATTTACAAAAGCAGCTTTGGATAAGGCAATCAAAGATATAGTCTTACCTGTTGTTCAACGAAGTATCACTATAGCTAGCCGTACGACTAAGGAACTCGTACTGAAGGTTGTTTTTTAGACGTATACTATTAGCCCCTTCTCGATTTGAGTTGTTGCCTTTCTAATCCAAATCAACATGCTTGTAGGACTATGCAGTGGAGTCGGATGATGGTGCCATATCTCGCGCTGCACACTTAATGGTGGGCACATTAGCTGGGAGTTTAGCCCATGTCACTTGCAAGGTTCTTATTCTATCCTCTTAATATTTTTATCCATGCCTAAGTACATATCTTAATCTCAAAAGTTCTTCGACGAGTCTGTTAAGAACTTAATTGTTCATTGCCTACTCAGTGTCTGGGAAATATGATTATCTTGGGTTTTATCAGGAACCTCTTCGAGTGGCTCTGTCGAATCACCTTCGTAATTTACTTCAGCCTTTAAGTATGAATGGTGAACTATTGGACCAGATAGTACAGCTTCTTACAAACGATAATATAGATCTTGGATGTGCTGTTATTGAACATGTTGCTTCAGAAAAGGTAACTCTGTCCATTCTGTGAATTTCTCATAATACTATAGATGTAAATGTTTGAAAATATGTAGATTGTAGTAAGATATTTGTGGTTTACATCTTCATCCTGGCACAATGTCGGAAGAAAGAATAATCTGATAATAATAAAATGGGCACAGATTTTTAAATTCTGAAGTTGTAATACTAGCTTATGATAATCACTCCCAAAGGTTAATATCTTGTCTTCTCTCAAGCTGTAAATTCACAATTTCTTACACGACGTGGTTCTGTGTTTATTACTTAATAGTTACTAATGATTGTCAGAATCAATTAAGGCTTTTATACTATGATGCAATCCTTTCACTCTTCGGCTTGATTTGTCATAGAGATGAATGCAATTCCCTACAGAATTTTTTATTTTACCACTTCTTCTGGACTCTTTATAGTCCAAGGGAACTTGAAGGGTGCTCCTTGCTTGCATGAGCATAAATTGCATAACAAAATGGTAGGTATTCCTACCTGTCAACTGGCCATCTAGGTTTTATGGTGTGGTCCTCTCATGCTTATAGCAACCTTGGCTAGGAATTTGCCACCGGCCTAGAGGGTTGCAATCATATCGATAGCCAATCATAAGAACTTTAAATTTTTTATTTGAGATATCTTATGCTCCTGGCTGACCCCATTCTGTTGGAGAATGCTTGGGTAATGATGATGATGCTATGTTGGAGTTACTTCCTACTCCTTTTTTCTCACTTTCGGTTATCTTCAAAAGACGTGATGGTTTCTTCATATATTTTACAAGTTATTAAATTATCACTCCTAATCAGTTGGGATAAGCTACTTATTAGTCTTAGAAAAAAAATATTCCTTAGCAAACATTTTTTCCTCGGAATTGTTCTTTCTTAAACCAAAGTGCTTTACCAAAAGTCTTTGATTGGATGTCCCTGTTGACTCTTTTATCTTTTAAAAATACGATGGTTTCGTCCCAAAAGTTTTGCTCTCTACGCTTGATACTTGTCCAACTCATATTATTTTCTTCTAATTTTCTGATATCAAAACCTTGATACTTGTCACAGTGAACCTGATAGAAATTAGCATCTGCATCAAAACTGCAATTCAATAAAAATAGTTACTATATACATTGCCTAAGCGAATGATGTGAAATTATGTCTTCTCAATAGTACAATCTACATCTTAGGACACTCTTGTTGATTCTTCCTTTTCCAGTATTTCAATTTTTTTACTATGTCTCTTAATGTGCTAAATATCTAAAATGTAAAACCTCGTTTGTGAATTATTGTGCTGTAATATTGATTGTTTTTTTTTGTCTTAACCACATATCCATCTTATTTTATGGTATGCTAATAATTGTATGGCTGTTTGTTGACATGACGCTTAAACTGTGGCAGGCTGTGGAGCTGATTGATGGTGAAATAGGTCCCTCATTTGCCTCGCTAAGGAAACATCGAGTGGCAGCTGGCTCTGCAATGTCTGCATACTACGATGTTGGTACCTACGCTCAAGGCCCGTTTGCTCGTGTTCCAGATGCTCTTTGCCCCAAACCAGGGAGGCTTTCTGCTTCCCATAAGCGAGTTTATAATGTAAAATTATGCATATGTGTTATTATGTTTTGGAGATGGTATAGAACTACTCTCTTACCTTCCCATGTCTCTTTCGATTATGTGCAGGACTTTGTGAGGAATGTATGGCAGAACCAATCTAGCCAGACTTCCACTGCTGCATCTGCTGGTCCACCTGGTCTAGGTGGTTCTGTTAATTCTTCCGTAGCTCGTGCTTATGATTCTAGTTCTGGCCAGCTGAATTCCAATCTGTACCCAACTACACAAATAACTCCAGGATTTACTGCAGCTCAACAGTTGGATCTGACCCAGGAGGATTCTGATCGTGCTTCTGCTCTTCTTGGGTTTGTTCAGTAGTCTCATCTTCTTAATAGATTTATAAGGTGCTACTCAACTTACAGAGGGATGATATATCATTTTATTTATTTTTATGCAGCATCTCTTCTAGTAATGTTGTGCCAAATGATGGTGTTATCCAGCCAGCTGTTGGAATCAATTCAACTGTTCCTTCCTTTGCTCCTATTACTACACCCCCTGAATTACATATCCCTGAAACATCAGTTGTCTCCAAAGTAAGAAAATTTGGATATTATTTATGAAACTTCAATGAGAAAAAGTAGATATGAAGTTGGATGCTAATGTCACCGGATCTTATTCTAGGACATAGAAGTATTTGTACAGCCATCACCTATAAATTCCGGTGAAGGATTCATGGGAGCTTCCTTGGCTGAACCATTGTTGTCTACGGGTGATGCACTTGATAAGTATCAACTTTTAGCACAAAAGGTAAAAACATGCCATTATCTACTCGTTCTTTTTTAAACATACACTATTTGGTAGTTTTTTTCTTCGATATGTGAGGTGTCCATAACACTAGCATCATTTCTAGACTTCTAGTTTCTCTTACCTATATTCTTTTTATGCAGGTATGTTCTAGTTTGATCTTGGCAAATGCATTTCCTTTCAGTTACCTCTCATCTATACCCTGCAGTTGTAAATTGGAAGTTTCAAATTTTATAATTAGCACTATTATACATAGATTTTGTTATATATAACTTCTTCGATAACAGGCAGATCTTTCGTAGTGGACCATAAATGAATAGACAGTGGTTTTTTACGTAGGTGCTTCAACTAGGAGTAGAGATTGTTATGGTTAATGTTGATTAGCCTATCTATAATATAAGCATGTTACCTATGTGTTGGTACTATATATATATATATATTATATATATTAATTATTATTATTATTAATATATATATATATACTGACCCCGTGAGTATGGAGTGGGGCATCTGCATTCTTCCCCAGGTAGCCGTCAGCTCCGATTGTGCCATAGTTCACCATATAAAGCGGGGAACATAACTAAATTGATGATGATGCAATTTTTATTTGTAATAGAACAAGTAAACATATATCAGTTGTAGCGTAAATACATCTAAAACATTGTAAAAGGGTATTCCATTGCCATGTGCCTCCCCATAAGTCTGGTGAAGTCAAACATATATAACCTTACTCCACTTAGCGGAAATGATGTTTACTTGAAACAATGTCCTCCAAGATGTGGGTCCCAATCCTTACCCGAATTTGGTGTGGAACTCATTGGAAAGTTATAACAACTTTGAATCACCAATGGAAATGTAAATTAGTACATATTATCCAACAATTTCACGGCTACCGAAAATGGTGTTAAAATGTAGCAAGACCAAGAAAAAAAACTGTTTGCGATTTTGTATTGACTTAAATATTTGTTTTATTCTTATACCAAATACTTCATTGATCTTTCTTTACTATACATATTTTTGTAGATATTGCCATGTCATATATTTATTTATTTTGTCAACCTTGTTATTGGTCATGGTTAAATGTTTTGTGTCTGGTTTCTAAGTACCAGCAACCACCAGCATGGGAATGACACCTTGCTGGCATTTTGCATGAAACCTGCTCTGAAAAATGTAACAACTTCAAATTAATAACCGAGGAAAATAAATGGTAATATACACCATCCACCGGTGTTCTAAATTGCGGCCTAGGTGCTAGGCGGCCTCCGGCCGCACCGGAACCCGCTAGGCGGCCGGCCTAGGCACTAGGCGACCCTAGGCGCTCCTAGGCGGCGGCTAGGCGGCCAATTTTTTTTTAAAAAAAGTCAAAAAATTCAGATTTGAAATTTCAAATTTCAAATTTCAAAAAAAAACCTGGCTTCTTCTTCTTCTTCTTCTTCTTCTTCTTCTTCTGCTGCCGCCTCTTCAAAGAGGAGAGGAGGAGAGAAAGGAGAGGAGGAGGAGAGAGAGGAGAGGAGAATAGGAAAATGTGCTAAAAAAGAGAGGAACTGTTGTGTTATTTATGGGCAGGTGTCAGCTCAAAAAAAAGGGTTAATGGGGACTCGAACTAGTGACCTCACACTCCCCCAACAGGTGAGTTTATTACTTAGTGTGCTAACCAAGTTGTCAAAGTCGTCTGTGTGTTTGCATTTACATATACATAATATATATAGAGTAACATGTACATTAAAAAAAAAGATCAGTTAGACGCGCTAGGCGCCCCTTTGGCGCACCGAACCCGTCTAGCGAAATTTATAACATTGCCATCCACAATTTTATGCACTAAATTTTATAGCGAAAAATGATGTTAAAACTAGTATCTTGTAATTACATTATGTTATGTTAGACATGTATTATACTAATATTCTTGTACATGTATCTTTGTTGATATTATCTTATCACTTTTTTGTCTCCACAATTTTTATGAGCAATATTGTCAAGTGTTCAATCCTTTTATATCTTATATAATATGCTGAAATGTTTATTTCATCACTCAAACTACTGATTGTGCTTGATTATTTTTGCTCCTGTTATTTAGTAAATTGTTCACTTTATTTCAGCTTGAGACCATGATTGCTAAAAATGCTAGAGAGCCAGAAATTAAGGTAAGATTCTCTTTTGCTACTTTTTAGCACAAAAAGAATCTCACTTTTAATAAACTCCAAGAAGAAGAATAAATCAATTGAAACTTGGAAAATAATAGAAATAAGAATAGAATTGGATTTTAAAACCAATAAGAGTAGGAAAGTCCAATAGAAGTATGAAACTAACTGCAAACAGAGTTTCCTAATTTCCCAGACTATGTTTTCTTGTTTAGTTCAAACTTTGTGTTATCCATTAGTTTCCTAAACTGGTAGCAAGACTAGTCAAATGTTAAACAGTTAAGGTACACTTTTCTGGCCAATCCTCACAAACAGGCATATGTTTGGATAATATAGAGTTAATGAGAATATAAACTGTTTCTATTAAACACACTTTTTCTACTAATTAACTTACTAATAGTGCATGCATACATATACGCCCACAGACGCACAGAGATACAAGCACACCAAGGGTTCCACTTAGGAAGTTCCTACGGGAGAATTCCACGTGTCAAAACCTGATTTGGTTCTCAATGCCCGCAAGATTAGCACCAAATCCCAACTAAATATATCGAAGGAAAGGTAGTTGCGGAATAGATGTATACCCGGATTACGAGACATGGAATTTGCTGTAGGAACTTCCTACTGGTACCCTTTAGGAACTACGTTCCCTACGCACAGTGCACAACCTAAAAAAGAGTAAGTAAGATGAAAGAGCTATTACGTATATGGTTGTGATTTTACTTGCTTTCAGGAAGTCATTGCTGAGGTCCCTGATATCATTTTAAAATGCGTTAGCCGGGATGAGGCTGGTTTGGCTGTGGCTCAGAAGGTTGATATCGTTTTTATCAAATTTCATATAATTATTTCTGATCTTGCATTATCTATAATGATCGGCCATATTTGTTGAGACAGGTTTTCAAGAGTTTATATGACAATGCATCGAGTGCTGTTCTCGTTGCTGCAAATTTGGAAATTTTATCTGCTATACGAGATGTTTGCAAGCTTGTTGTGAAAGAATTGACGAGCTGGGTATGCATTTCGTAGTTGTACTTCTTTGTTTACCTGAACTCTATTGTTTTTAGCAATGTTTTGTAGAAGTGTCATAATCAATTGATATAATATTTTCTATTTGTTTTTCATTTAGTTGAGCCTTCTTGTTGGCTTAAGCTGCTAATCTTATATATATATATATATATATATATATATATATATATATATATATATATATGAGCATGACTTACATAATTTTGTTGATTTAGTTGCAGTTTATGTGCTAGCTAGTTTTTCCCTAGGGAAAATTTGAAAAAAACAATTGAAACATATAATTTATAGCACAACTTATAATGAGAACTCTCTTCTTACCACAAGTTGTAGGCATAGTTTGTAGTTTCGACCGATACTGATACATAGCTACTGTATCATATCCCTTTTGGCATGTCCGAATCTGGTACCAACCCCTACGTACCGTCCAATATCGATGTTGGTGCTCTCTTTCCTGGCTAATTGAATAGTGAAAAATTGGTCCAATTGAACAGTGGAAACATTGAATGGAAAACAAGATGAGTATGGAAAAATAGTGTTGACACAATGATTTAGTTTTGCCGAAGATCGACATTTTACATTGTGACACGCTAGAACCATTACCATTTGTCGAAGATGTATATCTGTAAATTCACAACATTCCACCTTAATGTTATTCCTATTCAAAACTATCTATTGCAGGTTTTACTATGTCTGGAGCCAAGTAAATAAACAATAGTATCTGTTGCGGATGAACGAGTCAACCATGTTGAATATTGTTGTTCTATTTGAAACTGAGGAACGCCAAACAATATATAAACTTATGTCAAAATGTATGAAATATTTTTCAAGCTTTTTTTTAAAATACCTTTTTTTTAATCCTTCTAAAATGAAGAACCTCGACACTTCGATCTGATACTGCGACTCTCTTACCTATACACACAACAATGGTCCGAAACCGATACTGCGAACCTTGGTTTTAGGTACTCGATTGAGTGACCATGTGTGAAATCCAATTACTGTGTGTTTGGCTTTGATATGGCAAGCAACAAATATGTGTGTGGTACAAGTCAAAATTTCAAACAATAATATCTTCACTAGGATATATGTGCATAAACCTTGACTAGAATCTGGTGGAATGGTTACGTAGCTCAAGGTTCTAAACGGCAGGTAAGCGGATGCGCGTCAAAGAGAGCCCGCCTACCGCCTAGGCGGTTGATACATTTTGGACTTTTTTTTATGTACTATTTTACCATTATTTTTTGCATAATATGCATAGTTTAAGATGTTCCATGCATAACTAAGTTGTAGAACAGAGATTTATGAACTTTTAGTTTTGTAAAAGTGAACCATAGGCCCATAATGCTTGCAAAACCTTTTGACCAAAACATCTTTGCTCCGCCTAGGCGCCCACCTACGCCGCCAAACCTCCGTTGGCCGCCTACTCCAACGCCTACCGCAAAAGCGGTGCGGAGAGAGACCGCCTACTGTCTAGGCGCCGCCCAGGCGTCCACCTCAACCGCCATTTAAAACACTGACGTAGCTAGATTTAGCATACACCAGACTTATATATGTGATAGCTTAGAAGATAAATGTTCTTTCTGACACCTTTTTATACTTTCTTTCTCTATATTGCTGATTTGGTTCCGTGGTTTGGTAGTATATCCAAACCATGTTAAAGCATCAGATGAGTGACACGTGATGGTGCTTAAATTGACTTTGTTATTGGTATAATCCTGATACATATGGATCCATGAAGAGCTCATATTTTGGTGGAAATGTGTTTTCATATTGAGGAAACATTTATTTATGGACATTTCCTTTAAGTTAATTAAAATTTTCTTTAATGGTGTGTGGTTAAGGGGCTATACTTAGTGTTGGTTTATCTTTCCCTTTTCAACTCAACGTTTAATCTGAAGATCAGTTTGTAATTCTTTTGTTTCTATGGATAGTCTTCAATGATTGACTAAATTCTGATTTCACTCAAAATTTAGTCCCCACAAGTAATTATTGCATTTAGTGACATATATTCCAATTGTTATGGTTTTGATTTCAATATAGCAAACACCAGATGTACGTTTGCAAGGCTAGTCAAAAGTTCAAAATCAGTGTGTCTCCACCAAAGCACAATGTTCACAAATATTCAAGAATTTTGTGAATTATTGTGCACAAGTATCAATCCGTTTACATCTCAAGTCGCTTGTGCATGAAGACTTTGTTAAGGTAACAATGTATTTTGCGAAAAAACTTGGTCAACTATTCATTACTGTTTTAACTAGTCATTGAACAGAACAAAATCTGAAATATCCCAAAACAAATGTACACTCCATCTCCCCCCACCCCCTTTTGCTACCGGTAACTCCTCCCACTTTTCACTAATCCATCAACAGTGAGGAGTCAGCATCTTCCTTCTGGAAGGGTGAGGATAGACCAGACACTGTTCTCCGTATGAACAATGATTTTGAAGGAGAGGGCACAGTGCAGCCTCCTTCATGTTGGTAGCGGGGTTTCTGAATGTGTTTTGTAAGGAGTTGGGATCTGATGATTTTTTTGATATTTGCATGGAAAGGGAAATAGTGTGAACAAGCATCTCTACGAAAGATCTAGGTGAAGTGATTGAATTAGGTTTGTTGTTTTTGAGAAAATCTTTATGTGCTGGGGGGGGGGGGGGGGGGTGGTTGGAGGGGTTAGGTAGTGAGTTCATGTGGGGCTTTTTGTGGGAGAATGCTTCATTAATTAGCTTCTCTTCGCATTATTGTTATGATGTCATTTATTTTGGCGTAAGTTAGCTCCCATAGTCATGCTTATTATTATGTATTGACAAAGTAATCTGAGTCTCATGGTGCAAATGGTTCACCTTCAGATATGGTGTTGCATTTCCCCCAAGAAATTTGTTTATATGGTCATGCAATGCTGCTTCTATATATTTTTTTAGTAACAGATTAAGGAGGTTATTCTTCTAACTTCTAAGTATTATGTTTTTTCCCCCTCCAGTAAAGGTTTGGCTAAATTATCTAGCTTCTCTTTGGCATACACTATGACATTAACTAGTTATTCTTCTGCACTTATGTTTAATTTCCTGTGTATATATCATTCTCTTTATGTGGATATGTCTAATATTATATAATTTTTATTAATTCTATAAACTTTAACCACTTATTTTTCTGGATATTTCCTGAACCCCAAAATTCCAGACCTCACAAATTTATTCCTGAATGCGACTATTCTCGCAAGGAGGATACATGAATAAAGCTTAGTAATGCAGTTGGTGGCACAGTGATATAGGTAGATATAGAACACATTGTAGTTTCATGTCTCTTGCTTGGGAGTTGTATTATATCTTGTGACACTTATGGATTAGACTGTTGGGCAATTAAGAAACACCATATCCAGGAAGTTAGTGTAGTCGAAATGAGAATGCTAAGATGGATGAGTGACAATGCATTAAAGGATATGATAACAAATGAGTGTACCCGTGGGAAGTTAGTGGTGGCACCAATTGAGGATAAGAAGAGAGAATTGACTTAGGTGTTTGGGACATGTGCAACACAAACCAATAGATACTCCTGTAAGGAGGAGCGATAATATAATAGTTAATGGAGCCGCTAGGACTACAGGTAAGCCTAGACGATCATGGTTTGAAGTGTAAAGAAGGATATGAATTTTGTCAGCGTAACAGAGGACATAGGACATGGCCCTTAACAGAGTTGAATAGAAGAAGAGATTCAAACATACGACACTGAATATTTGGGATAAAGGCTTTGTTCTTGTAGTTCTCACACTTATTTCTAATTTAATTATGTCGGTGTAGGTTTATGCTCTTTTATTGTGTGGTTTAGTAGTATTTGTACATCATGTTAAAGCATTATCTGAATGACACATGTATAATTAGTTTGTGATTTTGGTGTCGTACTGAGCCTGACTCATGGTTTGATCACGGTCCCAGAATTTTTTGAAAGGGTTTTTGCATTTTCGGTCTGAAGTTTATTGTTTGGTTTAGTTATCCAATTTAATTCCATTGTTAGTGGACACTGACATGTACGTCACATTTTGGCACGGAAACGGTGTTCTAACACAACAACTCTAAAATTTAGACAGATGGACACAACTAGATGTGTATCTTTGCAAATATTTTGTTTCAAAATTGGTAAGTTAATATATACAAAAATGGGTGCACATAATGAAATATTATTTTATTTACTACATTGGGATGAATATTCAAGTGTTGGAGACAGATGGACAGGTGACAAATTTTAGTAGGGTACATTTTGCAGTGGCTATACGTTGTTCATTATTGATGGCAAGTTGGCATAATGTATAGCTTCGTGGCATTTCTGGTTACGTAGAAGCCATGAAGGGGTAGAGTAGATACAGATTAATATTATTGGGAATAGGTAGGATTTTATTAGGTTATTATAACCCTTGACGTGGTATATTTTGTCCAAATGATGCCAATGGTACAATGCCTAATAATTGGGCTAAATTGCACAATACCCTGAACTATACCTACTTTATCAAATACCCAGAACTATTTTTATTGGCACATATATACCCTGAACTATCCACCATTTTTGCAGCTTACTACCCTTTGTAGTCTTCTGTCAAACTTAACGGTCACATGCATGGGACATGACTTTATTAAACTGTTTTTCCCCTACACATAAAAAAAGTTGCATTTTGTTTTTTTAAACTTCATCTTCTTCCTAAGTAAACCCTAACCCTAACTATGCCCCCACCCTACTCTCTCAGCTCATGAGGCCTTTGGCAATTGTGAGCAATCCTGCATGGCAGTGCAGCTGCCCCTCATGTAGCCTGTAAGTGGCAGCTGCGGGTGCATCCTGCGGCCGCCCGTGGCATCACCGGTTAGCAGCAGAAGAAGGGGGGGGGGGGAGCCACGGTTAGGTCCAGGTTTAGTTAGGAAGAAAGTGAAATTAGGATAGGATTAGGACAATATGTTTTCTCAATTAGGGAAGAAGATTAAATTAGGGTAGTGTTTGCCATAAACAAAAAAAGGTTGAACGAACCTTTGTTCTTACAAACTTTTACAAGGAATAAATGTGTACAATAAATCATATACAATAATCTAAAGTACAAAATTGATTCTGGGAAGTATAACTATAGAGATATGATCTGTGGTCGATCCCTTTACTCCTTGGACTACTTGACATGAAGAAGAAATGCAAGACACTTTAACACTTGAGAAATTCGGCAACAGGAAAACTCTCGTAACACCGACAAAGTCTCTGTCTGACTCTCTCTGTCTCAGTGTATGTAGGAGGCTATTGATCCTGTATTTATAGCTTTCAAAACGGTTATCTGAATGTGCGCGTACAAATGAGCAATATGCATTGCCATTGTATGAGTACTATTGATAATCCATAACCCACGTGCTGTTTCGTGGGAACACAACTTGCTACCTGCTTGACACGTAGCTTCCTATACGAGGAAAGCTTTAGGTCGTGGGGACAGTTATTTGTACACATTCCACGAGGATTGTGGCATGAGATACACGTAACCATAATTGCTGATTGTCGGTTACAAACACACTTTTTCCTTAGCGGAGAACAAGGTACACATATCTTGGTGAAGAGCCTAGCATTGGTGTACTGTCGTAGAGAGAACACATTGGCATACTCTGATAGAGGTAGCACATTGGCGTACTCCGATAGAGATAGCACATTGGCGTACTCTGATAGAGGTAGCACATTGGCGTACTCTGATAGAGGTAGCTCGTTGGCGTACTCTGATAGAGGTAGCTTGGTGGCGTACTCTGATAGAGGTAGCTCGTTGGCGTACTCTGATAGAGGTAGCTTATTGGTGTACTCTGATAGAGATTGATTAAACTGTCCACTAAACGACAACCTGGGTAGTGGGTACACCACTAACCATTTTAGGCTCATTATCCATTAGGAGCATATTTTTTTATGCTTCTACAGGTAGGTTTAGGGTTATGAAATTAGGATTTGTAAATAGGGAAGAAGATAATAACATCAAGGTTCCTGTAGAGGGGCAAGCTTGTCTTTAACACTTAATGTTGCTCTCCATGTGCAAATTATGGTAGTTTAGGGTGTTTATGTGCAAAATGAAACTTTAGGGTATTTAATTGCAAAAACTGCGTAGTTCAAAGTATGTAAGTGTGACTTGGATTAGTAGGGATCATTTGGTTGCACTGAAGTTTGTGATCATCTTTAGCTCTTTTTTTTCATGTACTACTCACTAATGCCATTGTACTTACATTGTGGCATGAGATACTCCTGGATAACCTAGATGCTATGATTAGTACCACGTGCCATGCAGGATGCATGTCATGCAAACTTTTGAATGTATTGCAACTCTTAGTCTTACCTTAGATACACCCATATCCCATGTGAGTTGTTTAATTTTATTTCAATTTTCAAACAGTCATGTTTCAAATATTGATGATTTCTTTGCCCTTGACTACTTTTTTCAACTCTGTGACGTTTAATGAGGATGCAGCATAGTTACATTTTAGTTAATCTTAGCTTGAGTTGTTTTATTTGTCTACATGTCATCATCCTACGTGAACTCAATCAACTGGTATATTTTCCTCTATGGGGCTGTTTGCTAGTTGAAAGTGAAGGTGAAAGTGCTCGCAAATCAAGATTTTGAGAGAGAGGGAGGGAGTTCCCATGTTTGGTTGAACATGGAACTTGTAACAGGAACTTGGAGTCATCGTTGCACTCTAGTTCTTGTCCCCTCTTTGTCGGGTGCAAAAGGAGTCTTTTCCTCATCCTCCTTTTAACTAAGGATGTGAGGAAACTCTTGGATTTGGATTTGGATTTTTTTTATTTTTAATTATTCTGTTCTATTCTCCTATACTTCCTCCACATAAATATTAATTAATAAGTAATCAATAATTAACTAATCCATATATATCTAGTGACTAATAATTAATGAATATTTAGTTAAGATTTTTTAATATGAACTTTTTAGTACTAATTAATAAAATATTCAATTAGTATCAAGTAGCTAATAGTGTTGATTAATATTAAGATAAATAATTATATTAGTAATAATAATTCTGATATTAAGTTATTTCTATTAATAATATTAAGTAATTTTGTATTTCTAAATAATAAATACAATATTTGAATAAAATCAAGTAACTATAATGCGAAGTAATATTAAGATAATTATTATTTCAGTAATTATTGTAATTAATTAATAAATTATTTTTAATATTAATTATTAATACTTAATCAACATATAATGTACTTTTTCCTTTATGCACTGTTCTAAATGACGATCGATGCGGTGCCTAGGCACGAGGCGGCCGTTCTCGCACCGCTTTTGCCGTAGGCGGTGGAGTAGGCGCCCGACGGTAGTTTGGCGGTGTAGGCGTAGGTGAGGCGAGCGCCTGTCTCAAAAAATGCTACAAATTTTATATAAACATAGAAAATAAGAAAATAAATGAAAGAAGAGAGAACGTCTAATTTATACCTAATGTCACTTGAGGGAATGCAACTCTATATCCTACACCAAAGACATTGTCATGCTGAATAAACTTGAAATCCTCGAAATTACAAGTAACTAAATTCAGCTTCCTGAGAACTTATTTAGGCCTCGTTTGGTTCGCGGAAAGGAAAGGAAATTGATTCTATGATATTTTCTTTCCATTGGAAAATTGCAATTCCAATCAATTTTCTTTCCGGTGTTTGGAAAAATCAAGGAAAAAGAGGAAAAGTGAATCCTTAGCGGGGAAAAATGAATCATTGGGTTGGTGGGAGGAATCACTTTCCCCCCTATTTTCCCTCCTCTTGGGAATCAAATTCCTTTCCTCGTTTCCTTTGACATCCAAACAAAGGAAATGAATCACTTTCCTTTCCCAAGGCTCCAATTCCGCGAACCAAACGTGGCCTTAGTGTTTACATACATATGCAGGACGTCATACACACATAGGCAAGATGTATTAGGTGCCTAGGCGGTTGGCGGACCCTCTCCACTGCGCATCCGCCTACCGCCATTTAGAACCTTGTCTTTATGTTTAGCCATCCAAACACTTGGAAGGAGGAGGATACAAGAACTAGGATGAAAGTCGAATACATATGCACTTTCACACTTTCCTCTCACTTTCACTATCCAAAGAGGCCCTATGTGCTAAATAATTAGTCAAGGATACAAACTTTTTTCAGTTATTATATTCAATGCTGTTTTACTTTCTTTCATTTTTTCCTAGGAATTTGTTTTTATATTGTTTTTTTGGTGTAGGTGATTTACTCAGATGAAGACCGAATGTTCAATAAAGACATAATCCTCAGCCTTATACATTCTGAATTACTTAACCTTGCTGAGTATAATGTTCATCTTGCAAAGCTTATCGATGGTGGAAGGAATAGTATGTGCCAGAACATGTTCTGTTTTGAATCATAAAGTGGCTACTTCATGCTGAGTTGTCCTTTCTGTGATAGTGCATCAATCTCTCGACATGAATATTCCTGTTCTCTATTTGTTTAGCGTTACAAAAGAATTAGTTGAGTGAAACTGAGTACTTCCTTCATATGCAGAAACTGCTATGGAATTTGCTGTCTCTCTTCTTCAGGCATTGGTCTTTGATGAACCTGGTGTTAGCTCGTCAGAATTGTATAATGTAATTGATGCTCTGGCGAAGGTAATCTTTCTTCTTTCTGTGCGCTAGTTTTTCTAGTTTCTCTATTAATTCGTCCAACTTTGTGGTGTTTATAACTTCCAGTTAGCTATGAGGCCCGGGTCACCAGAATCTTTGCAACAGCTGATTGAGATTGCCCAGAATAATACTGCCAATGCAATTTCTGTCACTGGTTTAACAGCAGCTAACAAGGAGGAAAAGGCCAAAAAGTCTAGGGATAAAAGAGTATGTTATCACACCAAATAATAGTTAGCCTCTATTGCTCCTTGAAATTGCAGATAGCTATCACCTTTTTTTCATTTGATGTATATTCAGTTATTTATATGTAACAGGTTATATCTGGTCGCATATTGACAAATAGGGATGAATATAATGTTAACGAATCAGCAGCCACAGATCCTACTGGTTTGCCCGATCAGGTATTTGTTTATCTATTTTGTAATCCGAGTATAAGCTATGTTGCTTGGGATGCTTTATGCAGTTTAGTGTTTGCGCACATTGTGTACCTGGTAATCTTTGCACACTTACATGCCTTTTTCAGTGACACATGCTAGCATATTTTAGTACTTATCTTCTATTTAGCATTTTCTGGCAATGCCCTAAAAGTACAGTATTAGCTGACCTAATGTTGATATTACTAGAGTAAGGGGAGATAATGTGGTTGGCACACAATCTCAGCATATCATTCACTCTATGGTCTGAAATTTCCGGAGACCACTACTTAGATAATGAACTCAGGCAATATAGAAATCTAGCTGTCAATATTTAGCAGTCAACTACAATATTCTTCCATTATTCACACCTATGTTGTCACAGGCGACGCCTAGGCGCGCCTGTGACAGAGGACTCGCCTCGACCTGGGAAAAATTTTCCTGGGTGAGGCGATGCTCGCCTAGGTGCCCGCCTAGGGTCGTCCAGGGGAAAAAATGACCCGCCTAGGGCCGCACAATTATATTTACTATCTTTTCTTGATGTTGAACATTTATTATTTCATCTTTTTGGCTTCTTATATTACTTTTGTACTTATTGGTTAATGTTTATTGCTTATTAGTTATACTACGTATTTGTTGTATACATAAATGCATAATTTTTTAATTCAAGAGCAGCAGATTCTGGGCGAGCGCTTAGGCGACGCCTAGGCGCGCCTAGGCGAGGCGGGTGGCCTGTCGCATCGCCTCGCCTAGCGCCCAGTACAACATAGATTCACACTACATTGTTATGGCATATGTGTTACAGGCTTTCAACAATATTTCTTAGAAGTTAATTGCTCGCATTTTTCTCATTCTCAAGGTTTCCCATCTATTTTCTGACTGGTGCCGCATATGTGAGCTTCAAGCTACAAACGACAGTGCTTGCAGTCACTACATCTCTCAGCTGCAGCAAAGTGGTTTGCTTAATGGTGATGATATAACAGACCGATTTTTCCGTATTCTTACGGTTCTCTCTCTCTCTCTGCGCTTATCTTTGTGCGCATTCTCAATACTGGTTAATCCTATATGGTTTCATTTTACTCCAGGAGCTTTCTGTTGCACATTGTCTTGCTCATGAGCCGGTCACCACGCCCACCTCGTTGTCGCTTCAATCAACGCAGCAATTCCAAGATTTATCCTTTATGGCAATTGATGCATACACAAAGCTTGTCTTCTTGGTTCTAAAGGTTCCCTATGTTGCATTGCTCTGCAGACTTGCATTTACCTATGTATCTTTGTTCTATACTAAGAGTAACGCTTTCCATTTTCTATCTAGTGCTGAGATTAACATTGCTGTTTCTCTTTCTGATTTATCTGTTTTTTTTTGTTAAGTATTTGTCGATGGATCAAGGATCAAGTAAATTGGTTCTTCTTACGAAGGTTATAAATTCAAAAGTGAACTTCAATTCTTGTCATCTCTCTCTCTCTCTCTTATTTGGCAATCTTCATCTAACAGTAGAAATCTTGGGCAGATTTTACCAGTAACTGTAAGAGTCATACATAAGGAGGCAGAGGAAAAGAAAATACTTTTCAATCCAAGGCCGTACTTCAGATTGTTTATCAACTGGCTTCTGGACCTTACTTCTGACCCTGTCCTTGATGGTGCCAACTTCCAGGTAGTGTTATTGGAAATTATTTGTTACAATAGCTATCCATTCTTGCATAAGACAGCCTGGTAATCTGATCCTGTATCTGCAGGTGTTGACTTTACTTGCAGGGGCTTTTCATGCATTGCAGCCTCTGAAAGTTCCCGGGTTTAGGTTTGTGTATTTCACAAACTTGTAGTTATAGTTAAAGAAATTCATTTCCATTTTGTTGTGAGATGTGTATTGGTTGTCTCTCTCTTTTTCTATGCATTGTAGTAATAATTAAGTTGTTTATTCACTTTCTTTGATTGATCTCGTTTAATTTGTTCAAAAATATTGCTTCCAAGAGCTATTTTGACTTGGAAGTGAGGCAACAGTAATGTGATGGTTAGCATATTATTTTAGCATTTCATTCTAATGAAAATGGTTAGTTGCATAATGTTGAGCTATGCAATTATCCTTTATCTTCGAAGGATGGTGTATGACGGCTTCACAAAGGCGTTAAGATATTTAAGCATATGAAGGCAATCTGTACCATTGAATTTATTTGTTTCTAGATTAAGTTATCAATGATGGAGCCTTTAATGATCACAATGGGATGATAATAAGCCTTGTCTTTGGTCTTCATGATAGTACCTTGTTTGTAAGAAACATGAACGGTAAAATACTAGAAACCCCCTAACACTTAAAATTTGACATCAATAACCTCCATAACGTTCATTTCTGGACTTTTACACTCCTACCATCAGTAAGGTCCACTAAATATCCAAAAGAATACGTTTTCTTTGTTTTGAAATGAGGAACAAAAAGGAACAAAATAAAAAGAAAGAAAAGAAAAGATTGTTCTGCAAACCCTAACCCCAAACCCTTCCCTCTCCTGGCTACAGGGCCCTCACCCTAATACCTCCTCAACTCCACATCCCCCTTTCAATCCATCGGCGTCCTGGTGGTGGCAACCTGACATGGCGGTGGTGTTTGGGGGGTGGGAATCATTATAGCTCTAGCCTGTCAGATTTGGTCAACACATATGCGCTCGGACGGTAATGTCAGATTTGATAGGGAGTGACCTACGCGTTCGTGCCTTCATGTTGCTTTGTGGAATTGGAGGTGAGGAGGACATATGGAGAGTATGAGAAAAGCTTAACAAGATGAGGAGAAGGTGGTGGAGGGAGGGCACAATTGACAAAAAGGGAGCCCACCTGCAAAGAAGGGTTTAGTGAGAAACTCCTTCCCTTTTAAATTTCTTCTTTATTCTTTATATATATTTTTCTTTTTATAATGAAGGCAATAAGGTCCTGTTTTTGGATCTAATCAAATCTTAATAAGGGTGGGGGCAGAAGGTTCAAAAGTAAATGTTATAGGAGTTACTGATATCACTATGTAAATATTAGGGGTTTCATGTATTTTACCCAAACAAGAAACTGATTGTGTGTAGGATGATTATTGTAGGCAAATTAAAGGATATGGTACAAACTTTGATAAACATGAAGAGTGAAACATAGGAATGGTCCTGGATACCATAAAACGTTAAATGATTGTACCAGATTACATTAGTAGTAAAAAGCAAAGAATCAGAGATAGGAGATCTTACTAAAATTTGTGTTAAGGAAAGTAGCGATTAGCATTATTCGTGTAAATGCAACCTGAGTAGGATTATATGAAATATTAGAAGAGAATAATGAACAATAGGAGAAAAGTTATATGTAGGAGCAGGTTCAAATGGTCATTTTAGAAACGATGGTAGTGATTGGAGGATAGAAATAAGGAATTAGGAATAGATGGGGAAACTAAATCCTCGACTTTGCGTCAGCATATGACCTTATGACAACATGAACTCATTTTAGGTAGAGGGTTGAAGATAAGTTTCATGTAAGAATGGACGTTGTACCAGACAAGTAAATTTTCTCCTTGGTATGCGGTGTGGGATCATACAATTTTGAAATTCTACCTGTAAGAGCTTGAGCACACAATCATATGCTGCACACCAAGGATTTGTTGAATGGAGTTGCAATTATTGTAAGGAGAATTCGATGCTATGCTACACGAATAAGGATATGATACATATATGGCATATGGATTGGTTTATTGGTTTGGTTCAATTTGTTTGATTTAGTACTAGGTATGGTTTATTTTATGTGGTCTGGTTTATTTTTGTTCAGGATTATGTTTTGGTTGTAATCTTTTTTAGATGATTAGTTAAAAATTGTTTATATAAAAACATGGCCTTGCATGACTATATAATTAATTGTATCATCCATTCACTATATAATAAGTTGTATAGATGGTTATAGTTTTATTTAGAGATGGTTATTTTCTTAATAAAATTATTTTCTCCTTCCCAAAACTCGTCCCTGAACGATTATTGTTGCAGCTGATTCTGCTCTTGTGCTGCTGTTTTGCTGCCCGGTACCCTACAACAGCATCTAGGCCACCCCTTTCCAGGTGCCCAGATTCATTAACACTACAGCCCGACCTCGCATGTCAGCCCCTGACCAGTCCTTTTGCCAGGCTCCTGCTGCACCATATAGCCGACTTCTCCTTGTCTTGCTGCAGAAACTGGCTACGGCTGTCCTGCTTTGTTGCTGCACTGCTGAGGCACCCCACAGCCTACTAGAAACAAGACAACCCCTTACTGTTTTTCCAGTGCAGCAGCCTGAAACAGCTCTATTTCCCATACATTCAGCCCTGAATCAGTTCCAAATCACCTCTAGTCCCCCCTTTATGATTCGTCATTGACAACCTTCACATAAACTTCCTTCGTGGCGTTTGGTAAACTCAACCCAGCTCTTCTATGAGTTAATTGTCTACTCCAACTATTTGGTAGGGTTGTTTGTGATAGATTTTAATAGTTGTCATTTCATAATTAAGTCAAATTTCACACTAGTAACCTGTAATTTGACCCAGGTAGATAGCCCTATAGGTCTTGTTCTGTGTCAAAATTTGGTATCAAAGTTTAGCTAGGCTTGCAAGATTCATAGTGATTAGAATTGCATGATCATTATGATACTTACGGCTGCCCAAGGTTGGGGCCATTTAGGCCATAAGATTTCGACATTACTATGATGATCATGTTGCTGATATCCACATTTGATGGCAATGACCCTGGGGTTATCATTGATTGATTGTCCGACAGGGACTAATACTTCGACTGGTACAAGTTGTGTGTTGAGGATAGGGTAAGGATTGCTAGTATGAAGTTGCACATAATCACAAGGATGTATTGGCATTCAATGGAGAGGAAGTTTGACAACTTATTTAGAGAAGCCACACGGTATGAGATGAAACATTGAAAGAATACTAAACCCTACAAAACCAATGCATCAGGGCAAGTTGGTGCTTCATGTCAGGCGATAGAGATCAGAGTCACCCATGAACAACCTTTCCCTATTTTTTGCTCTAATCCCACTACAACTGATTGGATCGATTCTGAGTTCATTAAATCTGACCTATACTGTATCATAATTTTGGACTTTATAAATCCTAGCTCAACCTATTCCCTAGCTTATGCCCTAGCTTAAGTTGCTGATTGGATTGATTCTGATTTCATTAAATATGACATGGCCTGGACTCATTACTTAAGTTACTTGTCTCACTTGTATTAGGGTTTATTAAAGGCAATTCGCCTGCCCTTACTTCAAGGTAGTCTAAGACTTGTCCTCAACATGATGCCAAAGCCCAATAATAGTTCGGGGCCGTATGTCTGGGAAAGATAACGTGCTATCATAATAAAATAATTTTACCTTATTTTTCAGTATTTATGTTGAGAAAAATGTTGTTTAGCAGTTAAATTCTTGAATTAAAGGAAGTCGCAGTTTCATTTTTTTGCTTTGTTTCTTTGTGCTATAAGTAGATAGCTAACAATCTTGCTTCAATAAACCAGTGTTGTGGATGCTATGGGATAAATCTTTATTCAAGGCTCAAAAATTCATGCAGTACTAATATTTTTATCGGGTGATTTGAAATGTACTTAGATGTCCAAAATTGGCCATTTCTGTTCAATATCAGCCCTCGATGTAGTTTTGCTTAGTGTCTGCCATGCCATTTCACTCTAGGTGATACATCACGAGAGCTCTTTTATTCCAATCTTCTCAGGATAAAGTGATTTTCCTAGAAGCCATAGGGAAGGTGCCTGCCCGATTTTCCCTTTTTTTGGGATTTGTTTTGCAAAGCTAGGTGATGCTATCATTAGAACTAATTTCCTCCCCTCATCTTAGACTTTGAAGAATCCAAGGTTTGCTGGTGGTCATTTGAGTGCAGTCCTTAGAGAGGAAGGTCAAAGAAGCTTTTAGTATCTTAATCTGAGAGAGAGGAACGGAAGGCTGGAGCATGGAGAGGCTGTTTAGGTCTTGGTCTTAAAAAAGGGAAAAATAGGGAAGAAAGATTGTTTTAGTTCTTTGCTCGGCTGACCTTAATTGCTAGGTTGTCAACTCACGATATGTATCGATTTGCTTGTGTATTGTATAATGTATTGCATATCAAATTCTGTATCGTATTATACAATAACTCTAGGAGTTTAAGTCTATACTTCTAACTATAGGAACATGATTTAATATAATTTTCTCACAATTTTTTATAGTTGTTTCCAATGTTCTAAATTTCGCTACGCGGGGACGGTGCGCTAAGGGCCCGCCTAGCGACTAGGGCGTCTAGGCGGCGCCTTGGCGCCGAACTGATTTTTTTTATTATATGTATATATATGTTACCCCATATATATGTATATGTCATTTGTAAACAAAACTCATGGTTGATAAGTTGGTTAGCAGCTTGTGTTTAAGATTGTGGTTTGGTAGTGGGGAGGCCACGGTTCGAGTCCGGTTTGTTTAAGTTTTTTTTTCACCCTTAAAAAGGGGATGAGAGGAGAGAGAGAGCAGTAGAAGTAGCAGCACCACCACTTCTCTCCTCCCTCCCCCTTTCCCTCTCCCTCTCCTCCCTCCCCCTCTCCCTCTCCCGCCGCCGCCGCCGCCACCAGTAGCAGCACCGTCGCCACTCCTCTCCTCCCTCTCCTCTCCGTATCCGCCGCCGCCACCACCACCACCACCACTAGCAGATCCACCACCCCCCCCACCACCCCCACCCCCTCCTCTAGCGGCAGCACTACGTCCACGACTGCCACCACCACTAGCAGCAGCATCACCACCATCACCCGCCGCTGTCACCGCTGCCTCCTCTGTAGCCGCTGCCGCCGTCGTCGCTCAATCTCTGACAGGTAAGTGTTGATTTTTTTTTAAATTTTCAGACCGAAATGGCCCGCCCAGGGCCGCCTAGACCCGCCTAGCGCCTAGGCTGAGGTTTCCGGTGCGGCCGGAGGCCGCCTAGCGGCTAGGCGCCGCCTAGGCGGCCGCCTAGGCGGCTGCCTAGGCGGCTGCCTAGGCCGAAATTTAGAACTGGTTGTTTCATCTTAACATGTCTATCTAGTCATGGACCATGTCCATCTAGTTCCAGAATCCAGATTCTAAGTGTACATTACATAACCCAAGTAAAAAAGCTGATACTACCTATCAGCCTATATGTATTGTATCGGATCAAACGAAACGTAACGAAATGGTAGTATATCGCAATGTAAGACATGTATCGTGTATCATAAGATACTAAAAAAATAACTTAGAAGTCCATTATTTTATCTTCCATTTCAAGAATCAAAGTACTCATCACATAATTATCGATTGAGGTTTTATAGCTGTTTTAGATATTTGCTTGAGCATGATTTCAGCGGTCATTTGGACACTATATGCTAAAATCCTATGTTGTTACATTAATATATTTCTAATGCAACTTTTTCTTACTATTTTCGTTATCCAATAAACATTTGCAAGAATCACTTGGAACATCTTCTAAGGATATTTTACCGTCTGATTTAACTATCTTTATGCTTTAGGTATCTGATAGTGTGTCCTGTATACTTGTTGCTGACTATTCAACCTGGATGTTTACGTGACACACTTGTGTAGTCTTCTCATTACGATTGAATGTTGCTTTCAGTTTTGCTTGGCTTGAGTTGGTTAGCCACAAAAGCTTCATGCCGAAACTACTCACTAGCAGTGCTCCAAAGGGTTGGCCACACTTCCAGCGTTTGCTTGTTGATTTATTCAAATTCCTGGAGCCATATTTGAGGAATGCTGAGCTTGCAGAACCGGTTCGGTGCTATCTCCTTTATTATTGTTTCCTAACCTTAGAATTTCATGTGCTTGATTTTATAGTATTTTTCTACACATTCAGGTTCAGTTTTTGTACAGAGGCACAATGAGGGTGTTGCTCGTACTGCTGCATGACTTTCCTGAGTTTCTTTGTGACTATCACTTCAGCTTTTGTGATGTGATCCCTCCTAGTTGTGTCCAGATGCGGAATGTTATTCTCAGTGCTTTTCCACGCAATATGAGACTTCCTGATCCATCGACTCCCAATTTAAAGGTGATTGCAGATTAATGTATTGTTGGATCTCTCAAGCTATAATATCTGAATTTATTGCTAAAAGATGACTGTTAGATCAGTGAAGGTTTGCATTGTTTTTCTCCTACAACAGATTGATCTACTAGCTGAAATCAGCCAGCCCCCGCGCATTCTATCAGATGTAATTGGTGCTCTGAAAGAAAAGCAGATTAAGATCGACACTGATGAGTATATGAAGGTAAACATAGAATGATTAGTCAGAAATTGTGGTCATATGGTTGAAGGTCCGAGTAGTCCGTATTATAATAATGAGAAGAAATTGTTTTCTTGAGAACTTTTTTGATACTATTCAGTCTATTGTATTTTGTTTTGCATTGTACCATATATTCTTGTTGTTGTATTACCTGAAAGCACTGCCGACTTTTGATATCTCACATTATTAACTTTCTCATGCTCTAGACAAAGCCAGAAGGATCTACTTTTCTAACGGAGCTGAAACATAGATTGCTGCTTTCTCAAAATGAAGCAAACCTAGCGGGAACTGTTTACAACGTTCCACTGATCAATTCACTTGTTCTTTACGTGGGCATGCAGGTAATTTGTTCTTTCTTACCATTTGGTCCGCTTCCTGCTAAAGAGGCTTAATTTAAAATCTCCAATTTTAATTGCATATCCTCCCTAAATCCTTTTTATGTTTTGAATGTATGGTGTAATAAAAATCCCGGAAATAGAATATTTTTGTCAAAACTATATTTCGTACAGAGGCGGATCTATATAGGGTCCAAGGGAGGCCACGGTCCCACAATTTTAAAAGAAAATATTGATTATAGATAGAATCTTTTTTGTAATTTTAAGATATATATTAGTTTGGCCTCTAATGTACAAAGAATAAGTTAGTTCTAGTGGTATTGCTTTGGGCTTTTAATTGAGAGGTACAAGTTCGAATCTTGTCTCTCTTTAATTTTTCTTTTTTCGTAACAATTTGGAAATATTGACTTTGCTTTTTTGTTCATTCTTGTTGAATATTTTTTTGCTATTGAAGTTCCATTAACATGATAACTTTAAGGATTTCTATATGTAGTAGTACGGCCTCTCCAAAATTTTAATCCTAGCTCCGCCCCTGATTTCGTATATTCTGTTTGAAGTTACATTTACTATAATATGTTTGAAGTGACAGTTTTATTTACCCAGAAATTAAATGTTCTTCCTTATCCTTTTTGTCTTTTCTTGAAGTTACATTTCATGTTATCTATCTTTTACCTCAAAATTTAACCCTTTAGGACCAAGTTCTCCTCCACAGTTCTATTTTAGAAGCTAACCCATCTTTACTTTCATCCAAAGCACAATATCACGAGTAAACATCATGCAGCATATAACCTTATCCTAATATGCCTAGCTGTTTCCATCCAATGTAGCTCAAGAGAACTTAATGTTGATATTGATGTACGCCAATTGTGATGCAAAAGAGAGTTGTTATATGCTTCAATTGTTTGTCTGCTAGTTGTAACCTCATCGTACCTATCCTTTATAATCTCAATATAGCTACTAGTGACTTTTCTTCTCCAAAATCCACTACATTCTATGTTGTTCTAGGCGTAGACCTGTCAATTGGGCTGGCCAGCCCAGCACGAGCCCGGCCCAAAAAATTGACCCATGTGCTGGCCTGGCCCGTTGTTGGCCCGTCCTGGCCTGGCCCACTATATTGGGTTGTACTGGGTCACATATATTGGCCCATAAGATAGGCCCGGTCCGACCCGGCCCACCCAAACATAATGAGGAAAATGAGGCCGGACCGATGAGATAATAAACTAAAATTCAGGCCAATTTAATTAACTAGTAGGCTTTGAATTCAAAACCTTGTAATAGTGGTTGTTGACAAACATTTTGTGCATGCATAAGTATCCAAGACTAATGCTATTGCTTCGGGCATGCAAAAAAATATTGTAGTGTTTACAGGTCTGCTAATGCTACTGCTTTGTGGAGTTAAAACGTTTGTCAATACTCGGTTGGCCACCAAATAAGTATCCAAGACTAGCTAGAACTACCGAGTCGGTACTTGTTGGTTAGGGATGAGATTATATTCATTATATTATTAAACAACCACAAGTGGAGGACATTTTTAGCAACAAATAAAACATTCTAGCATACATAATTCTAACTATTCAGTATTCTTTTTCAAATTCATGAGCGTGAGTGTATAGAATTTGTCATGTTATCAGCATGTGCAGTATTTGGCCATTGGTAGCTGTAACCAGCATGCATTTCTCAGCCAAATTAACAATGCTTTCTATTCTTTATAGTTTATATATATTATTTGTTACAATAATAAAATTCTGCCATGTCCGATCCAGCCTGGGTCAATACTTTACATAAAAACTTATTTTAGTAAATATTATTGTAACGTTTTCTCATTATATGATTTAAAAATTATCTCGACTCAGGCCCGACCCGGCCCGAAGCCAATCGTGCCGTGGGTCATGTGTCGGACTAGGCTCAGATTTTTACCCTTAGGCCCGACCCATCCCGACCCGTTATAGTGCATGGGCTTGAGAGGCCCCGTCCGGCCCTCCTAATTTCGGTTTGGGCCGGCCCGGCCCGGCCCACTTAACAGCTCTATCTGGGCACTAGCCGAGGCGAGGCGACATGCCTCCGACTTGCCTAGGTGTCGCTCAGGAACTTGAGTACTTCCATGTTGCACACATATTTTTTTTTCATGTACATATTTGACCTTAGGCGATCATCGCCACAACCAAGGTGAGTCGACATACATTTTACCTGTACCCCTAGGCGCGTTGCCGCTAACAACATAGACTACATTATCCCCCTAGGTATGCTCTAATAAGTTATTTTCAAGGCATTATATGTAGATCACTCTTTTGTCTAAATTCCGTATTATTCGTCTTAGTAAGGCTTAATGGTTTCCATAGTTGATCTTCCCGCTAAACTGAATTGATTCTCTTAACTTGTTTTTTTTGTTTCTATATTCTCAATTACTCTTCCAGAGTTCATAGTATGACTCATAAGCTTCATTCCTTGGTAGTTAGTACAACTTGTATGTCTATTTATTTATATAAGGCATGATACTACTCTATTCTACCAACAATTTTCTACTTGTTAGAATCTGGTTTTGAATTAGTTATGTTGTTGATCCTTCCAAATTTCTCCAGACCTCAATAGGAATACCATCGAGTCCTATGATGTCTCCACTTTTTTTATCTATGTAAAGTGAGCCTATTCTCACTTTAGTTTTGGAGAGAATACGAAATGAAAAGAGAACCGATTTTTGTACCGTGTATGAAATGCATCATGTCTAATCCTTCCCTTCAATTCCTATAAACATGTAAGTTTTGTAGCCAACTTTGTTCCTTTTTATATATATATGAAGACTTCACGTTCTTTTCGCTACGGCTCCAATGGGCTCTCTTAACCCAGCCACTGCCTATGAGTGGCCAGCTCATTCTTCAATAGGCATGCACATTCTTCACAAAATTCGGTTCTTTTAGCTTTGATCGTTCGATAGCTTCCACAAGCACAAATTCCATTTATTAGTCTTTGTGTAGTTCCACATAAGATAGCCACTAAGGTGGTCTCTCCCCTTTCTTGTATAAATAGTCCCACATTCCATCTAATGAAGCTAAGCCAATTGTTTTTCTCAACATAGACAAACGTGTCTTGGGTCTAGGACCATTTGACCAACTCATTGTCGGTTTCATCAATTTACCAAGTCATGGTCGGTTCCATCAGTTGTAAGGAAATCTTTCCATAATTTCGAATGTGAAAATCCTACAACACTTATTTTGATCAAGAATAAAACCCTAATCTATTGATACTTTTATATTGTCTTCTTCTTTCTCCTTCAAACTCTGATAAACAACATGGTATCAGAGCACTTTGATATAGTTCTATTCATCATCCTCCATTGATCATCTTATCTAATGACCTATTCATTGTAGAAAATTGGATTTTTTTCCCCCTCCTTGGGCAATGGCTTCCAATTATTCAAGTACCCAACGACTTCCAACCAGGGTTATTTTTGTCTTTTTACTCCTAAACTAAATTTTTTATTACCAAAATTGGACGACAATATATATATATATATCAGGGTTACTTTTGTCTTTTGTTACTCCTAAAGTAATTGTAATGGCTAGGATTGGACGATAAACGGACACAGAGTGTTGAGAAGAGGCTTTTCTTATATGAGAAGATGAGAAATCAAATCCTAACCGTTAAATTCGAATCAGAACTTAAGACATTAACCACAATAATTAAGAAGTTCTACGGATTCTTCTTCCGCGTGAATTTTTGTTGCCCTATGAACCAAAAGTGAACAAAATGACTTCTTAAACACGATATCTATTCTACTATATAATAGGAAAACTTGGATGGTGAAAATTTTGAATTCCGAAAATACCCTTGCATGTCTATACTAATTAAAAACTGTTCATTAATTTTAATAAAGCCAACTTAATAATTAGGAAGACTACCCTTTGGTTTTCCTAAAGAGTCTTCTTAAGTTAATTAAAAGAATATTAAAATACGTGCAAGGCACGTGCACATATGCTAGTATCAATAGACTCAATACCACCACCCTTACCATATTCACATACCTCTCTCATAGTGAGCTCGGCGGTGGCATCCCACTCACACTGGAAATGTTCGGTTATGGTCCGTAATTTATATTGGTCAATTCATTGCTGCTCAAGTTTGCAGTAACGACTTAGCTCAAGCCCATACAAGGGAGTAAGCTCCAAGCTCTCTTACGAGATCTTAAGGAGGTTGCACTTGCGAGCGCCCAATGGCAACGATATTTTGCCTTGCTCACAGCTTTTCAGATGATTCCGCACCAAACACACGCTGGAAAACAGAAAAGCACCAGTGAGCTCGGTACTGTGATATCACAGCTGAAGAGGCCCTACAATGGCAAGTTGGGCCTGATCTCGAACAGAAAGGCACACACTGACAATTCCCTCAAATTTGTGCTGTTAAGATAATGTAGTTGCAGAGCTAACCTTGGTGAACCAACAGGGGCAACTAAGTTGTTGCATGTTCACGGTAATGAAAAAGGAGAATAAGCTCGCGTTCATCATAAAGTCACATTCAAGATGGCAACACCGAGTTGGGGCCTGCTGGGATCGTACCAAGAGTCTCTGGAGATGTATGATGTAGCGTCACGATAAAGAGGAAAAGGGTGGGCAAGCAACTGGTATCCTGGATCTGTCATCGGCACAAGTGATTTGGCCGGTGATGTTTATGAATGCGTGATGGAGGGATGTGAGGAGTCGAACAGGAGAGGTAGAGGGCTGCAACGGCAAGTTTCATTTGATACTTGGTTCATCTAGTAGTCGTGTATGTTCTCCTTGAAGAAGAAACATATGGTTGCGTAATTAACCATGAATCACAAGTCATAATCTCCACCACTTGATATAATCCAACCTTTTAGATATGTTTTCTCAAATATGATACTGCTTCTCAGGGATGCCTTCGTTATTACCAATAAGATTGCCCTATAACAGATTGCTTCGTCCAAAGACGCCAATTGACCCGATCGTGGGATATCATTGAAAAATAGGAATCCGTGTTATCAAAGTATTTCCTGCGATTATTTCTAGTATGGAATGAGTTGAATACCTCATTCAAGAACTGTTTTTGATCCAACCTTTAGGAATCAATAGAAAAGACAGAATTATTTCAAGAAAGAACTTCAAGTTAATTAATGGAAAAAACAAACGATTTAATAACTATCTTTGTAGCTCCAGAATGTTTGAGTTTATGTTCCTACCTATTATATGGATATACCAAGAGAGATGTACGGTCTCTCTCTCTCTCTCTCTATATATATATATATATATATATATATATATATATATATATATAACATGCACACTACATAATTGTATTGATTCCCTTTGATGTTTCTTTAAGTAAGACCTTTATCTTTGACATCTCAAATCTCATTTGCAAGATCCAAGAACCCTGAAGGATAACATGGACCAAAAGGCATCTTACATCATTCCTTGTCGACTTTCAAGCAATTCACAGTAACTAGTTTCTTGTACTCAATTTCATAAGACAAGATGCACATCTAATTCTTACTTTATTCATTACAGGCAATCCAGCAACTTCAAAGCAAGCCTGCTACTCAGCATGCATCCACACAACAAATGACGCAGAATCCTCCAATGGATATCTTTCTAGTTAGCGCGGCTATGGATATTTTCCAGACTTTGATAAATAATTTGGATACAGAAGGGCGTTACCTTTTTCTCAATGCTGTTGCTAATCAGCTACGCTACCCAAATAACCATACTCATTACTTTTCGTTCGTCCTTCTATTCTTATTTGCAGAGGCAAGCCAGGTAATCTCATTTTATTGGTTGTATGCAGTTGTTCTCAGCCTGCTTATCATGTTTTATACTTCAACGGTAGTTTCTTACCATAAATTAAATTGCAAATTACTTTACTTCAGTAAGTCGAAAGACCTAGATTCATTTAGCTTACGAAACACAATGTTACAATGATTTATACCTGTTTCATATGAGAACATGCTGGCAGTATGACTGGTTGGTTTTTTGTAGTGTTTCACTGTTTCTAATTCCATTCATTTCAGTATGGAGCATTACTTATTAATCTATGGTTTTAGTTCATGTGCATGACCATAAACCATTGCAAAGACATTCGTGATGCATAGCCATAGATATAAACTTGCATCTCTTATTCTTGCGACTGATAGTGCACTGAATTGCAAGGGTGATTGATGCCCCACCAAACCCCCCCCCCCCCCCCCCCCCCCAAAAAAAAAAAAAAAAACCCACCACCACCCATACCCACACAGACAACACACAATGTATATTTACCTTCTGTTAGTTTGAAGTGAAGTTTATTCTTCTGCACTGTGGTAAGAGTTTATGTACCGCTAGATTGTCTCCTTATTTAGCCAATAAATGACTGCTGCAATTTGGCCCCTTTTGCAGTTAGCAGCAGAGTTTCAATAAAACACAGCACAACCTGTATGTTATTTCTATCGTGGAACTTTCATTCTCAAATGTGGAAGTTCCATCCCTGAATGCGAAGTTTAACGATCCAAACAATCTAGAGACAGAAATAGAGAAATCTCAGATCCAAACAACCTAGTTGTAAGTTGTAGCCGAAATTTTCTAATAACTATTTGAAGGAAATAGTCACCGTTATGGTTCACCATGAGAGAGTGGAGCGTGAAGTTGTGTCGTGCAACAAAGACAGATTAATTTCTGACTGGAAAAATATTATGAGCATGAATCATGTAATTGCCCGCCCCACCCCCCGACACCCCACCCCAGCCACACCATCAACACCCACACCCTTCTGATGTACCATGGCTGATGTGGGTGCATGGCTTTGCATGCTAATGTTGCCAACTATCATGGTGGGAACTGCAAAACTCCCTTGATGAGGTGCATAAAGACATTAAACTGTTCGTGTTTATTGGCACGAGCAGGGGCTTCTATGGTCAATGTTCTTTTTTCTATTGATCTTATGTTGGTCTTTCGTTTTTGACGTAAGAAACATAGTTAGCCACCAGCCATGACATATGAGATCATAAATGGGGAAGTGAGAAAGATTATTGAAGTGTCAAGGATTGGTTGAGATTACTGTAGTGGAAACAACTTCCATACTCCTCGACATACGACTGTCAAGTGTCTACCAATGGTTCTTGCTCTTTTATTCTCTCTCCTCGACTCTCATGTATGTTTTGAGTTTGCATATGAATGTGCCTGTGCACTGTTTATTGGTACATTACTCATAGGCTTGGCCTTAATTGTTGGCAGGAGATTGTCCAAGAACAGATAACAAGGGTGTTGTTGGAGCGGTTGATTGTCAACCGACCTCATCCTTGGGGCCTGCTAATCACTTTCATTGAGCTGATCAAGGTTTGAATCCTCCTCTTGATGGCCACTTGACATTTCCTTTCTGCTAGTTTGTGCTCCTCTCGTTTTGGGTCCTTATCTACTGATTTAAAGCAAGACTCAAATCATACAAATCCGTAATATTGCAGAATCCTCGTTATAGCTTTTGGAGCCGATCATTCACGAGATGCGCACCGGAGATTGAGAGACTGTTTGAATCGGTCTTAAGATCTTGTGGTGGTGCAAAAGCTGCTGATGACGGGATGGTTACAGGCGGAATCCCGGATGGGAATCACTAAGCTCATTTCTGGATCCCAGTTCTGTTTGTCACTGTTGTGATTATGTAAACATAAACTTGAGTTAAATTGTTGTGCATATAATTTATACATGTACTTACCAAACTATATTATTCAGAACAAGATAAACTTATTTTATCTGCTCGACTTCAGCCTTCAATCATCATTTGATCTTGTGGTGGTTGTGGCGCGGTGCTCTGGACAATCTCGGGCTTTGTGTTGGTTGGATCCGTAAACCAAGACATTGTCGAGTTCCGAGGTAACAATTTTTGACAATGTGGCCCACCTTTGTGGCGAGTGAGACTCTCCCCACCTGATGATGGTATGATGCGGTAATATGGTGCCTTGTTGGCCGTCGAAGAATCAGAAGGAAACTTAAACTCACCAGACATCCATCAAACATAGAACTCGCCAAGTGATCGCCTCTATACAATACATAAGAAAAAGCACTCTGCGAAGACTTCTCTACAATACATAGAGCGGACACAGTACATGTAGCGGAAGGAAGTAAGCAAGTATCGGCAAATGATCATACTAAGATAGCAATAGTATTTGTTTTTTGTTTTTTTGAGATGTCCGGTGTTACGTGCAGAAGTTTGTGCACACTGCATTGCATTGCATGCTTTTTAGGTCCATTGTCCCAAACTTTTACTATTTTAAATGGAACGAATAATACGCCGTGGCTCGATTCACTGATCATCCGTCACATAGTCATAGACTTATGCCACTCCTTGGTAACCACAAAGGTCACTTGAGTTCGGCTTGAAAAAGTCTTTGTTAACCGTCAACTTTGGAAACCGTTGTGGCAGGTAAAAAAAAATTATTTACTAAATGCACTACAAAAGTTATTCGGGACTGTCCAATTTTTTTTTATATATAAGTTTCTCTCAAAAAATTACTAAGGGAATTTTCACTACATAATGGACTGTCAAAATATTTGACAGTCCTAAATGAACATGTGGCTTTAGAAATTTTTTACAGTCCTGACAAGATACATGACCGTAGAAAATTTTGACAGTCCTCACTGAATCTAGAATTTATGTTGGACTGTTAAAAAAATTCTGATAGTTCTAAAAAGAATATGTTTTTCATAAAGGGCTGTCAAAATTTTTGACAATCCACCATGTTTAGGACAGCTCCTAATACTCTAAAAAAAAAACCGCTAAAGAAATAGTCACAGGGGAAGGGTAGATAAAAGAACCCCCCTAAAGAAATGGTCACAATTGGCCACTTGTGTAACGGATATAGGCTCCACGGCAACGGGAAATTAGCGGTCTTGGCCTACATTCATTTGGATATATATAGGGGATATCATAATATTCTATATTTTTTAGTCTTAGGATCATTGGATCATTAAGTCATGGATATGTACATGATTTTCGAAATTTTGCAAGCCTTAAAAAAAAAAAATATAGAGGATTGTCAAAATTTTGGCAGTCCTGAAAATAATTTTTTTTTTTTACCGGCTGTCAAAATTTTGATAGTCCAAAATATATAATTTTCGTAGAGCATATCTAGGACTGCTAAAATTGTGACGCCTTCAATTAAAAATGGTAATTTACAAAGACGGTACAAAATTTATTCGGAATTGTCCAGGTATTTACAAATTTGTCACTCAAATTTTTTTTTACTAAAGGGTTGCCTTGTCCACTAAGGATACATGATTGTCAAAATTTACAATCCTACCAATATAATTTTTGATAGCCAACATAAATCCTGAATCCAGTTATGACGATTAAAATTTCTAGTCCTGTATGTTGTTGTCAAGACCATAGAATTTTTCTAAAGTCCCGTATCCTTTATGTAATGGGATCTGTCAAAAATTTAACAGTCCATTATATTTTTAAGATTGTCACGGTTTTGTATTTGTAGTTGGCAGTCTCTTAGTAAAAAAAAATTGAATCACAAACACGTAAAAATTTTATAGTGCCTTTGTTGGCAACATATGTTGTTTTGAGCAAAAGCTCAAGTCCAATTTTTATTTAATCCCACATCCTCCTCATTTATTTTGACCTTTATAAACCCAATAAATTGGTAACGTTTGACATCTTAAATCCTGTTCAGATACAATGTATCACATGTTTTTTATTTGAATTATTTGTAACGTTTAATTCTTTATTGGCTGGATTAAATTGCTTTCAATCTCCATTACTCCATGACCGTTGGAGAAAAGTCTATATATTGAGGCCTATCTCAATACTTCGGGACACACCAAAAAATTTCTTTACGAATACTCTCTTCTCTAATCTCGTCTTTTTCGATCCGAGCTTTCCGTTCTTCGTTGTTGCTCTGGGCAGAGCTAAGTCGGGGTCACTCTCTCCAAGTCGTGTGCGGCAAAGAGATTCCGGTGGAGCAAAAATTTTACCACTAGGAGCGTTCGGATCCAGTCTGCACATAGACCCGGACTAACTCTTAGGACAGTGCTACGTGCGCGACTTCCTCGGAGGCCGATAACATTTACGTAATTTATTTTGTATGCAGATTTTTAAGTGAAGAATATTGAAAAAATTTCAACAATCTAAGAGTTAGTTATTGTCAACAAAATCTTTCCTTCCTGTTACAAACTACTACGTTCATACTACTTTGTTAAAATTGCAACCAAATAATTTCTTTGCTGACTGGTGCGCATCCAGACAAAATTCTTTGCTGTAACAAAAATTTCTTTCAAGACTACATACTGCACCAAAATTTGCTTTGCTTTACCAACAAGAACAAACGATTCTTTGCTGCCTACATACTGAGATCCTGCCCCTATTCTTACTTAACAATTTGCTTTACCAAAAGTTAATGTAGCATTTTGCCTCACTGTAATACTAAAGTGCCATTTTTTAGCATTTTGCCATATCAAACTATTTTCTGCTACTGTTAACAGAAAATATTCATAAGATATATTTTCTTAGCATTTTTAGCATTTTGCCATATCAAACTATTTTCTGTTAGCATAAGATATATAAATATTCATTCATAAAGTTGCTTTGCTACTGTCAACAGTGTTAGCCAACTATTATTAGCAAACTATTTTCTTTAATTAATAGTCTCCTACAAATAAATTTTGTATAGCAAACGATTTTTGTCCAACAGAAATTTTCGTTAGCTTTCTGTTTCTTTTTGTCTCCAACAAAAAAAAAAAATTTGTTACAAAAAAAAATTCTTAAGAAAACAAAGATTCTATTTGTTACTGTCAATGTAGTTAACAAATTTTCTTACCAAAAATTGGCTTATACTTGCCTACATTTGCTACTGTCAAATCTGCCATTTTCTACTGTTAAATATTTGACTAACGGTAGTTCTTCACATATAACGTAGTGATAAATTACCATTTATTATTATTGCTATTCATATTGCTATTTCTTTCAATATAATAATTTATTACATTGCCATGATCGCATATCTTAATAGCAATAGTCTATTTGTTAAATGATTGTAATATCAGTAACATATATATATTGTTATTAGTTATATAACAATTGCTGCTTCATAAGCCTGTTTCTAGGAATTGACATCTTACATAAAAAAAAGATTATATTAGTACAATTTTGTCAATTCTAGTTTCCTTTACTCAATATTTCAATTTAGGGTAAAGAAAACAGTTTATTGATTTAGTAAATTCCTTTAAATTTTAAAGTTCTAAAGTAGAGATTTGTTTGGGAACAAGTCGAAAGGGCCCTTCTGTCAACAAGACGAAACATCGTCTAAGCGACCGGTACTTAAGTGTTCCTAGTGAACCTCCGCTTGCTGGGATCCGGCCCCTACAGCTAACCCAAACTTATCAAAACTTGAAAAAACTAAAATTTTAAAGGTCTATTACTAAAATTATTTGAATTGTTAATTTTTAGCTTAAACCACCTTTATTGAGTGAATAAATTTTTATAGCCTTTTGGATTCATATTCTCAAGTTCCAAAGAGACTTAGAACAGAAAACAGATTAGGTTAAAGTCCATAGCTAGATCTGATTTTAGAGCCAGGGTAAACCTGATAGAAATTCATGGCAAACCCAAGCCTTTTTACCAAGGAGACCTCCTTCAAAGGGAAAGGCTCTAACGAGCCAGAAGCTAACATGATTCTGAATGGATCATCTAGCCCCTTCAGGTCTGTAAGCTATCAACCTATAAAAAATATTTCTTACCATTCTGATGATTGGTGGTTGGACTCTGGAGCAAATGTTCATTCTCCTTTGATCGCTCATATTTCACAAACTATCAAGAATCGAGTGGAGGAGGTGTGACCCTAGGTGATGGCTCAATGGCAAAGATTGTAGGAAGAGGAAGAATAGATCTGAAGATAACATCAGAAAAAATTCTACCACCCCATGATGTGCTTCATGTGCCGTCTGTTAGAAGAAACCTAGTTAGTGGATCACTACTTGCAGCCTCAGGATACAAAATTGTAATGGAGGTAAATAAAGTAGTTTTCTCTAAGAATGATTTATTTGTGGGGAAAGAATTTGTGAAAGATGGATTTCTTATTTTAAGTACTATGAATAAAAGTTCAAATCCTTCTTTGGTTGTTTCTAATGTTGAATTTTTAAATGTTTGGCATGGCAGATCAGGTCATGTAATTTTAGGATATATTAAAAGGATGATGAACTTAGACCTTATTCCTAAGACTCCTATAGATGATGAGCACAAATGTGAGATTTGTGTTCAAGCCAAACACGCAAGATTGCCTTTCAGATCTGTCCATAGGGATTCCGAACTCCTAGAACTTATCCATAGTGAAGTTTGTGATTCCAATAGGATTTTAACCCGAGGTGGTAGAAAATACTTTGTTACTTTCTTAGATGATCATTCAAAGTATTGTTACACCTACCTTCTTAAAAACCAAAGATGAAGTTCTAGACAGATTTAAGGTTTATAAGTCTGAAGCTGAGAACCAGTTAAATAGAAAGATTAAGATCCTTAGATCAGATCGTGGTAGATAGTATACCTCAAACGAAATGACTAACTTCTGTAAAGAATATGTAATTATTCATAAGGTAACCGCTCCTTATTCACCATAGTCCAATGGAGTTGCTGAGAGAAAAAATCGCACTCTGTTTGATGTCACGCCCCGCTCCCGTAGGAGCAATCGTCCTCGCTAAGGCGTGATGCCGCACGAGCCTAGATTGCGCCCGTGCAAGGTAGTTTCATAACGGCCGATTACATCGGCGGTGACGGGGTCGTCGCACAGAAGTCCCAAGCGAAAACATTGAACATACAGCAGAAATTTAGAATCAAAACACAAGTTATTCAAAAGAACTCTTTATTGATATTGAACAATCAGATTACAAAGGGGTAAGCCATGATTACAAGTCTCTCGTGCTCACTTTTCTTTCATTATACAAGTCACTCTGCTCTCTCTCATCTCTCGATTACAATGCTTGAGCCAGCGGAAGCTTCGGATAGGCGACGTCCATACATTATGTCCTGTATAAGTCTTGAATCCACGCGGCCGTACGCTTCGAATCGCCAAGGAACTCCATGCCTCAACGCATCCAAGCGAGCTCCGCACCACGAGCTTCTACCTGTGCCTGCATATGAAAACTATGTGGGTGTCAGTACTCAACTGTACTGGTGGAGTGAGCTCCTCGCCCATCCATACAGAACCGACACGTTTATTTTACTTTGTGCAATACAAGTCCCTTTACGATTGTCTTACTAGTCTTGCCTTAGGATCGATTTTATGACAGACGTCTTGGCATAGTTGTGTCTGAGAACCATCCCATGCTTGCAACAACAACGTTAACTCGTACTCTGCCTCTAGACCCCTTCTCATGCCAACAACGTTAACCTATCAAGTCGTGTTTGCCTTACGGTCATAATCAGAGACGCAACTCCACGATAGACCCCATTTTCCGAGTGACCATGCTACCTCCTTGAGGCAGTGCCTCACCACTTACTGACTTACCCATACTTGTGTTATGACAGCGCAGTCGTGCCTCATAATTGAGGTCGTGCCCAAAAACTCGACGTAACTTCACCCAACTTGCCCTACGGCCCTTCTCGACTTAACTCGCAACGACTCCAGTTTGACTTATGCAACTCTATGCCAACGACTTAACACTCGACGCCACATCTCGTGCCGAAGCACGGGCCTTTACTTAGCCAAACCCTAGGCCTCATAATACTTTGGGTGCAACCGAGCACACGTTTCATAACTCAAGTCATAACGTGCTTACACTTCCTTTGTTACGACCGACACCGTGCATGCGGATTCGCCGCTTAGCACGCCAATTATCTATATAAAAGGTCACTGGTACGACAAGCCATCGTGGACATAGCCTGGCAATCGGGACCCTTGTACCGCAGGTTGCGATCCCCGATGCAAGTCCCCGAACTACCGGTTGCTTCATACCCAGCTCGGCTATATCGTATTTCTTCCTAGGCCGAGTCGGTCCCGTGGCCCCGGGTTGCCGTTCGAAGAAACATCGCCCTTGTCGACAAGTTGTCCATGACCACGCACCTACGAGACATCTAGACTCACGTAAATGCATGGCCTAATTTGTTGGTACGACTGGAACTATACTTAGCAACTCGTGCTCTGAACCACACTTTATATAACGTGCATTGGGACCGTGAGACTCCCAACCGAGGGACCGCCTCATACTTCTTAACGTATATAGGAACGTAAGACTCCCAACCGAGGGACCGCCTCATACTTCTTAACGTATATAGGAACGTGAGACTCCCAACCGAGGGACCGCCTCATACATCAGGGAACGACTACTGCATAGCCTTCCAACTTAACTTGAACCAAACGTGTTCCTTAATGCCATAGACCGTGGCTAACTTTACATCGTGCCGACCGTGGCTCGTGCCTTAGACAGATCTTGTTCTCTAGACGACACTGTCGCTCAAGTCATATAAGTTATACGATGAGCCTTGATCTCGAGGGACTACGCGACTTGACAACCGCAGATAGAGTGGGACAGTGCTAGAAATGGCTTTGATAGTCCAGCACAACTCTTGCCTAACTTATTCGGGCAACGACTCGACGAGCAAAGGCTACGCCGAGCTTCGCATCGAAGAAACGTGCTATGCACGGGTCGACTTGAACAACCAAACTCTTGGGTGCCTAGACTTAAGCCACACGCCGTACAATACGACTTAATCCATGGGACATGCGAAGGCTATGCCAAGCCTTGGACAACGGACCGTGCCTGCTTTATCAAGCATTCACACGGACGACGCATATGACTTAGTCTAATTTGAGCGTTGGGGCAAAACAACGGAACCGTGTATACTTTTATCAAGCATTCACGCGGGCGACGCCTATGACTTAGGCTAATTCGAGTGTCGTGGCAACTTAGCAAATTTAAGCCAACTTCCTTCTTCCAAGCCACAGGACGAAGGATTTGAGTGCCACTTTGAAAGCACGCTGAACACACTTCTAAGACGGCCGTGGAACCTTTTCCAAGTTCTAGCATTTATCGACCCGTCGGGATTATTCCCTTAGCTATGTGCGTTCGTAGCTTTTATATTAGCCTACTTGTGCAAGTTGAAAATATGCGAGTTATTATGTGAAGGCTAAGATGAGGCAAGTTCACCGAAACTATCCCACCTGAGCGATGAGTCGCCTTGTCCGAGCGATGTCTTCGAGCAGCCGTTGCAAGGCTAAGTCCGAATGCCGTCGGCGTTTCGATTCCTCCGATTGACTGAGTGGGACGGGGCACTACATTATACACCACTCAGAAAAAGTTTCGTCCTCGAAACTAACTGAGTACACTTATCGACTTATCACTTATTCAACATCCTATGTTTCTCGCACACATTTCTCTTATACATTTCTCAAATCCGAGCCACGCTCGCACTATTATCATTCTTTCCCTTAACACAATTTCAAGTTCTCGACACTCTTTCATTCCCCAAGTCTCATTTGAATTCAACGTATCGCTTGGTTGGATCGTGCACGCATTCCAGGCGTCCCCAAAATATATGTATTCAGCCAAGCCGCATGATAGATAATTCGTCATTCTCACTCGAGTAGCATCGTACACATACTCAAGTGTTCCTGAAATATATGCATGTCAGCCGAATCTCGTGAGGGGCATTCCTATATTCGTGATTCACACTATCAATCCATGCCAATCCTCATGATCAATCTTTTGATTTGCTAACTCTTGAAACAGGGCGTCTCGCCTAACCGCTAGGCCATTTCTCAAGGCTAAGTCAATGTCAGGATTGGAATCATAGTTCTCCAACAATAATGCCAACACTGACCCCGATCCTAGGGTCAAACCAAGTCGATAATACAAGATTTTCTACCCAAGCTCGCGTCACTCAGATTTCGAAACATCGAGCATGATCACCTAATTCGCATCAAGACACTCGTTGCGCATATTCGAATCCGTTTAATTCACCAATTCTAACCAATTCATGAATTCTAACCAATTCATGTATTCGATCACGATGTCGTCTAGTTCGACAATATGCTGTGCCACAATCTCACGCGAGTCCGATTATTCACGGTGGTTCATGAATCACCATGTAACGCTCCCGCGGAATAATCATTCTCATCGGGGCGTAACTCTTGCTTGAGTCTAGACTAATTCATTCTCGATACGTGGATTGGACCTACTCAATCCTCAAGTTCGATCGTCAAGCATACTGGGTCATCCACGAGTCCACCTTCGTGTCAAACCATAAGTCGAAATAATCATATTGCCATGCCATACAAGTTCGATCACCCCTGCTGTATAAATCACCATACCAGCGCTCACGCGGAGTGATCGCCCTAATCGGCGTGACGCATGTGCGAGGCTGGAGTTGCGCTCGCATAAGACAAGAACGTCAATATTATGGTTATCGACGAAGCAAATCCAAACATATCATTTTCATCCAAGTCAAGATTCCAATTTGATAGTCTGACCGTCATTCATTTAACTAGAAAATCCTCGAGCCACGTCTATATTTTCCTCGACACGTTTCAATATCCCGAGTATAGCATCCAGCGGAACAATGATATTTTACACGATCGTCATTCCTCGAATCAGAGTACCTCCGAGTTATCGCACATCGATCTTTGATACGCCTCAATACCATCGATGATGTACGTAACCTGACGATCTTCCTTTCGCAACGAACTCCGAGTCGTGCAACGGATGCTATTGTCCGATTTGGATATACCACAATTCCATTCGATCAAATCTGAAATCACATGTGCGATCCTCTAGACTTTCTCGATCAAGACATTCATTTTTATTCATTATTCTGAATCGTTTTCTAACTCGCGTAGCCCATTCACAAGTTGTTCGAACGACATCTCGTTCGGGACATTCGAAGTCACGACCAACTAAGCGTGACGCGTTCTAAGGCTCTGCACGATCGCATCGCCTCGCCGACATACTCGTGTTACCTCTAATCCTCAATTTTTGCTTGAATGATTTCTAAGACAAACCATACACCACTCAGATTCGAGCCATCCGATCTAGTCCTCAATCACGTTCGCACCCCTCACTAATACATCTTTCAGATTCGTTCGACGAATCTCTAGCGTAATCACTCACGTCGTATTGACGCACTAAGTCGTTCGTACTATTCCTCAAAATCCAAACCAATATTTCAAGTACGCCTAAGCGCTAGTTCGATAGCGTTCCTATCGATATACACTCTAAGTGTATCTCCGTTCCCGACCGAGCGATACTTGATATTGCTCGCGACTCGATTGCACCAAAAAGTCGAGGTGCGCGACACGCGGCACAACTTAGCCAAAAGGCCGTGTGCATAGCCATTCCGTGCGGACAATACTCGAGTTTGCACGCTCATTTGCTAATGTCGACGTAGGACTAGTTGGGCACGCACGCGACTTGCTAACTTTAGTACATGTTTTCTATCAAGTCAAGTTTGACACCGTTCGACACAAAGGCCGTTACCTATCGATGCGTTCGATTGAACGCTTGAACAAGCTTTTGAAAATATTTAGACTTATTGCATGGAAATGCCGAGGGACATTCGAGAGAGAGCGCACACTTCTTTTTCCAATGACGAGCTTTCAAAACTGAGAGATCGACATGAAGTCCAAGAACGTAAAGTCGTGCTCTGATACCATTATGTCACGCTCCGCTCCCGTAGGAGCGATTGTCCTCGCTAAGGCGTGATGCCGCACGAGCCTAGATTGCGCTCGAGCAAGGCAGTTTCATAACGGCCGATTACATCGGCGGAGACGGGGTCGTCGCATAGAAGTCCCAAGCGGAAACATTGAACATGCAGCAGAAATTTAGAATCAAAACACAAGTTATTCAAAAGAACTCTTTATTGATATTGAACAATCACATTACAAAGGGCGCAAGCCATGATTACAAGTCTCTCGTGCTCACTTTTCTCTCATTATACAAGTCACTCTGCTCTCTCTCCTCTCTCGATTACAATGCTTGAGCCAGCGGAAGCTTCGGATAGGAGACGCCCATACATTATGTCTCGTATAAGTCTTGAATCCACGCGGCCGCACGCTTCGAATTGCCAAGGAACTCCATGCCTCGACGCATCCAAGCGAGCTCCGCACCACGAGCTTCTACCTGCGTCTGCACATGAAAACTATGTGGGTGTCAGTACTCAACTGTACTGGTAGAGTGAGCTCCTCGCCCACCCATACAGAACTGACACGTTGATTTTACTTTGTGCAATACAAGTCCCTTTACGATTATCTTACTAGTCTTGCCTTAGGATCGATTTTATGGCAGACGCCTTGGCATACTTGTGTCTGAGAACCATCCCGTGCTTGCAACAACAACGTTAACTCGTACTCTGCCTCTAGACCCCTTCTCATGCCAACAACGTTAACCTATCAAGTCATGTTTGCCTTACGGCCATAATCAGATACGAAACTCCACGTTAGACCCCATTTTTCGAGTGACCGTGCTACCTCCTTGAGGCAGTGCCTCACCACTTACTGACTTGCCTATACTTGTGTTATGACAGCGCAGCCGTGCCTCATGATTGAGGTCGTGCCCAACAACTCGACGTAACTTCACCCAACTTGCCCTACGGCCCTTCTCGACTTAACTCGCAACGACTCCAGTTTGACTTATGCAACTCTATGCCAACGACTTAACACTCGATGCCACATCTCGTGCCGAAGCACGGGCCTTTATTTAGCCAAACCCTAGGCCTCATAATACTTTGGGTGCAACCGAGCACACGTTTCATAACTCAAGTCATATCGTGCTTACACTTCCTTTGTTACGACCGACACCGTGCATGCGGATTCGCCGCTTAGCACGCCAATTATCTATATGAAAGGTCACTGGTACGACAAGCCATCTTGACATAGCCTGGCAATCGGGACCCTTGTACCGCAGGTTGCGATCCCCGATGCAAGTCCCCGAACTACCGGTTGCTTCATACCCAGCTCGGCTATATCGTATTTCTTCCTAGGCCGAGTCGGTCCCGTGGCCCCGGGTTGCCGCCGAAGAAACATCGCCCTTGTCGACAAGTTGTCCATGACCACGCACCTACGAGACATCTAGACTCACGTAAATGTTTGGCCTAATTTGTTGGTATGACTGGAACTATACTTAGCAACTCGTGCTCTGAACCACACTTTACATAACGTGCATTGGGACCGTGAGACTCCCAACCGAGGGACCGCCTCATACTTCTTAACGTATATAGGAACATGAGACTCCCAACCGAGGGACCGCCTCATACATCAGGGAACGACTACTGCATAGCCTTCCAACTTAACTTGAACCAAACGTGTTCCTTAATGCCATAGACCGTGGCTAACTTTACATCGTGCTGACCGTGGCTCGTGCCTTAGACAGACCTTATTCTCTAGGCGACGCTGTCGCTCAAGTCATATAAGTTATACGACGAGCCTTGATCTCGAGGGACTACGCGACTTGACAACCGCAGATAGAGTGGGACAGTGCTAGAAATGGCTTTGATAGCCCAGCACAACTCTTGCCTAACTTATTCGGGTAACGACTCGACGAGCAAAGGCTACGCCGAGCTTCGCATCGAGGAAACGTGCTATGTACGGGTCGACTTGAACAACCAAACTCTTGGGTGCCTAGACTTAAGCCACAAGCCGTACAATACGACTTAACCCACGGGACATGCGAAGGCTATGCCAAGCCTTGGACAAAAGACCGTGCCTGCTTTATCAAGCATTCACGCGGGCGACGCCTATGACTTAGGCTAATTTGAACGTTGGAGCAAAACGACGGAACCGTGCATGCTTTTATCAAGCATTCACGCGGGCGACGCCTATGACTTAGGCTAATTCGAGTGTCGTGGCAACTTAGCAAATTTAAGCCAACTTCCTTCTCCCAAGCCCCGGGACGAAGGATTTGAGTGTTACTTTGAAAGCACGCTGAACACACTTCTAAGACGGCCGTGGGACCTTTTCCAAGTTCTAGCATTTATCGACCCGTCGGGATTATTTTCTTAGCTATGTGCGTTCGTAGCTTTTATATTAGCCTACTTGTGCAAGTTGAAAACATGCGAGTTATTATGTGAAGGCTAAGTTGAGGTAAGTTCACCGAAACTACCCCACTTGAGCGATGAGTCACCTCGACCGAGCGATGTCTTCGAGCAGCCGTTGCAAGGCTAAGTCCGAACGTCGTCGGCATTTCGATTCCTCCGATTGACTGAGCGGGACGGGGCACTACATTAGACATGGTAAATGCCATGCTTCTCAGCTCAGGAGCCCCTGATAATCTTTGAAAAGAAGCCCTTTTATCAGCATGTTATATCCTTAATAGGATACCCAATAAGACTAATGATAAAACCCCATATAAGTTATGGAAAGGTCGAACCCTTAGGATTAATTACCTCAATGTTTGGGGATGTCTAGCTGAGGTAGGGATTCCAGAACCCAAATAGAGAAAGATAGGACCTAAGACTGTAGATGTTGTGTTCATAGGTTATGCCCTAGATAGTAATCCCAATAGATTTCTTGTAACCCATTCTGAAGTAAATGAAATCTCTAATAACACAATTATAGAAACTAGAGATGCAGTTTACTTTGAGAATATATTTCCTTTTAAGGATAGAACCCCTTCATCTTCCTCTAACCATTCTCTTATTCCATCTACTAGTTCTCACGATCAAATACCTAGTTCTCAACCTGAACAAGTCATAGAACCTAGAAGGAGTAAAAGAGAGGATTGAAATTAAAGAATTTAGGAGAAGGATTCTTCACTTTTTTGATAGAGGGTGATCCCTCAACTTATGAATAAGCCATATCTTCTCCTAATGCCTCTTTCTGGAAAGAAGTTATTAACAATGAGTATAACTCCTTTATGGAGAACAATACTTGATTTTTAACAGACCTTCCTTTAGGTAGTAAACCCATAGGTTGTAAGTGAATTTTTAAAAAAGAAACTTAGAGCCGATGGTACCATAGAGAAATTCAAGGCTAGGCTAGTAGCCAAAGGTTTTACCTAGAAAAAAATTGGATTATTTTGATACCTACTCTCATGTTGCTAGGATTTCTTCTATTAGAACCCTTCTAGCTTTAGCTTACATCTATGACTTGCTGATCCATCAATGGATGTAAAGACATCATTTTTAAATGGAGATTTAGAAGAAGAAATCTATATGGAGCAACCTGAAGGTTTCATTGCTAAAGGTCAAGAAAACAAGGTTTGTAGATTAGTAAAATCTTTTTATGGCCTAAAGCAAGCTCCCAAGCAATGACACAACAAATTTGACAAAGTCATTTAAAATTTTGGTTTTGTGCCAAATGAATATGACAAATGTGTGTATTCTAAAAATACAAATGAAAGTTGTGTTATCTTATGCTTGTATGTTGATGATATTCCTATTCTAGGATCTTCACTGAAACTGATAAATAACACTAAGAATTATTTATCTTACCAGTTTGACATGAAAGACCTAGGTAAAGCAAATCTTATTCTAGGAATGCAAGTATGCAAATGCAAAGAAGGTTATACTCTATCTTTAGCACATTCAATTGAGAAAATGTTAAGAAAGTTTGAGTACTTTGATAAAAAATCTGCTCTTACTCCTTATGATAGTAATATTGTTCTCAAGAAGAATGAAGGATCACCTATAGAACAACATAGATAATCACAAATGATTGGGTCCTTCATGTACATAACAAATAGGATAAGACCTAATATTGCATTTGCTATTGGGAGACTAATTAGATATACCAGTAACCCAAATCAGACACATTGGACTGTATTAGACAGAGTATTTAGATATCTTAAGGGTACTCTAGATTAAAAACTTCATTATTCTAGACACCCTGATATCATAGAAGGTTATTCAGATGCTAATTGGGTAACTGATTCACATGATGTGAAATCCACAACTGGATAACTTTGGACACTACCTGTACAGAAGCCGAATGGCTTAGAAGTCTTATTATCCATATATATGATATACATATTTCTGTACCTGTTTTTTTTATGCTAAAGAACTCCCAAAAGCATGATCTTGTGAATTCTAAGATGAGCAGGTACCTGCAGCTGCATTTCAAAAAATTAAAAGAGCCAAAAAAAATATTGTTCTTGACTATAAAAGTCATAAAAGAACTTACAGATATCTTGACCAAGAGTCTGTTTACTCTTGACGAAGAGTTTGTCTAGGACATTGATCCTAGAATCATCGAGGGGGATGGGGTTAAGCCCATAGTATAGTCACCAGCAGTGGCAACCCAACCGAGTCTGACTAGAGATTTCAAGAAGCTGGTTCAATGGGTAGAAACAAGCTGGACTAGGTGACTATTATGGAACACTGACCCTGAGATTAAGTTCTCTTTAAAATAAAAGCCCAAGAGGCTGTACATGTGTACATTGATGCCCCATCTCTATGGTGACAGTGTTCTTTGTGTGATATGGATAGGGTGAGTTCAAACTCTTAATAAGTCCAAGCTGATATACAGGGTTGATTCCTATCACCAACCCTTGAGGACTTACCTATATGAGAGGTCGTGAGGGCCGCGAATATAGGACAAGGCGATCCTAGACAACTCTCATGAATGTGTAAAAGTGCGCATGGCCAATCAAACGCGCCACCCGATAGACCCAAGTACCTCTAGCGTACTATGTGTGCTATTTTCTGAGTCTGGTTAAAGAAGACTGATTCAAGGCATAGTCCATCAAGCTCTTCTTCAGACAAAGATAATAGTCACTACGTGAGATTCAAGACTGTAGTCCATCTCATTTATGCATAGTATTCAACTGTCCAGAAATTCTCTTACTCTTCTTATCTCTTGTTTCTTTCCTTCTACTACCTTGGAACTTGACCTTTGGGGGGGGGGGGGGGGGGGGGATTGTTGGCAACATATGTTGTTTTGAGCAAAAGCTCAAGTGCAATTTTTGCAATTTTCATTTAATCCCACATCCTCCTCATTTATTTTGACCTTTATAAACCCAATAAATTGGTAACGTTTGACATCTTAAATCCTGTCCAGATACATTGTATCACATGTTTTTTATTTGAATTATTTGTAACGTTTAATTCTTTATTGGCTGGATTAAATTGCTTTCAATCTCCATTACTCCATGACCGTTGGAGAAAAGTCTATATATTGAGGCCTATCTCAATACTTCGGGACACACCAAAAAATTCCTTTACGAATACTCTCTTCTCTAATCTCGTCTTTTTCGATCCGAGCTTTCCGTTCTTCGTTGTTGCTCTGGGCAGAGCTAAGTCGGGGTCACTCTCTCCAAGTCGTATGCGGCAAAGAGATTCCGGTAGAGCGAAAATTTTACCACTAGGAGCGTTCGGATCCAGTCTGCATATAGACCCGGACTAACTCTTAGGACAGTGCTACGTGCGCGATTTTTCCGGAGGCCGGTAACATTTACGTAATTTATTTTGTATGTAGATTTTTAAGTGAAGAATATTGAAGAAATTCCAACAGCCTTTATAAATTGTCTTAGAAATATAGTCCATTCATTAGGATAAGGTTCTCTCTCTCTCTCTCTCTCTCTCTCTCTCTGAATATTCTTTGAAGTTGAACCTTTCATTTTCCCCGCTTTCTTTATCTTTTCAAAATTCAGTTAATGATGAGCAGCACAACAACAGCCCCAACGGTCACCTCTTTCTCTCCCGCCAATCCAAAGCCCAAGCCCAAGCCCTCCTTCTCCCTCTCCCAGTGCAGCTCCCTCCGACAAGTCCAGCAACTCCACGCCTTCTCCATCAAGACCGACCCCCAGAAGGACCCCGCGGACCTCATCATCGCCCTCTCCTCTCTCTCCCCTCCCCCCCTCGCCTACGCCCGCCAGCTGCTCGACCGCGCGCCCCACCCGACTCCCCTCCTCTTCAACGTCCTCCTCCGCGCCCACTCCCGCTCCCTCTCCCCCCTTGCCGACGCCTTCTCCCTCTTCTCCCTCATGCTCCGCTCCGCCGTCCCCCCCGACGCCTACACCTTCCCCTCCCTCCTCAAGTCCTGCGCCCGCGCCGCCCCCGCCCACCCCCGCGCCGCCCGCCAGGCCCACGCCGCCGCCCTCAAGCTCTCCCTCGCCGACCACCCCTTCGTCCTCCCCACCCTCATCCACACCTACGCCGAGCTCCGCGACCTCCCCTCCGCCCGCTCCCTCTTCCCCCCGGACTGCACCTGCGTCGTCTCCTACAACGCCATGATCGCCGCCTCCGTGCGGAGCAGCCGCCCCGGGGAGGCCCTGTCCCTGTTTCGCGAGCTGCAGGCCAGGGGGCTCGTGCCGACGGACGTCACGATCCTCTCCGTGCTCTCGGCCTGCGCCCTGCTGGGCGCGCTCGAGCTGGGGAGGTGGGTGCACGGGTACGCCAGGGCGAACGGGCTTGCCTCCCGCGTCAAGGTGGGCACGGCTCTGATCGACATGTATGCCAAGTGCGGGAGCTTGGAGGACGCGGTCGGGGTGTTCCGGTTGATGGGGTCGAGAGACACCCAGGCCTGGTCCGCCATGATCGTAGCCTATGCCATCCACGGCCGCGGAACAGAGGCGATAGCCCTGTTCGAGGAGATGCTCGGGGACCGGGTGGAGCCCGACGGCATCACTTTTCTCGGGGTGTTGTATGCCTGTAGCCACTCGGGCATGGTCGACCAAGGCCTAGAGTACTTCAGAAGCATGAAGAGCAGGAGGTACGGGCTCGTTCCGGGGGTCAAACACTACGGCTGTGTCGTCGACCTGCTAGCCCGTGCCGGGCGGCTCGACGAGGCTTACAAGTTCATCGACAGCTTGCCGATCGAGCCCACCCCGATACTGTGGAGGACGCTCCTGTCGGCCTGCGGCGGCCACGGGAATGCCGATCTCGGGAAGGTTGTGTTCGAGAGGATCTTGGAGCTCGACGACTCGCACGGAGGGGACTACGTGATGCTGTCGAACATGTGCGCGTCGGCGGGGAGGTGGGACGACGTGAACCGCGCGAGGAGGCTGATGCACGAGAGACGGGCCGTCAAGGTGCCCGGGGTCAGCTCGATCGAGCTGGACGACACGGTGCACGAGTTCTTCTCCGGGGACGGGAGGCACCCGAGGTCGAGGGAGGCGCACCGGATGGTGGACGAGGTGGTGGAGCAGCTGAAGGGGGTCGGGTACGTGCCGGACACTTCGAGGGTGGGCCATGCCGGGATGGACGAGGAGGGGAAGGAGATGAGCCTCCGGTACCACAGCGAGAAGCTGGCGATCGCCTTCGGGCTGATCAGTAGCCCTCCGGGGACGACGCTGCGGGTGGTGAAGAACCTTCGGGTCTGCGGGGATTGCCACTCCATGGCGAAGATGGTGTCGATGGTGTTCGGGAGGAGGATTGTTCTCCGCGATTTGAATCGGTTTCATCATTTTGAGAATGGGTTGTGCTCCTGTGGGGATTACTATTAGGAACCAGAGACAAGAGACACTCCCCTTCTTCTTCAAGTGCTTATTAATCATGCAGCTATTCAAAATTTGGAAATGTGATGATAATTCCGAATTATATATATATTTGCAAATGCAAGAACAATTCATAATACAAATGGTTCACAACCTACACTTAGTTATATATTTGCAAATGCAAGGGACACTCACTAGTTTACAATATCTGTCCGTGTCCGTCCGCCAAGATGCAGTTCATGGTGTTCACTGGGCCGGTTCGGCCCGGGCCCGCCCGTGGACCGCACCGGCCCGCCCCCCTATAAGCCCGGACCGGCCCGCCGTGGGCCCGAACCGGCCCGGCCCCCCACGTGCATTCGGTTCGGGTCGGGCCCCCCCCCACAGCCCGAGCCCGGCCCGGCCCGGACCGGTCGTAATTTTTTTTTTTTTTTTTTTTAAGTAAATAGGTCCGGCCCGGTTGGACCGGCCTGGCCCGGCCCGCTGGGACCGGTCCAGCTGCAGCCGACCGTTGGAGGGGTTTTTTTTTTTTTTTTTTCAAAGTTTTGACCGTTTGGGGGGGGGGGGGGGGGGGGGGGTTCTTTTACCAAAATACCCCTCCCATATAGCCGTTATTAAAATGTTGGGAGGGGTATTTTGGTCTTTTTTGGCCTAAAATTACCAAAATAACCCCAAAAAATTCCTATAAATAGCCCAAAAATTCCATTTTTCAAACACAACTCATTCCTCACAAATTCTCTACATTTCTCTACGGTGCTCTGGTGTTCTACTGCTTTCCTTCCCCGGTGCTCTGGTGCTCTACTGCTTTCCTTCCCCGGTGCTCAACGGCTTCCCGATCTCCCTCCCAACTCCATTCCGGCTCTACGGCTTCCCGATCTTCCTCTCAACCCCTTACTTTCTTCTAGCGTAGTTTACTTAATTTTATTTTATATATGGCTGGTGAAGGTTCAAACCCACCTGATCTTGCTGGACAGACTTACCATTATTTTAGTAATTTTTTTGACGGTAATGAAATTCCACCTGAGCAAGTAGCCACCCATCCGATTCCGGAGGGGTGCCAACCATCTCCTCCGGAAGTAGCTAGTACCACCCAACGTCCTGAAAAGAAAAAAAGGTCTAAGTATTGGGATTATTTTACTTTAATTTTTGAAACTAATCCTGATGGTTCGTTTGTTTTAGATGCCAAGGGGGAACCGAAACCGTACAAGGCGCAATGCAAGAAGTGTTGCAACCAGTACGCATGGAAGAAGGGCGGTGGCACCGGGACTATATCCAGACACTACGACACTTGCTACGGGAAGGACACACTTCAAGCGTCCCAAACCCAAATAAGCTTCGGCGCCACCGATTCTTCAATTGGTAACTTTACTTATTCAGCTGCTAGGCATAAAACCGAATTAACAAAACATATTATTCGTGACGAACTTCCTTTCACGACGGGTGAAAGCGAATCTTTACGAGATTATATATCACTTTCTCTAAACCCCTCCTTTACTAAAGTGAGTAGGCAACAAGCTCGAAAGGAGGCCATTCGTCTCTTCAACGAGCAGAAAGCCGCTATGAAAGCGGATTTTGAAAATATTAGTAAGTTAGCTATTACTTCTGATATTTGGACTACTAAATGGAGTTATGCTTATATTTGTATTACTGCACACTATATAGATGCACAATGGATGTTGCAAAAATGCATCATCTGTCTTAAACTTATAGAATGTCCACACACGGGCGCTGTAATTTCAAGTGAGATTTCAAGACACGTGCGTGAATATGATATTCACGCTAAAATTTTTTCTGTCTCTTTGGACAATGCATCAAACAACAATGCTGCTATGTCTTCTTTGTCAGTAATTTTTAAGCCTATTTTAGAAGGTAGACTTATGCATGTTAGGTGTGCTTGCCATATAATTAACTTAGTTGTTAAAGAATGTTTAAAATTTTTTGAACCCCATTTAGACACTCTGCGACAATGCTTGCTCCACCTAAACTCGTCTCCAAGTAGACAACAAAGTTTTGCATGCACTTGCGCACATTTTGGTATGACTTTTAGAAGATTTGTGAAGGATATACCAACTAGGTGGAACTCCACCTACTTGATATTGAAATCTGCAATTCCTTTTAAGACTGCTATTACATATTATTGTACTTCGGATGCCACCTTTGACTATCAGGTTACTGATGATGATTGGGTAGCAGCTGAAAGTGTTTGTGAATTTTTAGAAGTTTTTTACAATGCTACATTAACTCTTTCTGGTGTTTATTATTCCACATCTTGCTTAGCTTTACGTGAACTTTGTAACATGTCTTATTTATTTTCTAAATATAGAGATTATCCAAATTTTGAAATTGCGGTGAGAAATATGGAAGTCAAATTCAGGAAATATTGGGGTGAAGTACCTCTTTTATATTGTTTGGCTTCCATATTTGATCCTACAATAAAATTGGATGGCGTAGAGGTTTTATTAGAAGGATATGGAGAATATATGGGTATAGACGTTTCTGACATGAAGGCAGAAGTTAAAGTGGCTTTGGAAAGGTTAGTTATACTGTACGAAGAAGGAGCAACGTTGACCCGACCAACTCAGGGGGGGGGGGCTAGTAGTAGCTCCGGCTTGGCGTCTAAGCTATCAGCAGCCGGTCGCATACTACAAAGGAAGAAACAAAAGCAATCTTCCCAACCTACTCAAGAGTTGTCTGCTTACCTTAACTCTTATCAAGACGAAGATGAGACTCCAGATCACTTCGCCGTTCTAGAATGGTGGAAGAGACACGACAAGAGATTTCCTGTGCTTTCTAACATAGCACGTGATCTACTGATGGTTCCGGTGTCGACGGTAGCATCGGAGTCCTGTTTTAGTGCAAGTTCGAGGATGTTGAGCGATAGGAGGAGCCGCTTGAAGCCCGATATTTTGGAAGCAATCGTGTGCGTACAAGATTGGATGGCTGCCGATAAAAGAACACAAAACCAGAAAGATGAAGAAGATCATGACATCCACGAGCTGGATTTGGAATCGCTTTCATTGCATGAAGGCGAACAACAATGAGGCTACGGTGCGAGGTATCAGGTATGTACGTTTAAACTTATACATTTCAATTTTAAATTTTAACTTATACTTTCAAAAACTAATTTTTTTTTTTACTTATACTATTCAAATTTTTAATTTTAACTTATACTATTCAAATTTTTTAACTTATACTTTCAAAAACTATTTTTTACTTTAAAAAAAAGAGAAATTTTGACTTACCCCCCACTTGCATTACCCATATTAAGGGTGCACCCCACAGTTTTGCATTAATGAAGAAATACCCCTATTTTGGACGGAAACCGTCAAAAATTGAATTTTGGACGAAAATGCCCTTAGGTTCTTCCTTCTTCTTTGTTTTTTTTTTCCCTCACCCTCCCCCCCCTCCCCCCGCGGCCACCCGCCCCCCCCCCTCCTCCCCGCCACCGCTCTCCCCCCTCACAGCCACCGCCACCGCCTTCGCTGCCCCCCCCTCCCCACCTCCGGCGGGCGGCGGCAACAACAGCGACAGCGGCGGTGGCAGCAGTTGCAGCGGCGGCGGTGGCAGGAGCGACGGCGGCGGCGGCGGAGGCAGGGAGGGGGAGGGGGAGGGGAGCGGAGGCGATGGCGGGGAGGGGAGGGGAGCGGTGGCTGCGGGGGGAGGGGAGGGGGAGGGGGAGGGAAAAAAAAACAAAAAAGAAGGAAGAACCCAAGGGCATTTTCGTCCAAAATTTAATTTTTTGACGGTTTCCGTCCAAAATGGGGGTATTTCTTCATTAATGCAAAACTGTGGGGTGCACCCTTAATATGGGTATTGCAAGTGGGAGGTAAGTCAAAATTTCTCTAAAAAAAAAATATTTTTTAACTCCGCCTATGCCAAACAAGCATTTGCCGGTCCCAAGCCCGGATAAAGGAAGAGGGAGAAATGTTTTTTTAAAATTTTTATAAATTTTTATAAACATTTGTAATATTTGTATATATTTGTATAAACATTACTTTTATAAATATTTTGTATAAACATTTTATAAACATTTAAGTTACAAATTTTTAAAATTAAAATACAAAAGAAAATGATTACTTTTACATGGTTTTTAAAATGGTTTTAAAAAGAAAATACATATTTTGTAAAAACATTTTATAAACATTTGTGTTAAAAAGAAAATATTTTATAAACATTTTATAAACATATTTTGTATAAACATTTTATAAACATTTGTATAAACATAAAATTATAAATATTTTTTAAATATTTTTTAAACATATTTTGTATAAACATTTTATAAATATTTTTTTTTATAAACATTTAAGTTAAAAAATTTTAAAATTAAAATACAAAAAAAAATGATTAAAAAACTAAATTAAACAAAAAACTGTAAAAAAAAAAAATAACCAACAAACCGGGCCGGTCCGGTTAACCCGGCCTGAACCGGCCCGAACCGCCCTAGGCCCGGACCGGCCCGTGGTCCGGTTCAGCCCGGACCGACCCCACTAGTGCCCGGTTCAATGGGCCGGGCTGGGCCCAAATGATGAAAACCGGGCCGGGCTTAGCCCGGACCGAATTTTAGCGTGGGCCGGTCCTGGACCGGCCCGAACCCGGTCAGGCCCGCCGCCCCTGGACCGTGGGCCGGCCCGGACCGGACCGAAAACACCTTGAGATGCAGTACAGAAACGCTTAGCGTGTTTTCGTACCAATTGCAACGTTGTGAAGATATCCTTGGCGGTTCCTTAAATTTATTTTTGAAAGACCAAAAAAGGAGAAATTATTGGATGGTCCGGTCTCATCACGTAGCAATGGTGAATGGTTAGTCCGGCCACTAATTTCTTGACACTTGGCATAATCATATCATTATGTCACGTCCCGATTCTGCAGAATTGATAGTCATCCCCCGGACGTGATGTCGTGCGAATCTAATTTGCGTCCGCACAAGACAAGTCATAAGGTTATCCGAAACACAATAATAGAGAGTACACAGAGAAATTGAACAACACATATGATATAAAGGAAACTTCATTTTATTGATAATTGACATCATTTACATGACTCGATTACAATTTGATGCTACGCGGGCTTACAAACTTGCCTCGTAAAATGTTCACATGCAATCCATCAGGATGGTTAGAAAGATCATAAAGTAAATAACATGTTCTATAAATCTTCTTGAACAAATGAGAGATTGGGTTTAAATTAGCCACCCATCAATACATGCGATCGTACTGTCCCTCGCTCTCCACAGGTGCTACGAATCAGGTGGAACGCGCTAGCTAGCAAGCTGACGTTCGTGTTTGAAGCTTCGTTCCACGCACCGAAGAATTTTATTGAACCCTTTTGAAGACTCTCTACAACAATTCAAAGAAGATGTCGTACCTCCCCACTATTCCAGGTGGTTTGTAAATGCTAGTTGTACAAAGGAATGTAATGTATGGAACGACTATCTTATCATCACATTATATCACTACATTTTTCTTTTTTTCTTGGTCAATTTTTTTAATGTTTTTGAAAGAAAAAAGATCTATTTTTTTATTATATGCCAAGTGTCAAAAAATTAGTAGCCGGGCTCACCATTCACCATCTCCACGTGGTGAGCCCGGACCATCCAATAAGAAATTATTGTGTGGTCCGGACTCACCAGGTGGCAATGGTGAATGGTGAGCCCGGCCATCTCCACGTGTCAAGTGTCAAGAAATTAGTGGCCGGACTCACCATTCACCATCTCCACGTGGTGAGCCCGGACAACACAATAAACAGATCATAGATAGTAGGGATAGAAGGAATCTTCAGAACCTGCTTTAGACTTTATGAATCTGAATAATTGATCACAGTAAGTTTAATAGAGAATAGAACATCCTCAAATATTTTTTTTGGGAAATTGAAGAAGATTAGCAACACTCATCTTCATAGATGATGCAAAAATGGAGTTATTTATCCAGACACTGGAACTAGGCTCTTAAAAACCGATAGAAATCATATCAGAGATAAATCATTACCATCAAATTATCAATCTATTAAAAAGATGCAATGGTAAAATATATGTTGTTTCCCCTTTCTTCAAAATATCTAAAATAACAAAAACATCCATTATATCAAAGAGGAGGATACCTTTTATCAAAACTAGTGTAGTGGTAGAATGTTTCAGAATATACAATCAAGTGGGCATTTAACTATTGTCAGATTAGAAGATTAGATAGATATGCATGCGTACAAGAAACAAAATTTTGCACATTAGCTATCTCGGTAGGAATCCGTGTTCTGAGATGGAAATCTCAAAAGCTGCCATTCGTTCCCCTCGAGCAAACCCATTGCGATCGTATGATGATATCTCAGAGATATTCAGGTCCTTGCAAGCCTTGATGAGCTCTTCACCCACCCTTTGAGCAGCTTCCTGCAGCCAGTATTAACTCTATTAAATACTAAGTTCCCATATTTTTGACAGAAAAAGAAGCAGATGGCGCGTAGTGGTGGCAATTATATATATTCAAAAAGTGGGTAAAGTGCATATAAACCCTCCTTAGATGTGAGAAAAATGCAATTAAAGACTCATAGTTTGAAAAGAATCCTGCATTTTTATTTTTGCTCAGTTTGCACCCCCGCCGTTAACCGCCGTTAAAATACGTCTAAAAAGACGATTTTACCCCTCCCCCACTCTCCCTCCCCTCTCTCTCTCTCTCTCTCCGGTGGTGGGGGCGGGCCGGCGGAGGAAGGAAGGGGGGGGGGGTCGGAGGGCTAGCCGGCAGAGGAAGGAGGGGGGGCTGGTCGGGGGGCTGGCCAGCGGAGGGAGGAAGGGGGGGGGGGGGAGGGGGGGGGGGGGGGGGGGGGGGGGGGCTGGCATCGGAGGGAGAATGGGGGGCTGGTAGGAAAGGGGAGGAGGTATTTTAGGTAGTTTTTTTTTTAATTTTTTTTTAAAAGTCATTAGCAGTCATTTCTAACAGCTAATAGACGGTAGGGACTTTTTTGCTCACACGGATAATCTAAGGAGGGGTCAATTGTATTGGTTTTCTAACGAGTCTTATTTTGCTAACGAGGCAAATCTAAGGAGGGTTTATAGAAGTATATCAAACTTCTAGAGAAGAGTTTCTCCAATGAATACGTAATCCTAGACTAAACAATCACTTGTAAGTTGCACGTGTTGACAGTAGTTCTACCTAAAACTGAATAATGTTCATCAACAAGAGAAATACTATAAATCTTACAGTCAGCAGTTTGCAGTATATATATGCTTCACAAATGAGTAAACTTAAATATTCCAATTTCTAGTATACCCATGCCAGTTATTAAGTTCAATTAGCTTAACCATGATTACGTTATTAAATATATTTCTAACATGTGAGTTGACTGATAATTAAAGTGGGGTGTATTAAGAATGCTTTCTGGCCAACTCATTTAAATTCTATGACGAATCAAGTTCCAAATGACTACTTTGCTGTGCAAGCATAGACTGCAATAATCATCAAGGTGGACTTGATTGGTTGAACTTCAACCTCAAATCAAGTGTTATTGGAGGCAACAATAACTTACTTCTCAGTCTTCAATCTAAGAACATTTGGGATATCTATTTTTGAATGCAGTAACCTTGTATAAATGTAAGGAATGAGTTTGTAGTGATCCCTAACGGACTGTTTGGTTAAATGAAGTCCAAAAAGTGACAAATTATATAATTTAGCCAGTGGTCTCCACCATGGAATTTCATGGGTTTTGGAATGTTTTTCAAACTTAACCTTCGTTTGGTATAAATGACGAAAAAGTGGGAGAAAGGAAAAATAGTAGAGATATACTTTCTATCCATATGGAAAGGAAAGACAATTTTACTTGATAGGAAGGATGGAAATGGAAGGAATGCATTTTTCTTTGCTTGATATGGAAGGAAAAATGGAAAGAAGAAAAATAAAATATATAAGCTTTACCAATTATATCAACTAAATATACTTATTTACCATTTGACTTCATTGAACAATTTTTAAATAATATAATTCATATGGAGTATGATTGTAAATTATGATAAGCCTGGACCTTTCCTTTCACTTTCCTCCCATTTTTGGAGGAATTGAATTTCTTAGGTTAGGAGGAAATAGTAACCCCTCAACTTTTTTTTTTCCTATACCAAACAAGAGAAAATGTACCATTCCTTTCCATTTTTCTTCCTCCCACTTTTCTCTCCTACCAAATGGAGCCTTAATGTTTGTTTGTTGAGATTTAGATGGCTGAACAATCATGTGTGACCAATTTTTTAAAGGGAGGGATTAACGATAAAAGCATCGGAACCCACCAGAACTCTTAGTTTTGATCCATTTGGGAAGATGAAAATGCCTAGAAGGCAAGGGGGTAAGAACTGCATCCATACTTCTTGTCCTTGTTTTCTCTCAACCGAACAAAGAAAAAGAGGAATTATTAGTGAGACCCAGTGCCGGCCCTGGCCCAGGGCGGCCAGCGCGACCGTCCAGGGCCCAGGATCATGGAGGGCCCAAAAAAGTTAGTTTTAAAATAAATATATTAATAATTTGTATCTCAAATAGAACTAGTATGTACCATGGACCTTTTAGACATAAAGTTATTGTGGTGTAGTGGTTAGTACTTTAGACTTGTATACTAAAAGTCCTAAGTTCAATCCATGGTTGTAACTTTTTTATTTTTATTTTTTACATTATGTATGGGGGCCTTATTTTGAAAGTTCGTTCTGGCCCCCATGAGCTCAGGGCCGGCCCTGGTGAGACCCATATGAATCCCCTCCTTTTCTTCTCCTTTTCATTGAAGAAAACAAGCCCTTAGATTAAGACAAACTAGCCCAACTCTACTGTTTGTCCCATCTCCACTAATATAGAAATGAACAAAAACTAGGAGTTCATGAGGGTCCTGCACTCCACTACTTTTAGCACCAATATCATCTAATAAATGAGTCCAACATAGTTATTCAACGATCTAAATCTTAGCAAGCAAACATTAGAACCAAAAAAATTCCAAAACCCATAAAACTCTGGTGGGGCAGACTGGCTAAAATTTGTAAATTGTCAATTATTGTAGTTCATTTAAGAGGCCCTAAGTGTAGACTAACTAATTTGCTTACAATATCTTTTGTGCAATACTTTGACTGTACTCCAATCTAAAACATCTTGGTTTCACCAGATATATCTTGAGCTACAACAACATTTACATAAATTTCACAACCCATAGAAACTAAACTTCACATCATTTTTACTAAAACCTGATTAAATCAACTAATCAAAATCAAAGATTGGTGAAAAATTGACCCTTGTGGAGACTTCCCTTGCCGTCCAGTTTGACTACCTAAATGTTCTTTCTATTTAGAGTTGGAAATCATATTTGAGGTGTTCTTACGTTCATTAGAAACTAGATCTCGTTACCCACAAAATCATCTTTGACATTAGATACCCAAAGGTATGGCAAGAGAGGCTGTGAGAAGGGATAAAAGCATTAAAACGACCACTGCTTGTGAAGCTTATCTCTAAGGCATCATACAGCTGCATGGACCGCTAATTCGACCACTGAAGAACTCTGCCAACCTCCTGTTCCAAACACTCAGATCTAGCCAGTTTCTCAGTTATGACCAGTGCTGATAGTCTGCAGTATCAGATTGGCAACTTTTGCACGGATTGCGTGGGTGGGTGGGGGGTGGGGGGGGGGGGGGGGGGGGGATTTCAGTGGTTTTGAATCGTTTGGTTTCGGTAGTTGAGGTAGTTTTGTTGGTTTCCGTATCAGGATCGGCCGATATTACAAACTATGCTAGTGATGGCCATAATTGCATCTTAAATCTGTCCATTCATGCAGTCTCTTGTTTTTTGTTTGAATAACATTATAGCTTATATAGCAAACGCATATAGATTTAGTAGACCGACTGAAGCATACGGAACAAAATAAACACCCTTATATGAGCAGCCACATTAAACAGAAAAGTCCAATAGTCAAAAGATTTAGTAGACCAGATACATATACTTAATCTAACAGGATAGATCAACTTGGCACACTCGACTTTTAAAATTACTGTGCACCACTAGTGGGAAGACATGAACAACAACGACATTCAGTTTTGTAATGTCGGGGTTGCCTAACTTAGCTAGCCAACAGAAACCAAAGAGGCGATCATGATATGGATGGTATTTATCCTACTAAATAAGCAGCGTCCAACAGTTTTTCATACGGAGCATGCATTCATTGAGAGAACAATAACTGTGCACCAAGTTTATTAAGGCGGCTTAAGGCACTGAGGAAGTAAGAACCAGACGGCTATGGCCTAGACAGTGGACACAAGACTACAATTACAGGTGTCCAGTCGGTAAGTTGAGACAAAAGGAGAGATTAATTGAGAGAGAACAAGATGTAAAAAGAGGTGAGAGAGCGAGCGAGATACATGTCAAATTATTATAGTATATGTTGGAATCACAGATGGAGATAATATTTGATGGGTTAGGACTCTTAGGAGTATGTTGCACGGTTACGGACACGACACAGGAAGGATACGGTGGCAAGGATACAGCACCTAATTTGATGTTTTCTGGTGTATTTGGAGTGTCCGGATTGTGTACTACACGTGTCAGAGAAGTGTCCGACGTGGTACGGCCCACGTATTTGCGGTGTCTGTGCTTCCTAGTTAGAACTGACACAAAAAGAAAGAGAACCTAGAGAACAAAGGGAAAAAAAGGCTATTGTTCCTTTCTTCTTTAATATTGATATGAAGTTATTAATAATAGGCTAATTTGCACTTAAATATCCTGAAATATAAAGTTTTGGTAATATACAAAACAAACTCAATTATGTCTAAAATATTCATGTTAAATATATGTATCTTTGAAAATATACACATCTAATTGGGTCCTGGTGTCCAGATTTTGTGGAGGTGACGTGTCAAGCAACTAGTATCCATGTCCACTGTATGACACATGTTGGCGTCCAATAGTAATAGGATGCACTCGAGTTTTCCTAGTTATGTAGATGATAAAGTCTGTCATGTAGATTGTAGAATATCAATTTTTCTAACGTTTGTCCAGTCTAATAGCTATATTCTTGTTCTTAATGGCTACTTTATCAAATCCCACTATATATAAACCTCTCAGACACGTAAAAAACAAGAACTCTTGATATCCTTTAAGATCCTAACAAAATATGTTGCTTGTTTATGAGAGAAAAAGAAAATCCTTGTGGAGCTTCAATCTGCTTATTCTCTAAAGGTTCTTAAAATGTGCCTTTGTTAATACTCTTTGGACATGGTTGTGTAAGCTTAGTCATTGAGAGTGATGTTATTTGGTAGAAGCGTGCATCTGTTGCAGAAGAGTGTTGTGTCCTCTTCAAAGTTGAGAGGAGGACCTTTACTTCCTGTGGAAGATTAAGGGAAGGGTTTACACTTCTAGAAAGTTCTAAAGAGGCTCACTTGTCCTGGAAGATTAACACAAAGGTTCACTCTTCGTGGAATACAGGAAAAAAAATGGAACCTCAAGCTGGAACCCACTTGGACGGCTGGATTAGGCTCGAAATAAACTAAATCAGGAAAGTAGATTTTCTTCTATGATTGTCTATTCTCTAAACTCAATGTTAGCATGTTACTCTTGCAATTGTCTATATTTCCACAAGTTGGTGATGAGACTTGCCGTTACAATTCTATGCATGTTTGATTGTTCACATTGGTGATACTACACCTATTATAGCATTGGAATCCGACTTTGACATAATTTTCTTAACTGAAGAGGGTATTAGCTATCTCCCCTTTGTCACGCCCCGGTCCCGTAGGACCGATCGTCCTCGCTAAGGCGTGATGCCGCGTGAGCCTAAATTGCGTTCACGCAAGACGGGTTCCATAACGGCCGATTACAGACTAAGCTACGGGATCGTCGCACAGAAGTCTCAAAGCAGAAATATTGATTAATACCAGCAGAAACTTGAAACAAAACACAAGTCATTCAAAATGCCCTTTATTGCTATTGAAACAAAGATTACATAGGTGGGCACGAGGCCAAGATTACAATCACTCAAGCTCACTCCTCTCACAATACAAGTCACTCTGCTTCTCTCTCATCTCTCAATACAATTTGACGAGCCAACAGATGCTTCAGATAGGCGATGTCCATACATTATGTCCCGTATAAGTCCAGACTCCATGCGGCCGCGCGCCTCGAAACGCCAATGAACTCTGTGCCTCGACGCATCCAAGCGAGCTCCGCGCCAACGTGCTTCTACCTGCTCCTGCACATGAAAACTGTGTGGGTGTCAGTACTCAACTGTACTGGTGGAGTGAGCTCCTCGTCCATCCGTGCAAATCCAACATGTTCATTTACTTTGTGCAATATAATCCCTTATGATTGTCTTTCTATTCTTGCCTTAGGTTCGATTTTAGGACAAACTCTCGGCCTATTTTGTGTTTCTAGACCATCTCCGTGGTATCGCAACTATAACTTCCTTATCCTTGCCTCTAGACTATTCTCGTGCTTGCAACGCCAACTTAACAAGTCGTGCATGCCTTTCGGCCTATACTCAGAGATGCAACTACACGATAGTATCCAACTTCCGTGCGACCGTGCTCCAAGTCCATTGTGCTAACATCGTAGTCATATCATAAGCTCTATTTGTGTGGGACCATATTGAGGTCATGCTTCGCAACTCGGTGTAACGTAATCATATTGCCACCTCGCGGCCCTTGCTGCATAAATCATCGACCGACTCAATCCAGATTTGTGAACTAAGTGTCACTTAACCGACTTTGCCTTACGACACTTCCTGACTTAAACTCGAAACGACTCGATCCAACTAATGCAACTCTATGTCAACAACTTAATACTCGATGCCACATCTCGTGCCGAAGTACGGTGTCTTCGTTGCAGCCAAATCTTAGGCCCAAACATTGTGTTCTGATCGTGCACACATTCAACTCAACTCATTGATACCGTGCACACAATACTCGACTCAATCCAAAGGCATGCACGCGGATTGCCGCTAATACCGACTCATCTATATGAAAGTCACTAGCACCACAAGCTATCTTGGACTTATAGCTTTGCTATTCGGCGACCCTTTCAGCGCAAGTAGCGAGCCCCGCTGAAAGTTTCCGAATAACCTGAGCGGTACTCCCAGCTCGGCTATACCGCGTTTCTTCCTAGGCCGAAACGGTCCCATGGCCCAGGAATGCCGCTCGAGAAAACTTTTCCTTGTCGACAAGTTGTCCAATGACCATGCAAGACTCGACTCGAACTAACGTCTCACACAGTCATTCTTCTTCTAGTGTTGCCATCTTTTCAGGACTATGTTCAAGACTTCTAATATTTGAGACCGCTTCGACGACCCATGGTCGCGAGTATTCTTCCATGCTGTCCTATCAATTTACTCAACTCAGGAACGACTATTTGATAGTCCTTTTTCCAAACTCACTTCGAATCAACCGTGACTCGTGCCTTAAACACTAAGTCCGTGACATCGTGTCTTAAGCCAAATTTGTGTTCTGTGCGACACAAACACCCAAGTCATACTTTATATGACGGACCTTGGGATCGTGGGACTAAGTGACTTTGACAACCGCAGAAAATATGGGACAATGCTTAGAATGACTTCGATAACCCAGCATAACTTTGCTTAACTTAATCGTACAACGACTTGACGAGCAAAGGCTGCGTCAAGCCTTGCTTCGTGGGAACGTGCCGTGCACGCGTTCGACTTGAACAACCGAGTTCTTTGGGTGTCTAGACTTATGCCACAAGTCGTGCGATGCAACTTAACTCGTGGGGCGAGCAAAGGCTACGCCAAGCCTTGGACGCTGGGACCGTGCATGCTTTATCAAGCATTCATGCGGGCGACGCCTATGACTTAGGCTAATTCATAGCTTTGATGCAAAGACCAACTTTCCTTCTCCCAAGCCACGGGATGAAGGACCGAGTGTCATTTTTTTGAAAGCCATCGTGCAACATTTCTAAGACGACTGTAGGACCTTTTTTCATGTACTAACTCAGTTTGACCCAAGTTGGGATTATTCTCTTAGCTATGTGGATTCGTCTCTTTTATTATCAAGCCTACTTGTGCAATTGAAAACTTTCGATTTATTAGTGTAAAGGCCAAGCTGAGGCAAGTTCACCGAAGCTACCCACCTGAACGAGCAGTCGCATCGACCGTGCGGGTCTTCGAGCAAGCCGTTACATGGCTAAGTCCAAACGCCGTTGACATTTTGATTCCTCCGATTGACTGAGCGGGACGGGGCACTACACCCTTTTTTTCCTTTATTATGCAGAATCTTTTAGTCCAACATTAGTCAATGTAAAATGGGACCTCAAGCCTTATTATATACATAGGGGTCAATACCCCCTTAATAAAGCATCATATTAATCTCTCTTTTCCCATCTCTGTACATGGTACATAGCAAGCGATTCTCCGAACCCTAATTCTCTGAACCCACAACCTTCTCCTCTTCCCTTTTCCCCTTCTCTCTACATTAACGAAGCAAGTTTTTAGTGTCCATCCCTATCAACTACCTTTAAGTTAGGGTGCTCACCAATTTCTTGGAGTCAAGTGGCACAGCAATGATCTTCAAATACTAACTAATTACATGCTGGATTACAAGGTATTTCTTGACCAATTAACTGACGATTTATAATACCACGTCCACTACACATCCTCTCCTATTGGCAATATGAGAACCAACTGATATTTCAATACTACAAAGTACAAAGAATATCATAAGATGTCAACTGTAATCCAATAGATAATCGTCTAAGCGTTTGAGGAAACAAAAAACTGTGGCCTATGCAGAAATAAGATTTGAAAGCAAAGAAGAAAATAGGTAGAAGTGCAAATATATGTGTAAATTAAGAAAGAGAATGTCTTTAAAATAATACTTCGTAAGAATCTACATCTTGCAAACAACTAGATGATATGCATGCATATACTTACTGCAGTGCTACAAATTGAATCTTTACGAATGGATTTCTGTAAAGTGCTTGCATAGAATATAGTCTTCTTGTTTTGGTCATCAACCAGCATTGCATACAGCTCTCTGGTTGAGCAGAAAACAGAAAGCCTTGGCTTCGCAGGAGATCCATTATACTGTGTCATCATGAAAACATGTCACTTTGGTGTCAGATAAAACAGCATTCTTGAAACAACTATTAAGAAAAACAACTTCAGATAATTTCTATTACAATAAGTTGTATCCAAAACTATTGGAGCAAATCATATGAAGTAAACCAGAAAGGAGAAAGTACAACTTTCTCAAAGACCAAGCATATACTTTTGAGGTTATGTCCTTATAGATTTAAAAAAGACAACTTCAGCCGAGTTATGTAGGTCGATGGTGTATAACTAGTTAACCTATTGGCATGTGAAAATCTGCAAGTAGGAGTTATATAGGCATTGGGAACTTATTTTCTTTTAGAGGATAGGTTTCTCGTCCTTTCATAGTTCTAGCAATGAACTGAACCAAATCTCGTTTGATGATATACAACAACAAAGCTTTTATCCCAAATTTATGAGGTCGACTTTTTGAATTCTCTTCTTTCCATTTGGCTCTAATAAGGACTATGTCCTTTGTAGCACTAACTATGAAAGCATCTTTTGGTCTGCTTTGCACATTTTCAAACCACATAAGTCGAATTTTTCTAATCTAGTCCTCAATTGGCGACACCTCCAACTTCTCATGTACACACTCATTTCTTATCCTCTTCTTTAATGTATTATCACTCATTCATCTTCGCATTCTCACTTCAGCTATACCAACTTTTTGGACATGTTGTTTCTTAATTACCCAACACTTTGATCTGTAAAGCACGATTGGTCCTATAGCAGTCTGTATGGTCTTGTTTTCAACTTCAGAGGTATATTGCGATCACAAAGTACTCCAAAATCACTCCACTTCAATCGTCATGTTTTAATTCTATGCATAACATCCTTTTCAATCTCTGTATCATGATGAATAATTGATCCCAAATACAGAAAGCTTTCACTCTTAGGTATCTATTGCCCATTTGTATAGACTCCCCCTTATTGACGTCGGGTTGGATTTGTATTTCATATACTCTTTTCATCCTACTAATATGTATCATTTAAATTCCGAAGTCTCTCTCCACACTTCTATGTTAGCACCTAACCCTTCTTTACTCTCATCAACCAACAAAATATCATTAGCAATATCATACACCATTGAACCTCCTGCCATATATGCCTAGTAATTTTATCCATAACTATTGCAAAAAGATAAGGACTCAACATTGATCCTACTAATTTAGTAAACCACATCAATCGTTTCTTCCATAAGTATTCCCAAACCTCAACAAGAATAGCATCACGTCCATCCAATTGTAAAGACTTCAATTCTCTACTGGATCTCTCTTGTGCTCCATAGTTTCTCTTCTAATGGGAGAAGGATTAGATGATGAGGACATTTATTTCGAATTATTTTACTTCCCAAAATTGAAATTATTGCTATTTCAAAATCTTAGTAACAAAATTTATGTGATACCTATCCAAATAGATATATAAAAGGACACTTTTATAAAAGTCACATCAAAATGGTTTATTCACTCAAAATTAACCATACTAGATAATTGAAGTATAAAAACTACATGATAATGACAAAGCAATAGACAAGAGCAACGAAGTCACCTTCTTCTGCAGTCTCCTATTCCTGACCTTAGCACTCTCTCTCCGGGTGTTCCCTCTTGCTTCAATCTTCAGAGGTGCTGGCAAAGACTCTAATATGTATAAAAGAGGAAATGCAATTAGTTGCATATAATTAGAATCTCTATGTTCTTGTACTACATTGCTCAAATACAACACTATACAAACATGACATGGATCCAGTATTAGTTTTGGTGTGTCCTAATATATTTTGAGAGTCTTTGTCGTGTTCAATACATTCATGAGTGCGAGCCATGGCTCCAGTATGTATACAATATCGAGTACAATAAATCCATTAGTTTCATATACATAGAATCTCTAGGTTTTTGTACTATGTTGCACAAATACGAATACCACGTGACATTGTACTAACACGAGCACATGGCATTGGCTTTGGTATGTCCTAGTTAGGGATGCTAGCAAGCATGTCAGGGTCCGATCCACGTAGTAGTAGACCCATCCCTAGATCCGTAGCTCATAAGGGGCCAAGTTTTGGACCCGAGCCATACCCAGTCTACATAGAGTCTGTACCTACTCATTTGCCATAAAACTCGGGCCCAAATTGGCTACGGATATTTCACAATAATTTACGCAAAAGTAACTAAACTTTATAATTCATATACTTCGTTTTTTTACGTCCGACCCGATCTGGGTAAGGGTTGAGTAGGATTTATGTGGACCAGGACTTTGACTATTGGACAGGGGCACAACCAGCTGGTCCTGAGGGACCTCGGTTGTGCCCCCTGTAATTTAATTTTTGTATATATATATATATATATATATATATATATATATATATATATATATATATATATATATATATATTTTGTATATATATATATATATATATATATAGAGAGAGAGAGAGAGAGAGAGAGAGAGAGAGAGAGTAGAAGCCTTAGGGCACCAATGCAACTTCTTCTTCTTCTTCTTCTTTTTGAAGTACTAAGAGTGGAGGCCTCTTGTAATTTCAAACAGGAAAAGTCATCCTAGAGCAGCCTTTCTCAGCAAGTGGTAGTTGTTAGTCTCACTATATACACATTTTGGACAATAAAGAGAGGCAGGACTTCAATTTTCTTGGTCCCTTCTTGTTTGGTGTTGTCATGGTATTGTTCGTCTTTGCCCTCATTCAAGTAAAAGTATAATCATTTCACTCTTCATATACTAGTAACGTGCATTGCACACACGTAAAAAATTGATATATTTTTTTTAAATTAGAATTATTATAAATAACGCAACCTCGTGGAATCGAACCCAACCAACCAAAGACCAAAGATAATGTCTCCCACCTTAACCACATGAGTTAGAGGTGTTTGGTTATAGTTAGATAATATTAGGTAATTAAATAATTAGTTATAAATTATTATTATTATTTTAATTACGAAAGGATATACATACATACAACTTAGACGGCTCATTTTGAGTCGTTTTCAAGTCGCCTTATATATATAGTTTTACACTTATTACACGGACCGTCCCTGCTTTGAAATTAATTACACGGACACCCATATAGTTTCTATTTTCTATAGAAACTAATGACACTGACCACCCCTATAATAAAATTTATAAAGGAAAGGGGTGGTCAGTGTAATTAACCCTATATATATATATATATATATATATATATATATATATATATATATATATATAAATATATATATATATATATATATATATATATATATATATATTACCAATTGAAAAAAATTTGTCAACGATTCATGTCACGAAAACTTAAACTGTCCTAAATTTTTTTTGGATGCAATGTATATCTTTTTGCCAAGTTGATGGTTATCTTGACCAACGTCATGAAAAGTTTTCTGATTTACCTGATGCCCAATGATTAAAGGTTAATGGTTCTATTGAAAGTTTACATATGCTTAGCATGAAGCTACCTTAGTGTATCATCTACATCTAGAACCATGCCCAGTACCCACTGTTCTCGGTGAGGTTCTTTATAGAGTTCCCTATTTGAATTGAATTTTATACTGTTGAGCTTGTAATATCTGCTACTTGCATCCATTGTTTACTTGTCATCTCTTTGATTTCATCCTTTTATCTCGGAAAAAAAAAACAGAAAATCCCACTTCCTGATAACACTCGGAAAAGGCTAATAATGACCAGTATATGTCCCTTGAAAGAAATTTCAAAGAAAGAAAACATACATGCCTTTGTTCAATAATCTACATATCATGGATAAATACAGTTGACGCGAGCGCTCAATACTTGAAGAACAGGGGTTTCTAGTGTGGAATGGAAAGTCAGTCTGCTGATTATTAATAATATTGTGCCTTTGTTCAATAATCTACACATCATGTCACAACTTATTTCAGCTTTGCATTTCTTTAGTAGATACTGCTCTTGGTTCTATCAATACTTGAAGATATTACTCGAAGAGCACGGAGAGAGATTTCAAATTTAAAAAAGAAAAAAAAAATGGAAGAATCATTTCTTCGAACACTTACCGGGCTTGTAAAACACGCAGAGCCCGAACCCGATGGCCTGGAGCGGGGCGTTCACGTCTCGTCCGCGGACCGCGCTCGAGAGCAGGAAGCTCTCCTGCGGCTTGAGATCCCTGCCGAAGAACTCTGTGCGGCGCCCTTGAGCGGCGGTCGCGTGTGGCTTGAGGTCCCTGCCGATTCGCGCCGAAGGTCCGTTGCGTGGCCCCGTCGTCCTCACCGTGACCGTGAGAGTAGAGACGTCAGCCATGAGACGTGGGCAGCCGCAGGAGGAAACATGTGATATATTTTCATAGGCTAAATTACAACTTAATACCCTCAACTATTTCAGTTTTTCAACTTGATACCCTCAACTTTGATAGGTACCAACTTGATACCCTGAAATTTTTTTTGACAAAATTGCCCCTCCCTTCCAACGCCCCCCCCCCCCCCCCCCCCCCCCCCCTCCTGCCCCCGGTCGACGACCCCCCCCCCCCCCCCCTCCTCTCCCGCCGGTGAACACCCCCCCCCCCCCTCCTGCCTCGGCCGGCGACCTCCCCCCCACGCCGGCGACCTTGCCCTCCCTCTCCAGCTTGCGACCTCCCGCTGGGAAGCAGCCGGAGGCGGCGCGGGGGGGGGGGGGGGGGGGGGGGGCACGGGGCCACGGCCACGGGGAGGGGTGCACGGGGGGGGGCGGGGGGGGGGGGGGGGGGGGGGAGGGGGGGCCTCACTGGGAAGGAGGAAGGAGGGGGTAATTTTGTCATTTAAAAAAATTTGGGTATCAATATAAAATTATTATATAGTTGAGGGTATTAAGTTAGTACCTATCAAAGTTGAGGGTATCAAGTTGAACATTTTAGATAGTTGAGGGTATCAAGTTGTAATTTAGCCTATATTCATATGGGAGGGACTGAAGGAGATGGGCAGGGCTGGAAACATGTTATATGGGGACTAAAGTTCAATTTCGGATGTGGTTTGAGCTTCGTAGGTGTATTTTACTATGATCTATAAAAGAAGGGTAAAGTGCATTTAAACCCTCCTTAGAGTTGTCTCGTTCGCAAAATAAGACCTTTTAGAAAATTTAAGCAGTTTGCACCTCCCGTAAAACCGTTTTTGCTCGGAATGTCCTTTTCCGTCAAAATGACGTTAGAACAACCGTAGCCCATATTTTGGATTAAAAAAAAAGTGAACTTCCCAAAATACTCCTAATGCTAATGGTTACATTATGGCTGCTGCTATCTTTCATTCTCTCTATAAGAACGTTTGTTTGAAACATAAAACCTAAGCTTTATATTTTCTATTTTTTGACCGGTTGGTTGGAAGGAAAAATAATATTTATTTATTTTATCTTCTTTTTTTTTTTACTTATTTGCGCTCATTTAATGTATTGAAGCTTTTTCTTACCTACAGATCTCAAATCCAACTGCAAATTTTTTTTATATTCCCATTTTTTTTTACTTATTTGCTCTCATTTAATGTTTGAAGCTTTTTTTACTTATTCCTTTTTTTTTTCTCAAGACGTCCAAATAGAAATTATGGAAGAACAATTTATTGCTATTGTGGATTAATTAGCCCATTGAAAATAAATTTAATATTAGTTACAGTAATATTACGTCCAAATAGAAATTATGGAAGAACAATTTATTTTTGGATTTTTGATACGTTTAGTAATATTTAAGTTATTTGTTTAAGTAATACATGTGATGAAAATAAATTTGTACCAAGATTTGCAATTTCAATTAGAATTAATAAATAAATAATTACGATAATAGTCATGACTAATAAATTATTAAGTAAGACTATAATGATGATTATAATAATGATTACTAAATTATTAATTAAAATTATTATAATATATAAATTATTAACTATAATAATAATTATGATTAAATTATTATTAATTAATATTATAATAAAATTGTAATTAATAAATTATTAACTACGATTATAATTATTAATTAAGATTATAATTATTATAAAATATTAAATAATATAATATTAGTTACAGTTATCTATCTCCAAATACGGTTTACAAAACATGCCCTAAGTTAAATGGCTGGATAGTTCAGGACTAACCGGACATTTGTTAAAAGATTTTTTTTTTCCAGAAAAAATTTAAGATGACAACCTACTATTTAGATTATAAACAATTATTTTCGAACATGACGTCAAGCATGAGAATTCTATCTTTTTAGGAACGGGAGGTTATTTTAATAATCTTTTTAATATTTTGTTTTTTGTTTCCATTTTTTTAGTTCTTATTTCATTTTTTTTTTCATCTTTTTAATAATCTTTTCTAGTTTTTTAAGAGTGACTTTTATTTTCAAATTTGTATAGTTTTTGTTTTTGTCTTTTTTTCATTGTTTAAGATTTATCCTCATTTTTTGGTTTTTTGGAATATTTTTTCTATTTTTTATTTTTTTCCATATTTTAATAGTATTTTTTTTGTTTTTTATTTGGTATTTTTTTTTCCTGTTTTTCATCATTTCTATTTTTTAAGAATTGATTTCTTTTGTATTTATCAGTTTTATTTTTCCCAAAAATATTTATATATTTGTTAAATAAAAAATAATTTATGACAAAATAATTTTATATAATATTTATCCACTTTTTTGACGGAGCTAACCGTTTTTAACAAGTTTATATTAATTAAAATAATTTTAAAAAATAATTTTACTAGCAAAGACCTTTTTTCCTTTGTTAATATTTATCCACTTTTTAACAATTATTTTTGCTTAACCGTTTTTAACAAAATAATTTTAGAACTAACCGTTTTTAACAAGTTAATATTAGATAGCCCAGGGGTAAAATGGTCAAAACAACCCCATTTTAACACCCGTTAACAGAAAAGTTAGCGGAGGGGGTGATTTGAGCATTTTCGTAATCTTTTGGGTTTTTCGGATCAGCGAGTCTTTATTTGCGTTTTTGTGACATCTAAGGAGGGTTTAAATGCACTTTACCCATAAAAAGAATACAATTTTGCTATGGAACACATTTCTATTGACAAACTAGTCAAGGGACGGTTTGGTTGCAATAGGTGTGTTTGATTGTAAGGTGAAAAATACGTGGAAAAAAAATTAATTCCATGGAATTATTTTTCTAGAAAAAAAATTTCATAGAATTTTAAAATTTTCCATGGAAAATTTAATTTGGTTGTTTGATTGTCATTATTTTCCACGAAAAATAGTTATTTTCCATGGAAAATAATATTTTCCTATGGGTTAGACAAGTTTCATTTTCCACCATTTTATAAGAAAATATAGAAAATGATAGTTTTTTGGAAAATAATTCCATGGAAAATATAAGCTATCAAACACTACAATTGGTGAAAATTTTGTGGTGGAAATATTTTCCATGGAAAAAACGCCCAATCAAACACAGCCCGAAAAATGGGAAAACAAAATTTACATATGCAAAAATTTTGAGTTTACAAAAGTTGTTTGGTCGGCGGAATTGAAAAATATGAAGGTGGAAAAAAAGGAGTTCCTTGTTTGGATGGTTGTTGAAAGTGGAGAAAAAAAAATTTCCACTCTCTCTAGGTTCAAAATTTTCCACTTTCATCTGAAACTAGCCGGATGTCAAAAGTGAGTTTTTTTTTTTTTTTTTTTTTTTTTTTTGCAGGAGACAAGAACAGGGCCGGCCCTGAGCAATTGGGGGTCCGAGGCAAAACTTCCAAAATGGGCCCCAACATAATGTAAAAAAAAAAGGTATAAATAAAACAAAACCTGTTGTAGTCAAGGGAACACATTTCTATTGACACACTAGTCAAGGGACGGTTTGGTTGCAATAAGTGTAAAAATGGGAAAACAAAATTTACATATGCAAAAAATTTGAGTTTACAAAAGTTGTTTAGTCGGCGGAATTGAAAAATATGAAGGTGGAAAAAAGGAGTTCCTTGTTTGGATGGTTGTTGAAAGTGGAGGAAAAAAAAGAGATTCCACTCTCTCTATATTCAAAATTTTCCACTTTCATATGAAACTAGCCGGATGTCAAAAGTGAGTTTTTTTTTGCAGGAGACAAGAACAGGGCCGACCCTGAGCAATTGGGGGTCCGAGGCAAAACTTCCAAAATGGCTCCCTTTCGTCGTCGGGGGCCCTGGGCGGTCATTCGGCATGTCCTGTGCCAGGGCCGCCCCTGGACAAGAACAAGGAGCCATCACATCGCTCAAGTTTCACACTTTCAACAAAAACAACCAAACGGAGTAACTCCCTCCAAATTCCTCAAGTTACCAAAAATATATTATTTTCATTCTACCTTCACGTTACAAAACATATGGCAATATATTAATGGTTGTCAATTATTATCTAAGTGTGACTATGAAGTGTGTCAAGAAAAATATATCCATATAGCATTACTCAAAAGAATAACTACAATCTTATAATTTATGTAACTTTTTTTTAAAACATAATTTATGTAACTTCACCTTTAATTTTTGCACTAAGAGCAAGTAATGTGCTTGAGGCAAATGCTCGGGTCTGATTTATTTTTATGCGATCCGACTCCTCGGAATCATGTTGAAGGGTCCAAACAATATTCATATTTTCGATCCAGTATTTATTTTGTAATATATAGATAATCAGTAATACATTATAAAAAAACATTAAAAAAATTACAATAGGAATAAAACAGAAATTTTGCCACACATTATTTTGTGCTTTGTGTTCTTCGTCCCCCTACCCTATTGCTCGCATATCCAAGATTTCCATCGATGGTCGAGACTTAAATGTGCTAGCATGCGACGAATCACAAGCCTGTAAAATGACAAACTGATCGACAGTTTCAGAACTGCACGAAACTTAGGTCCTAGAACAAGTTCGACTTTGCGAGTCTCGTCGTTATCCGAAGAGCGCACAGTGAATAATTATAAAATTTTAATACGATACGATAAAATTCCGTGAAGACAAGCCAAATTCGTTGCACACAGTTGACAAATTGATTTGAGTTTCATCTATTTTTATGCGTTGGCAATGATTGTATGCGTCTTTTATTGGTATTTTTGCCTTTAGACTAGGAAAGATAGTCCCACATCGGCTACACCAAATGATAAGTATCTCAATATAATGCATTGCTTGTGTTGAGGCGTGCACATGAGGTGTAATGGGGCACAAGTGTGTGCCATGTGGCAGTATTTTTCGGGAAGGAAAAAAGGATTAATTCTAACAATGATCTAAGTTGTTTTTTTGTTGATCGGACTCGAAGTCGGACTTCAGGATGCCTCGTGCATGGTGTTCGGGGGGTAGGCGTGGGCTAGCACTCGACTATGTTGATTGTGGGATGATGTAAAATATCAAACTCTATTTTAGAGTAACGGAGAGATGGTGAAGTCTCACTCCACTCTATAAATAGACCCCCCTGACCTCCTTTCTAAGATGCACCAAGAAGAGAGTAAAAGGAGTCCGTAAAGTCCAGGAAGCCCGTTCAAGTCTCAAATATTGACTGACGAGCGTTCCAGAAATTTTCTAGAACTTGCTGGTTCCAGACGAATCTTGCTTTGAGCAACGGTGATCTAACCACCCCAGCAAAGCTGCATTTCTCTTTCTTCTTTCTCTTCTTCTCTGATCTAATCAGAAACCTCTTGTGGGCTTTCGTCGCTGCTGTTGCTAGCAACTCGATTTGTACCTTCCTAAAAGAAGCTCTACATTCGTTTGCTGTTGTAACGAAATCTTTTTAGATTTTCGTTACCCAGAATCCTCTAAGGATCTTTGTAGTGCACCTTCTTTGAAGTGTTGCTACGAAACGTTGTTGCTATTTTAACAACTGTTTCGCTTCTCTGTTTTTCATCGAAAATTAAGCATCGGGAATAACAATCTCAAAGCAAGATTTATATTCGATGGAAAACAACCGTGTAAACCTTCTCGACACAAATTTTAACAAATTTGAGAAGTTTGACGGGAATCATTACAACGTCTGGAAGAGAAAGGTCAGCCTTAATCTTCAACTCGTGAGTTGACTACGTGTTGACAGATCCCGAGCCTTTAAGTCCAGAAGGTGAAAATGCTCGAAGGGTCGCTGAGGCCACTGCTCTGCAATCCAAGTGGAGGAGAGATAACAACCTTTGCAAGTTGCTTATCTTAAACTCTATGAAAGACTCTCTGGCAGAGTCATACAGCAAGACGGTCCATGCTAAGGACGTCTGGGAGTTGTAGGTCCTAAAATCAAGTTGCATCAATCAACAAAGTCAAAAATTCAAGATATACATCATTTTGATGAGTTGCGCAGACCACAGATTGCGCAGACATCACATTGCGCAGGTTGGTTTGCGCATGTTCCCAACTGCGCAGGCTTACGTGGCAGAAGTCATCATTACCTGAATCAAATCAAATCTTCCTAACAGCTGACAGTACGGATAACGAGGAGGCTGTTCGTTTATGGCGCCGCACAGTGCTCGAGGGCGGCTGACAGTTGGCAGCGCAATCCATGATTGCGCAAACCAATCCTGCGCAAACCATGATTGCGCAAACCAATCCTGCGCAGTCTGAGTCTGCGCAAACCAAACTTTGCGCAGTTCAGGTTGCGCACTCCATCAACATAACTGATAAAGTACATGTGGCATTCATGCCATCAATTGCTCATTATGTGGCAACTGTCTATGCTCGATCATGCGCATTTCAATCAAATAATGCCATGTGTCCCAGATAGTTGGCCCACGATCCAGTAACTGCCTGTGCAGTCCAATGCTGCGCAAACCAGTTGCTGCGCAAATCATCTTGCACAGTCCAGAATAACTGAAAGTTAGTTATTTCCAGAACTCTATAAATAGAGTTTCAAGTCTTCATTTCAAGGATCAAGATCAGAAATCAGAGATCATAAATCAGAGAGTTCAGGAGTTCTTATCGAAGTGCTGCTGCATTCTTCCGAGGCTTTTGCCTTCAACTTCCGAGGCTTTTGCCTTCAGTTTCCAGAGTTGTTCTCAACTTCAGAGGCTTCGTCTTCAAAGTTCACATCGTCCAAGGGATAAAGCAATCGTCATCTAGATTGGATTCCTATAGTTGTAATTTTCCCAGAATTCTTGTAATCTTTATTACACAGTTTGTATCAATAAAGTTTTATACTTTTGTTTTTGCAAACAAAATGGCGACTCTGCTGGGGACAACTTTCTCCTCCGACGAGGAAGTAGCAACTCAATGTGACGTAGCGTCTATCGGGAAGACGCAGAAGACGCTGGTTGTTAAGGTCAACCAGACAGCCTACGAGGCAATGCTCAATTCCAAGACCACTCCCCGTACTGCAGCCACTTCTGCCAAGAGCAAAGTACGCTCAGTTTGGGTCTCCAAGACTGCTGCACAATCTGGCAGTTTTGCCACCAAGGATGCTGTGCCAACTGCTGCACAATCTGCTAGCCAGACTGCTGTACAAACTGCTGTGCCAACTGCTGCATAGTCTGTCTCAACAAAGCCTGCACAATCTGTTGCAGTCAATGCTGCGCAGTCTGTTGCAACTGTTGTACAGGCTACTTCATATGCTGCCTTGTCAAAACACAAGACTCCTATGACTGGCACAATTGGCAGTAGCTTTTCCTGGGCAAACTGATACTCCAGTAATTAAAGTGCCTCCCAAGCACTCTAAAGCAAGGACTCCTGATGCACAAACCACATCTTCTGTGGCCAGAATTCCTGTGCAAAACATTCCTGCGCAAAACAGCCTTTTGGCTAAATTCCCTTCTTCTCACAATAAAGAAAGAAATTTTGCTCCTCTTTCCAAACACCCTATTGCCCCTGCGCAATCCACTAGGGGTAGTCCTTTGGCTATTCCTCTTTCTCTTCAAAACAAAGGGAAAGGCCCATTGGTCTTTTCTCAAACTTTCTTGTCCCATGACTTGGAAGACAACAGAGAGAAATGCTCTTTAGCTAACCCTTCATCTCAAAACAAAGGAAAGGGCCCTTTGGTCTTTTCTCAATCTTCTTCAGTCTTTACTAAAGAAGATCCATCTGAATGTGCCTTGGCACCAATCAGTACTAAAACTCTTTCAAACAAGGATTCTTCTTTCCTTTATAACAAGAGTACTGATCAAAGAGGTATTCTGCCTACCCGGTAGCAGAATTCCAGGACCTTCCAACTTTCAAAATATCTCGTTCCAAACAGGAAAAACTGTTAGTATCTCAAACAGAAACCCCTGGAGGTGAATTTGCAGACCTAAGAACATATCTTAATAGGCCAACTTCGGCAAAACGCAAACAACCAATGCCGAAGGTCAAGCCTCAAAGACAAATCTCCAGGAACAAAAATCCTGATACTTATGCCAATGAAGTGAGCACTTCCCTGTATACTCAAAGGACTAAACATTTGAAGAATCGGAATCATGTTCCGAATATTGTCAAAGAACAAATCCCTCAGAGCTTTCCTCGTCCCGTTGCTGATCTTCGAGAACATCTAAGACAAAAATGGGACAATACCTCAACACCTCTACCATCTGATCATCATTGCAATCATAAAGTCATAATCCAATGTTGTTGTCAAACAACAAAACGATCTGTTTTCGATCGGCTGACTTTTGCTAAATCTGAACCTATGTCAGAGGAAGACGAAGTCTTGTATGCTTCAGTTAACATGACTTCCCGAGACACTGGGGGTAAAAGATGCTCTAAACATGGCAGACTTCGTAAGCCAAGCCAGCGGTATTTAGAATTATTCCAAGAATCTTCCGAAGGAGTGTTTCAACATACCCGTTCTCGAAGCCGAGATACAATCGGTCAAAGGAATCTTCCTCAAAACCCTTTAGGTTATCTTCATGTTTCTCAGTCAGGAGATGATTCGTTCTCTGATTATGATGCATACAGTGAAAGCTCTGAACAGACAGTATCTTCTACTGTACCAAGAGAAGTAACAGCGTATGTCGTCACGGATGATCCAGATGCTTCAACTTCTATAAATCAGGAACAGCGAATTGCTGCACTCGAAGATAAACTAAAAACCATGGCTGAAATGGTTGCTAGTATGCATTATATCATTGTAGCACAGTATGCTACACCACCAATTGCACCTACTATTAGTCCAGAGATCATAGCATCTTCAATACCTGCCAATACTGGGCTGGGGGTAGTGCCTCCGCAAATGCCTCCTGTACAAGTGCAAGTACAAACTACACCTAGCCAGTCAGGAGCTGGGGGTAGTGCTTATAATGCTGTTCCTCCTTCTGCCACTACAACTCAACCTGCTCCTTCTTCGTCATCAGAAGACGCCAATGAAGCTGTCAAACTCTTACGAACTCAGTTCGAAGCATTTAAAGAGAAAGACAACTTGCAAAGATTGGGGATTAAGCAGCCCTATCCAGTTGAATGGAAAGAAGTCCCGTTTCCCCCGAAGTACAAAATCCCAACAATCTCTCTGTTCGATGGCAGTACTTCCCCAAGTCAATTTGTCAATCATTTTGAGGTAATGACTGTTCAACTCCAGCCAAATGACGCTCTTCTTACCAGAGTGTTCGTCGGTTGTTTAGCCGGCGTAGCATATGACTGGTACAGAAGTTTGCCCGATGGTTGCATCACATCCTTTTCAGGTCTTAAACAAATCTTTCTAGAACGGTTCTATGAAGGATTCAATGATATGACGATGTCAGCTCTCAACAAAATCAAACAGAAACATAATGAAACTGCTGAGGGCTTTATTGAACGGTTCCGCCGTGAAGCCTTGAAAATGCCTCCGGGGACTCCAGCTGCTGTCACTATTGATACTTATAAGGCAAATCTTTTGCCTATTATCAGTATGTGGACGGGGTCTACCCAATTCCAAGATTGGCCCTCATTCATTGTCAATGCCAAAGCTGCTGAAGTGAGTGCCGACAAGTTCAAACAATTGGGGGTACAAATGTCTAACCCTGATCGAGATGAGCATCAGAATTCAGGTGGTGGCAACCGCCAGAACAATCGCAAAGCAAAAGAGACTTTGAACATTAACTTGAACAAAAACAAAGAATCTTTGGCTGTCAATGTAGCTCCGCCTACATCCACTCCTACCCCTTCTGCACCTCCACCGAGGAAACCTCGTCCGAAAGTAGAGTATTCCTTTGACGAGAATGATACTGCAAGTATCTTTGAGTGTTTACTCAAAAGCAATAAAATTCAACTCCCTGACCCAAAGAAACCTGATGAAGTCGGTAAGACCGATCATCCTAAGTATTGTGTCTACTACCGATTCATCGAACATCCTACTAGAGAATGCTATGTGCTCAAAGGCAAAATCCAAGAGCTTGTTAATGCTGGTGTAGTCACTCTGCAACAAGATGAGAAGACTGTTACTGCAAACATGGTTTCAGTCCAATTTGGGGACTTCCCTCCACAGATGGTACAATACGGTGTCATTCCAATTCCTAAAACAACTCTTGAGATTGAGAATCTCCCACTTCCACTACATGAAGGTCTTGTTCCCTTGTCTCTTGACAACGGTGAAATTATGTGGATACATCCTGATCTTGCTCCGGAATTCGAGGTGTCCTCTTCTTCTAAGAAGAAAACTCGTTCTAAAGGCAAAACCAAGATTTGCAACATGGTATCTTTTGATCCCATTGTTGACGAAGAGATTCTGTTAGGCACCAGGTCAGGGAAAGCCTATTTGAAAGATCATTCTGAAGGTCAAAAGAATCCTGCTTCTTCTTCTGAACCTGCTCCGGCACAACTTGCTTCTACTGAAGAGGTCCCTTCGGCATCTTCACCAGTTGTAGTATCAATTCCTCCCAAGCCAACAACGGCTGACAAAGGCAAACAACAAGTTCGTTTCGACAAACCCTTGAAGAAATCATCTCCTACTGGGCTTGAGAAGCCTTACAACTTCGATATATTGGCTCAACTAGCCAATACACCAGCAAGGCTGTCTATCTTTGAACTCTTGCGTCTTTCCAGAGAGATGCGAGAAACTTTAAGTGAAGCTCTTATGCAAGCAGAGACTTGTTTAGCCTTTCTCAAGAAGCCGGAAGCAGAACCAGTCTCTTGTCTACATTATCATAGTGTTATGGAGTTGATTCCGAACATTACTTTTACCCAAAATGACATGCTGATGGAGGACAATAGGCATGATCGTCCTCTCTACTATACATGATATGTTGATTCGATGAAAGTCGATCGTATCCTGATAGATCCAGGATCTGCTCTCAGCATCATGCCGAAAACAATGCTCGATGCTCTGAAAATCCTCGTACATAGTCTCTCCACCACAATCACCACCATCCTTGGATTCAATCAGGGAAGGAGTGAACCTTTGGGCAAGATTCGCTTAAAACTCCAAATAGGCAATCTTCGCACAAAAGTTACCTTCTATATCATTGACAATCATGGTTGTTCTTATAATGCTCTATTGGGGAGACCATTCTTACATGAGCATAATATTGTTCCATCAACCCTTCATCAATGTTTCAAATATGTTGATGATAAGGGAGAAGTCCATAAGGAAGTTGCGGATCTTTATCCTTTCAAAGGCGTTGAAGCATACTGCAACGACGCTCGAATGTACAAGGATGAATTCATGAAGATTGTGTTAGCCTTAGATACTGAAGAAGAACAAGAAGCAATGCCCAAAGACACTCTTATCATACCTGTCAAAGGGCGAGTTTCACATCCTCAGTCTTCTAAACCACTGGCTATTCACTTGTCAATTCAAAAGAAATCATTTGATGCTGATCAAGATCAAAGGGAGCTCACCTCTTCTGAGCCACTTGTTATCGACTTACGTCGTAACAAGGACAAAAAGCAGCTCACTCCTTCTGAGCCATTTGTTGTTGATCTCACTCGCAACAAGGAAAAAAGGGAGCTCACCTCCTCTGAGCCACTTGTTATCGACCTCCTTCGTAACAAGCTCCCCCACCTTCTTCTTCTCCCCCTCTTGTAATTAATCTGACCAAGCCTGCTAAGGCTAAAGGTCATGTTGTAAATACTGATGTACAAATCAATGAAAAAGCACCTAATTTCCAGTATACTGATGTTATTTATTATACTAAATGCTATTTGGATATGATAAATAGCTTCCAATCAATTACAATGGAAGTTGTACAATCTCTTCAGACAGAAGTCTCACTTGAAGATCCAGATGATTCTTACCGTATTCACCCTTCTCGAAAGAAAGGTGAAAGTCCAACACTTTTTAGTAAAGGACCAGAAAAACAATTCAGTTATACGGATGATAGCAAACTTAACGATACGGGACGTCTCCAGTTCCATCGTTATAGTCAACAGTCAAAAGACATCATCCAAAAAATGGGCTATGACTTCAAAAGTGGTCTCAATTATGGTAAAGGTAGACGAACTCCTATCCGCACGACTGTTTCGGAAGGAAAGTCGAAAATGTACTACAGCAGGACTAAGAAAGGTCTCGGATATACTTCTCCTCCACTATTATTCCCAGTAGTCTCTGACTTAGACAGTGAAGAACGCTCTAATTCATCTGATTCTAGATCTTGGGATTCTGATACTAGCATTGGTGAAGTTCACAGGCTGATCGTATCATCTAACATGGTCTCCACTGAACTACCAGAAGGCTATGATGAAGACGTTGAAGAAAATCCTGAAACAGATCCTTGGGCTCAACATATGGATAACCAATGGGTACTTCGCTTTGAACAACGTGAACCTCCTACTGAAGATCAATTAGTTCAAATTAATGTAGGAGAAAGCGATTCACCTCGGCCAATCTTTATTAGTAAGAATCTTCCAGAAGCTGATAAACAAGAGTTGATTCTTCTCATTAAAGAATACATTGACGTCTTTGCTTGGAGTTATGAGGATATGCCAGGTTTAGATCCTAAGATTGCTACTCACAAGCTAAACATTCTTCCTAATGCTAAACCAGTCAAACAACAACAAAGACGATTTAAGCCTGAAATGATGGATGCAATTGATGATGAAGTCAAGAAGCTTATAGCTTACGGCTTTATTCGAGAAGAACAACATCCTGATTGGGTAGCCAATGTTGTTCCAGTCCTGAAGAAAACTGGCAAAGTTCGAGTCTGCATCGACTTCCGAGATCTTAATGAAGCATGTCCAAACGATGAATTTCCTCTTCCTATCACAGACGTCATGATTGACAATACTTATGGGTTTGAGGGAATATCTTTTATGGATGGATTCTCCGGATATAATCAGATCAAAATAAATCCCGAAGATGAAAAGCACACATCTTTCCGCACTCCTCGGGGAGTCTATTGCTACACAGTGATGCCATTTGGTCTCAAGAACGCTGGTGCAACTTACCAACGAGCCATGAGTACCATTTTCAGAGAACATCTTCGTAAAACAGTCGAATGCTACGTTGACGATATTGCTGTCAAAAGTCGTCTAAAAGAAGATCATATCCAAGATTTGAGAACAATCTTCAATCTCATGCGTCAACATCAGCTCAAGATGAATCCTACCAAGTCATTCTTGGGTGTCTCTAGTGGCAAATTTCTCGGCTTCGTCATTACCTCTAAGGGTATACACGTAGATCCCGAGAAGATCAAAGCCATCCAAGAGATGCGTCCTCCACGCAACTTAAAAAAGCTACGAGGATTCCAAGGCCGACTTGTGTATATCAGGCGATTCATTTCGAACTTGTCTGGACGCTGCAGACCATTCACTCAATTAATGAAGAAGGGTGTATCTTTTGTTTGGACTGAAGAGTGTCAACGAGCATTCGACGATATCAAACGATATCTTATGAACCCACCAGTCTTGGTGCCACCTATCTCTGGCATTCCATTCTTGATGTATGTCCGTGCTATGGACCATTCATTGGGTGCTTTACTTGCCCAAAAGAACAAAGAAGGCCATGAACAGGCTATCTATTATCTTAGCCGAACTATGATTGGTGCTGAACACCGCTATAGTCCGATCGAAAAGGAATGCATGGCTCTCATGTTTGCTGTACAGAAGACGAGGCATTACATCATTGGCCAAACTATTCATGTTATATCCCGAGTTAATCATCTTCGGATACTCATGAAGAAGCCTAGCACACTTAATTCTCGACTGGCTACATGGGCAATCCTGCTAGCTCAATATGACATGGTATATGTTCCACAAAAGTCTGTTAAAGGTCAAGCGCTGGCGGACTTCTTAGCAGCTCATCCTGTGCCTGAGACATCTAAACTCTATGATGAAATTTCAGACGAGACGTTGGAAGTCAACATGATCTCTGAAGAGTTTCCAACCTGGCATTTATTCTTTGATGGTGCATCGAGAATTGGACCCAATGGTGCTATTGTGGCAGGTGTTGGAGTGGTCCTCGTTTCTCCAGATGGATCAACTATCCAAAGAGCCTACTCTTTAGATGAACCTTGTTCCAACAATGTGGCGGAGTATAATGCTCTACTCATCGGCCTTCAGTTAGCTAAACAACTGAATGTTGAATATCTCGAAGTCTACGGTGATTCTAAGCTGGTTGTTAATCAGGTTAGAGGAACCTATGAAGTCCGTCATCAAGACCTAGTGCCTTATCATGAAGCAGCAATCAATATAGCTATATCATTCAAAGCTTTCTTCATAGACTATGTTCGACGAGCTTGTAATACTGAAGCAGATGCTTTGGCCAATATGGCAGCTGTCTTAGCCATCCTTATCAAAAGACAGCAGGTGGTGGTTATCTCCAACCGAGAACTGTTCTGCATCGAAAATAATCATAATATTGAATTTAGCAATTTTGCTGAAGTCAATGTCATTGATGACGATTAGAGAACTCCTTTCATCGACTTCGTGGTTCATGATATACTCCCAGAAGATCCTAAGGAGGCTACAAGCGTTCGACGACGATCTCTCCGATTCTATTATAATCAAACCACCAAAACACTCTATCGACGAACTTATGACGGTCTTCTCCTACGCTGTCTCGCTGGTGATGAAGCCAAACAAGTTTTGCGTGAAGCTCACGACGGTGTTTGTGGAGCACATCAACCTGGTCCTAAATTACAAGATCGCATCCGACGCATGGGTTACTATTGGCCCTCTATGGTATCAGATGCCATTGAATATGCAAGGAAATGTCGTGCTTGTCAAATCCATGCAGATTTCATTCATCAACCATCAGAATTCTTACACCCGACTGTTGCTTTCTGGCCTTTCGAAACTTGGGGCATGGATGTCATAGGTCCTATCAATTCTCTTTCTTCTAGAGGACATCGGTTCATATTGGCAATAACCGACTATTTCTCCAAATGGGCTGAAGCTATACCTCTGACTGAAGTCAAGACTAACAGTGTCATCAACTTCGTTAAACACCACGTCATCTATAGATTTGGTGTACCTCGAAGAATCATCCATGACAATGGACCGCAATTCATCAGTCAGAAGTTCACCAGATTCCGTGATGATAACCGGATTGACAACGTTGCCTCGACAGCATATAATCCTGCTGCTAATGGTTTAGCTGAAGCCTTTAACAAAACCATCATTAAACTCCTTAAGAAGTTTGTATCCACTAACAAACGGAATTGGAGCGAAAAACTTGGCGAATGTCTTTGGGCCTACCGAACTACGGTCCGCAATCCTACAGGCTTTACACCTTTCTCTTTGGTATATGGCTGTGAAGCTGTCCTTCCTTTGGAGCTGCAAATTCCTTCTTTAAGGATTGCTATTGCTAATGAGCTCACTACAGAGAACAATGACCTTCTTCGACTTCAAGAGTTGGAAGCACTTGATGAGAAGCGATTAATGGCTCAACAGCACATTGAGTTATACCAAGCCCGCATCTCAAAGACTTTCAACCGCAAAGTTAAAGTCAGAATATTTCAGCAAGGAGAACTTGTTCTAACGGTCAGACGTCCTATGACTATGACTCATGTGAGCAAAGGGAAATTCGATGCGAAGTGGGAAGGTCCCTATGTTGTAAGCAAAGTCTTCTCAAACGGAGCTTATCAACTTTTAGAACTTGATGGTCGAGTTGCTATGATGCCTATCAATGGCAAATTTTTAAAGAAGTATTATGTATAAATGTAAATGCTTGTAAATCATCAGACAGAGTCAAGTTCATAAATAAAATTTAAATTTTATTTCATTTTATGATAGTACACAATACTAAAGGTCACTATCATCTTTTTCTACATTGGGACGAGGGCCACTGCCGTCCTTCTCAAAAATATGGTCAGCAAAAGAGCCGAGAATCTCCTTGCTAGATCCCACGAGATACTTGCAGGCGGCCATCCTCATGGCTTCTTCTTCTTCAGTCCTTCCTGGTTCGAGCAGGAAGTCCAGAATATCCCGCGGTGGCTGGGGTGCAGACGACCCTTCACCTGCTTCTGCCTCCTTCGGCTGAACTGGATTGGCAGGGCGTTCTTCAGTGCCCTTTTGAACTTTCGAGGCAATCTCAGCCTTCTTAGATGCTTCTCCAGAAGACATTTTTATGTTGAAGAGTAGAAGTGTTCGTTCCTGTCAGATTTCTGCTATATTTATAGGCAGAAGTTCCTCAACTAACGAAGCGACACATTCATCCGACGGTTCGTCCGTTCATTAAATACCCGACGGTTCATCCGTTCATTTATTATCATTTGACGGTTCACCCGTTCCTTCATCATCATTTGACGGTTCACCCATTCGTTCATCATTATTTGACGGTTCACCCATTCGTTCATCATCATTTGACGGTTTTCCCATTCATTCATTTCACATACATTGACGATTCATCATCGTTCATTATCCACATCAGCAACTTGTCGTTTTCGATTAAGTTGTCAAATTGAGATAATAAATATATCATGTCTATCTATTATTTATATCTGAATAAGATATGCAATAAATAATAGAGCCACAACAAAATGTCTTTTATATCAAAATATGAGGCATTACAGAAACGCAGCTACAGCAACAAACATAAAAATACAAAAGTTCTAATCAAGAAGGAGGGATAATCAGATTGTCAATTTGCTGCTTCAGTGTCTGCAGCTCTTCTTCATGAGTTGATGTTACTATCCTTCTCGCTTCTTCCATCCCGCTTTCTTCATCAAAAATGGGCATATCCACTGTCCGGCGGGTGATTTCTGCACCATGGGTTGTCTCATACTCATTCCTCTCTTCAATTAAAGCATTGAATTGTTCAATCACCAGTTGGTGATTAACAGTTTCTTCTTCAAACTCTTGTTGGAGGCGAGTAATTTCTGCTTTCAGCTCAGCAAGTCGCCGTCCTTTGCTTTCAGCCACTAAAGTAACTGATTCTATCTTAGAGTTGTATTCAGCTGATTTTGCAGAATGAGCCTCTAACAGATTTTGAAAGGTTAGCCTTTCCATATCAGCAGCTTGAGCCAGTCGCTCAAATTCAGCCTGTACTAAAGAATCTATATCCTTCTTCTTGAGCTCCTTGTACTTCTTGATAGAGACTTCTAATTCGTTCAAAATGTGTTCAAGGAGAGTGGCCTGAGCTTCGTCTCCTTGATCTCTTATGGCTCTTATTAAGAAAGAAGTTGGCTTCCTAACCATAATGAAGTCAGCTCCTTCTTTCTCTATCATTTTATGGACAAGAGATCCTAGCGACTCGAAGAAGCATCTAGTGAATGACTGGACAACTTGTTGATTGATGGCCAGAGTTCCAGGAGTCGCTGCTACTCCTGTTGAGGACGAGGTAGCAGGTTGCTCTATTCTTTGTGGCTGGACAACAGGCTCTTTAAATAAAGGAGCCAGAGTAGAGCTAGTCGCTCCTCCTGTTTGATCCTCTGCAATAGTAAAATTGTTATTTTACTAATTGTTTGTTGATGAACAAAAAGATCAAATTAAGAGCAATCTTACCTTGGTTTGGTCTAACAACAAGTGCATTCCCTGCTGGAACGGACTCCCGTTGAACAGAAGTAGCCTCAGCTGCGACAGCCTGGCTGCTGCCCGCTTCAGAATCGCAAGATAAGTGATGACTACTACTAACAACTACCGTTGGTATGGGCACCATAGCAAGGTCCGTTGGAGGTGTTGGCAGAGTCTCAAGATCTGCAAGAATTACAAATGAGGATATTAGTTATCAGTTCATTTTAAAAGAGAAGATTGCTAGATCTCGTTTTATTCCTTGAGGGTCGGTGGCGGGATTTTCTTTTAGAACACCTTCATCGGCTGCTTCTTCAGGAGATATTTCTATCTCAACATTGACAACTTTTTCTGCAGACACCTCCACTTCAATATCCCTTTTAGGATTCGAAGTATCATCGGCTGTATCAAGAGATATATGTTCTTCGTTATCCTTTTCAGGATCTTGTATATACTCATCAACATTTTCAGTCGAAGAGCTCTCTTCGTCTTCTTCTTCTTCTGCTGCTGCATTCCCACTGTTAGTGGCAGTCTGATCCTCCTGCAGGCTATAACTGCAATCCTCCAAAGCTGTAATCATTTCACGGTCTTCTTCTTCACGAAGAGTCCTGGGAGTAAGAGGAGGTTGAGTAGTCTCCGCGACATGTGAATGAGGTCATACAATATTTTGTTCTTCCTCTAAGATGTTTTCTCCAGGCATTTCAACCTCAGTTCTTGGGACAAGATCTCTCCTCTGTTCATTCTCTTCAAGAGTTTTGCTCCCAGATTCAGAAACAGATGTGGAAGATGCCATTAGAATTCCTGCTGCAGCATCTACTGAAGTCAGGAGTTGTCTGGAAGAAGATTCTTCTAAATGTCTTCTAGTGACCACCCTCTTCTTTCTGTGTAGAGGTCTGGCAGGACTCTCTACATTTACTGGCTCTGCTTGTTTCTGCACAGAAGTTGGTGTAGTGGCAGCTTCTTGATGTGTCTCGGCCAATTGCCGAGACTGGTATCTTGTAGTGACCTTGTCGGAAGAAAGGTCTAGGATCAATTTCTTCTTCGCTGCTGGAGCAGGAGGCTCCTCTCTTCTTCTTTTCTTTGCGGAAGATCTACCCACTTTCAGAGAAACACGCAGTGGTGCATTCACCTCTTGAGGGAACACAATATCCCTAGTAGTTTCTAGAGGTGCATCCGCCGGCTCGTGCACCTCCTCATTTGCAGGGATCGATGAAGCAATTCTCCCTCTCCTCAATCTTGTTGCAGTAGCGAAACTATCTGCGAGATTAAAATTCTCGGCAAAAGTATTCGTGGATGTGTAAAACACTGAATATGTGAAGAGCATCCGAGGACCCTGGGGAGTACTCCTTGCTGGCATTGAAAATGTGGCTTTTGTATCACGGGCATTGTAATAAGCCCAAGCTCTAGCCCCGTCTATCAAATAACCTTTGCCTTGGAGGCAGGTAATTGCGTTCCCTACATGGAACTGATCATACCCAAACTGCCGAGCAAATCGGCTAGGAAGATATGGTTCTAAATAGCACTCTTCTTCGAACCGGTAGACCAGATGAGATGGTCGAATCGTCTTCAACCATTCAAAGGCGGCACGGGTCAGAGGCTGCATCTTCGAATCTACCATATTTGTGGGCATCTGATCGTACCCAGCAGGGAAAGGAGCACAGCAGAAGTTCCATCCTCTATTCAAATTCAACATATATCTACACTCAGTTAAAGAAGTATATTTCCATTGTCCATGAGAATATCTTCGAAGAAAACTGCCATCAACTTGTCCCATGCCAGGATCCATTAAGGTTGGATAGTGAAGAAGCAACCATCCAAACAAATATGTATATGGCAATTCCAAGCGAGGGAACTCTTTCTCTCCCTTCGCCTTCAGCATCAAGTCGACGTATAAACGAAGACTGGCATTTAGCTTGCAGGTCATTGCTGATAACAAGTCCATCTTATAGCCGAAGACTAACTTGACAGCAGCAAACAGAACACCGCGGTGAAAACGATCCACGGCACTGGATCCAGGAACCACAAACCTCCGAAGCCAGTATGTTAGGAATCCTGCCAGTTGTGCTTCTTCGGACATGGGTCTATAGCCCATTCTTAAGTAACTCTCCAAATTGTCCCCTCTCTTCAAAGGAGGATACTCATGATCATCTTTCACTTTTTTATCAAAATGACCACTCTGTTCCATCAGCTTTATAATCTCTGCGTTGTTCAAAGGTTTGAAGAAGGTAGGGTAGCATTTGTCATTCTCTTTGGTCTTCTTCTCTTCTATATGATTGAGAAACAGATATGGTAACCACTTTGAAGAGTAACAAGTGTTGGCGGTAGCACTCTTATAAAATACAGAGCAGATCTTGTAATGGCACAATAGTTCTTCGAACACTGTCACCATCGCTGCATTCTCTTTTCTAAGCTTGTTCAGCTCATCATTTGTCGTTACAAACTCCTCATACGGAGCATCTGCCATGGGCAGGTACGAGATATACTTCATCTCGTGTAGTACAAATCCTATCTCTCCACCTGGGGTCATGAAGGTCCCCGTCCTATAGTTGTACCTCTCAGCCAAGGCTAAGAACATATGTGGGTTGGGAGCAAAGCCGTATACAGTGGCGTGCACTGCTTGATACAGATTGATCTGTTGGAGTCTGTCTTGGAATGTTGTCAGAATCCAATTCACAATGTAGCTCCATCGCTTGTAATCTGGATTCACCAATCCAGTCAGTCTGATATCTTGTTCAGGATATTTTCCTTCAACCTTTGCAAATTCATTTGCGAATATTGGTGTCCTAACAGGCATCAGCATAGAGGAGTTCTCTGGTGGAATGCAGCCAGGTCTCAAGCCTCTCAATAGGACGCCATATCTGTCAGAGGAGCTATAAAACATATCCTTATGTTTTGGCCCCTTCTTTACGAAGATTTTCCCTGCACGGGCATCCTGAAACAGAGTGATGTTCCATTCCATTTTCCTTGGGTAGCTTGCATGAGCGTACTGCGACAAAGGGAGGCAGCGAGCAATGTCTGGTATGAAGAAAGATCTATCTTGCTGGTGAACTACTCTATCCTCCATCCTCGGCCTAGGCTGAGAGACTTTCTCAAAGGCGTCATCGAACAGGAACAAGGGTTTCTTATGAATTACAGCATCAGCTGATTCTAGAGGCTGTCCATTCATCAAACACATTAAAGTTTCATTATCCTGAGAAATCAGTATAGCCTGACGGGAGGCCGGCAGATCGTACTGAGGATAGTGAACATGAGACAGATCTTCTTTATACTCAGATTCTGAGAGGGTTCCCACAAAATGTTCATAATCTGGGTCTTCATTGACCTCAACTGCATCAACAAACAGATAAAAATTAGTACAAGTCAAAGTCTCTGTTTTTGAAACACAAAACATTAGAGTGCGCAATTTTTCAGATTGCGCTGACATGGCTTGTGCAACATCAGTTTGCGCATCATAATAGGATGCGCAAAGCAATAGTTTGCGCTGACATCCTGCGCAAATCCATCGATTGCACTGACTTTTTGTCAGCACAATTTAACAAAATTGTGCAGGAATGCAGCCTTCATAAAAATGAGGACTAACAGTTGATGCAACCAAAACCCTAAAAAGGGTGGCGCAATTTGAACTCATCTCTAAAAAGAGATGGGTTTCGAAGATCAAAGGAAGTCGAATCACCCTAAAAAGGGGTTTTCGATCGGTTCAACAACCTCTCAGAACGGGGTGCACGGATTCGTGTCGGGATGCTCGTCGTGCAACTCTATCAGAAGACTCGGCCGGGGCTGTTCCCTTCGCGGCGGCGATAGCATTGGAGGATCGTCGTGGTGCCATGACACTCGTCGTCGGAGGAGGACAGCAAGGGTTCGGGGGAAGATTTTTCTCAAGAGCTCAAAAGATTGCAAAGTAAAGAAATAAAAATAAAAAGATAGTTATTTATAGCTTTCGAAATATGAAACGGCTGCCTCAGATTGCGCATAAAATTAGGGGGCTCTTCGCTTTGCGCAGACAGCTCATCATCATGCGCAATGTGGTTCAAAATTCAAAAATTCAAAGTATTTTGAAATTTGAATAAAATCAACTTTCGAAAACTTTGAAGGAGGTCTTGTAGGTCCTAAAATCTAGTTGCATCAATCAACAAAGTCAAAAATTCAAGATATACATTATTTTGATGAGTTGCGCAGACCACAGATTACGCAGACATCACATTGCGCAGGTTGGTTTGCGCATGTTCCCAACTGCGCAGGCTTACGTGGTAGAAGTCATCATTACCTGAATCAAATCAAATCTTCCTGACAGCTGACAGTACGGATAACGAGGAGGCTGTTCGTTTATGGCGCCGCACAGTGCTCGAGGACGGCTGACAGTTGGCAGCGCAATCCATGACTGCGTAAACCAATCCAGCACAAACCATGATTGTGCAAACCAATCCTGTGCAGTCTGAGTCTGCGCAAACCAAACTTTGCACAGTTCAGGTTGCGCACTCCATCAACATAACTGATAAAGTACATGTGGCATTCATGCCATCAATTGCTCATTATGTGGCAACTGTCTATGCACGATCATGCGCATTTCAATCAAATAATGCCATGTGTCCCAGATAGTTGGCCCACGATCCAGTAACTGCCTGCGCAGTCCAATGCTGCGCAAACCAGTTGCTGCACAAATCATCTTGCACAGTCCAGAATAACTGAAAGTTAGTTATTTCCAGAACTCTATAAATAGAGTTTCAAGTCTTCATTTCAAGGATCAAGATCAGAAATCAGAGATCATAAATCAGAGAGTTCAGGAGTTCTTGTCGAAGTGCTGCTGCATTCTTCCGAGGCTTTTGCCTTCAACTTCCGAGGCTTTTGCCTTCAGTTTCCTGTAACACCCAGTTTTCTGAAATTGGGATTTTTTGAAAATTTATTATTTTTTATTATTTAATAATGGTGTTTTAGTCATAATATGATTTTTGGTGATTTTAGTTAATTTAAAACTATTTTCTAAGTCATGACTTATGACTTTATGATTTTTCTAGTATAACCCTAGTGTAAACCCTAGAGATTTTATGACCTAGAGACTAACCATGATCATGTAAGCCTAACCATGTGATTAGGATATCAAATTACTACTTTTTAGTCAAAAGGGTATTTGGTAATTTATTAGAATTTATTTGGATTTATGTGATTTATTATTATTTAATTGGTTGTTAAGTGTCATGTTAGCCCTTAACCTAGTTTAGCACTAATCTAGAGGTTAGCAACTAACCTAGAAGACTAATGTTAGATGTTAGCTTTAGGTATAAATATCTAGTTTACAAATATCTAGATATTACCTATCTAAGATATTTCCTAGAAACCTAAATATCTACCTACTTGGTCCAAGACTTAGAAGCTAAGTTTGCTAGGTGGAAGAGCCCTAAATATCTACCCATGGCAGCCCAACCCTACCCCCATCCTATATAATAAAACCCCCCCTTCATTCAAGCTTCTTTTTCATTACACTTAAAAACCTAGTTTTTCCCTCAACTTCACACCCTCACCATTTAACCATTTCAACACCAAATTGAGCCAAACTTCTTGCATTGGAACCCCCTACTATTGAGGATGCTAAGGGGAGCTAGCTAGCTAGGTTGCATAGCATTTTGGGCACCATCAAGTGAAGAGGACCCCCCGAAAACCTTGTTTTCATTGAGTTTTGCACTCATAGGTAAATATCCTTAAACCTTGTTAATATTGTGTTTTCTCTTCATAATTGCATGCATATAGGTATACCCTAACTGTGGGTCAAGTTTGGTAGGAAATAGGCTTGGTTTGGTGTCCGTATCGGACACGTGTCTGTGTCTTAATTGCAGTGTTTGGTGAAATGCCACTTAGGAATAAACGTTGTTATTTTCCAAAACAAATTATATTTTTGGGTAGCCCTAGACATGTAGGACACAACCCTAGTTGACTGAGCATGAATCCGAGTCGTGTCCGTGTCCAAAATGGACACAAACACGCTGTGCACACACTGTGCACTGTCCCTGAAACCCGACACTGTTTTCTCCATAAATTGGACACGTAGACACGTGCCACTTGGCACAGAGGTGGGGGCACCCTCTGACAAGCCCCCCCTCGAGTTTCGTGACACTTCGTGTCGTATCGAGTGAGAGATTCGACACGCACTGACTGTGCACTACACTGCACACAGTATTAAAACACACACTGACACGGCCTTCGTGTCGTGTCTAGACACGACGTGGACACAAAGTATCAGGCCTAAACCCTAGCCCTAGTCCTAGGCTACACCCTGACACGAGCACGACACGTATTGATGCGTGTGTCGTGTCCACGAGGCTCTATCCTCGCTGCACGAGACTGCGCCACGCGCGTGTTCAGTCCCCTGCTGTTCGGGACTCACGTAGGACACGACACGACACGTGGAGGGGTGACACTTGGTGGACACGAGGGGGCAATGTCTGCGAACATGCCCCCCAAGTTTCGTGTCTTCTGGTGCAGTGTCGGACACGAATTCGTGTGTGCATTAAATTTGTACTGACAGCACACACGTGGAAAATTAAGCTCTGATACGGGCTCGGACACGACACTGTGTGATACTTGGACACGAGACAGACACTGGGACACCTAGCCTGACCCTAGGCGAACCTAGATATGTGACCACGAGACACAAGGACACGTGTGCTGTGTCCTACACGCGTGTGCCCCTTAGCACGACGCTGTGACACAGTACACAGTCTGAAACTTACCCGATTAGGGTTTTTCACTCCTGGACACGCCGTGTCGTGTCGTGGTGGACTCCCATGGACACACACGACACGTGTACACCTAGGGGCTCGATTACCAACCCTTGGATTAGGGTATTAGCTAGGTTTTGTGTATTAAATTTGGTTTTTCCCACTGTTCAGTTAATGAACAGTATTTCCTGTTATTATTCAGTATTTATTTTGAGATTTAAATTGATTTCTATGTATATATATACGTATAATTGTGTGTATATATACTGTATATATATGTATATAAGTATATGTATGTGTATGTGGGTATGGGAGAGTATATATACATGTATATATATAGGAATGGGTATATGCATATATACATATATGTATGTGTGTGAGTTGGGCCCCCCTTTCTCAGTTTTCTGAGATTTAAAACCCCCTGCTGTGTTTCACACCACTGCCACTTGCCACTGTCACACTCTCACTCTCCTTCCCTCTCTCTCTATATATTGTAGTGTACATATATATATGGGGTATTATATAGTGTACCATATATAGGGTATTATATAGTGTATCATATATATACATAGAGTATTATATACATAGTTAGGTATACATATAGACTATATATATATATATATATATATATATATATATATATATATATATATATATATATATATATATATATATATATATATATATATATATATATATAGAGGGGCTATATGTGGGTATCATGTAGGTTGGCTATATAGGGTTGTATAGATGTGTATGGGTACATATATATATATATATATATATATATATATATATATATATATATATATATATATATATATATATATATATATATATATATATATATATATATATATATATATATATATATTTTTTTTTTTTTTTTTATACATAGAGTATTATATACATAGTTGGGTATACATATAGACTATATATATATATATATATATATATATATATATATATATATATATATATATATAAATATATATATATATATATATATATATATATATATATAGAGGGGCTATATGTGGGTATCATGTAGGTTGGCTATATAGGGTTGTATAGATGTGTATGGGTATATATATATATATATATATATATATATATATATATATATATATATATATATATATATATATATATATATATATATATATATATATATTTTTTTTTATATATATATATATATATATATTAGATTGTGGGTATTATATATATAGTTGGATATATATGGTATATATATATATATATATATATATATATATATATATATATATATATATATATATATATATATATATATATATGATATGGCCTTGGTATTAAATATATATAGTTGACTATATAAATTAGATATGTACATATATGTATATAGACTTGATATCTTGGACTATGGCCTATGTGTATATAGGTATTGAATGTATGTCTTGGTGCCATAGGAATACTAGCCTATGGTTAGTAGCAAGTTAGAATTGACCACTAGGTCTAGTAGACCTAGTTTGACTAGATAGTTGACCATTGTTGACCAAAGTCAACTATAGGTCAAACCTTGACCTAATTGACCTAGAAATAACTTGGATGAACATAGAAGGACTATTTGACTTGAGTTTGACTAAACCAGATGATTAGGTTAACCATATGGATTATGAGGGTAATCCTATATAGATGAAGATATGTATGGGGTTAAGTGAGATACTTAGAGTTGAGTCATGACTTGAGTTGGAGAATAGGATTAGCTTGATTACAGGATTAAGGTTGGTATTGTACTATATATATTTCATATGATATACTTTGTATAGGTAATTGTAGTATAGTATCTTAGGTATCCTAAGACAGGTTAGCCTATGTTTGGTTTTGAGTTAGCCTTATAGGGTTTGACTGGATATTGACCATTAGTCAAGATTAACCTAATTGTCTTATTGACTAATCTATGATTAACCAAAACCTTAGTTAGTCTAAGATTGACCTAGACTTTGACCTAGCTTGACCATGTTGACTAGTTTGGCTAGAATGTTTGACCAAGAGTTGACTTTAACCTAGATTAGACTTGTTTAACTTTGTTTGACCTTGTATGACTTAGTTTAATTTCTTGTGACCTAGTATGACTTAATTTGACTTAGTTTGACTGTAGTGTTGACCAAGTTTGACTTTGACCTAGATTGGCTTAGAATTCATATAGATTGCATTGTAGATTTCATTTACCTTCATTTTGGACATGTCATAACTGTATTGCTTTATTTTAGGACATTGTGACCCTGGTACAGACATCTGATATTACACTACTCTTTCCAGAGTATCAGGCGAGTACATTCTCTGATAGTTCTCTCATTTATTTGTCGATTACTGTATTTCAGTTCTAGTTAGTTCTATGTGATTCTCTGTATCAACACGTATGGATATTTCTGGATTCATGTATGCGACACATACCTTACTTACTGATCTCTATTACTGGAATCACTGGAATCATTCCGGAATCATTTCTGGAATCATCATTTGGCCGGACTCATCTCGATTCTTGTGTCTTGTACTGGATTCACTTGCTGGGCGGGGAAATATTGAGTAAGACATGTAGACATACCCCAAATCTGGAATCTCCAAACTGGAATCTACTGGAAGCATAACCATCTCTTGTCTGATCAGTGAGAGATGTGCCTGATACCTACAGCCATTTACATGTCGACCTCGGTATTTTAAAACACACTGTTAGATCATAGTTGGACTCACCCTGGATTCATTGATCACTGTTGGACTCATCTTGTACTAGAAATTATCTGGTATCGGATTATATGGACTGGACTCACACTGGGATTACATTAGACTTATATCGTACTATTTGGACTCATACATGTTATTCTAGTTCAGTTAGCTTTTATTACAGTCTTCATTGCCATGATTCTTCTCTTGTTTTAGTTACCTTTCTTTTCTTGTATCTTACTGTTTCTCTATGCCATCATTACCTGTATAAAACTGCCATGTTCATCAATAAAACTGTCTATAACTGCTTTATAGTTCTTTGTCATTTACTTGGGTTTTTCTAGATGAGTTGTACTCGTTCCCATCCTGATTGGACCTGTTAAAAATATTACAGATGATAATCCTGAGGACACATACCCTGCTTACCATGGACCTGGCGAGGGATTAGCTACCTTTGGTTCCGACTCTCAGGAGTGATTCAGGAGATTAGCTAGTAGACTACTTTAGCTTTCATGTTTTGGCTTGTTGTATTAAAGTTAAGATTTTGAGTTTGTATTAAGTTGGTTTGAGATATTGTATTATTTTAGTAGTTAGTTGTTGTTGTCTTTAATTCCTTAGGTATAACTTCTGTGTTATCTTTTCATGTTTTAGACTGTGTTTGAGTAGATCATACCCTTTTACTTGTCCTCCATTCGGAGCTGATATCTGGACAAGTACACTTTATATTCACTGCATGAGATTAGTTAGCAACCTAGGACAGCTTACTACCGCCGACACTGCGGCGTAGGCTGGACGTACCCACTTCTCGTGCCCCTATATAGGGTGCGGGTCGTGACATTTCCAGAGTTGTTCTCAACTTCAGAGGCTTCGTCTTCAAAGTTCACATCGTCCAAGGGATAAAGCAATCGTCATCTAGATTGGATTCCTATAGTTGTAATTTTTCCAGAATTCTTGTAATCTTTATTACACAGTTTGTATCAATAAAGTTTTATACTTTTGTTTTTGCAAACAGGAGTCAGTAGAGAATCTCTACAAGGCAGATGAGAACAAGAACAAGATCCACATGACCGAAAAGGTCTGGAAGATGTAATTTGAGGACGACACGATGATGTAGCCTCAAGTCAAAGAGTTTCTCAAGTTACGTCAGAAACTTGAGGATGACGGCATACCTTTTTCGATGCATTTGTCGTCGGGGACATTGTCGCCAAGCTCCCACATAGGTGGAGCAATTTCATTACAGACTTGCACCACAAGAAGATGGAGGTGGATCTTGAACACCTCTTGCACTGGATTCATGTTGGAGACGAGCTAAGGACTCTCACCAGCTGTAGGTGAAGTCAGCTCAATTCAAGCCAAAGACCTAAGGGCAATGGTGCTTGCTTCAACTGTGGTAAGAAGGGTCACTTCAAGAAGGATTGCAGGGCCAAGCCCAAACCAAAATAGTAGGTATGGCTAAACTTAGTTATTTTGATTACTTAACTTGGTTGCTATTGTTGCACAGGTTGAGTTATCTAGCGTGATAGCTGACTAGTGGTCAGACACTAGTGTATCTGACCACGTGTGCTCTCGAAGGAGCTATTCACCAAGGACGAGCCATGTTATGACGAAGGTCTCGATGGCGAACATATACCTAGCAGAATATCTGAAGATCGGGACAGTAGTTATGAACCACCGATAAGGACACTGGAATGCATATTATACGTACCAGAGATTTTCGAAGATCTGATCTCAGGAAGTCTGTTATTTGATACAGACTTGAAAGATGGACATTCGTACTAGCCAGATGGTAATTTCTTGGCGAGGAACATACTTCGAAAAGATGTTCGGTACTGAAGGGATGTTCGAACTTCTGCTGATGGCGATGAAGTTACTTCATTGAATGGACTGAGAGTTGTTCTATGATAGAAGCAGACTCTACCGCGACCTTATCTTCAGAATGTAGGGGTAAGGAGGAAGAGGAATTTAAGGTCTGTGCAGATACAAGACTGTCGGGAAGCTGCTCAGACGATTGAACTAAAGTACTGATCATCTGGAGTTAGTACACTCAGATATCTGTGACTTTTATCAATTCTCCACAGAGGCCGGTTCAAAGTGTTTCTCGAAGTGCATATTCGCATGACTTCTCAAGTAGAAGGATGCAGCATTCGAGTAGTTCAGAGACTTCAGGGCTGAAGCTGAAGCTGAACGTTAAACCGATTTACAACTACTCAGAAGTGATCGAGGTGGAGAGTATAGGTCTCATGAATTTGCATTATTCTGCAGAGAACATGGAATTGTTAATGAGATTTCTGCTCCGTACTTTCCTTAATCAAATGGTGTTGCAGAAAGGAAGAACAGAACATTAACAAAGATGATGAACTCAATGTTGTTGACTGTAGGTCTTTCAAATTGCTTTTGGGGCAAAGCAATGCTTACTGCTACTCTCATTCTGTATAGAGTACCGTATGCAACTTCCGACGTCACTCCTCATGAACTCTGGTTCAAGGTCAGACCCAACTTGAATGTTATTTGAGTGTGGGGGTGTCTGACATATGTGAAGCTTCCGGATTTGAAGATTCAGAAGCTAGGTACAAGGACTACGAAGACTATCTTCCTGGGTTATGCCAATAAGAGTGATGCTCAGAGGTTCCTTGATATTGAATCTAATAATATCATTGAGTCTCATGATGCAGAATTCTTTGAAGATAAATTTGCAAGGCACAATAACATTATTTTTGCAGATATTCCGAAGAACAGTGTGAGTGCACAGAAGGCTGAAGCTCCTTGTAGCGATGTAGTCCAAAAAGTTGTTGTTGCAAGAACAACTATTGAACCAGAACTCATAGACCCTGTGTCTAAGCGAATGGGGAGACAGAAGGACTTCGGAGAGGATTTTGTCACCTATTATGTGGAAGCAGATCCGCTTACATATGATAAGACTATGAAGACCAGAGACGCTATCCTCTGGAAGGAGGCTATTAATGATGAGTATGACTCGATAACCTGCAACAATACGTGGGTGTTGGTCGATCTACCTGAAGGAGCAAAACCAATCGAATGTAAATGGATCTTCAAGAAGAAGATTAAATCCAATGGAACTGTTGATAAGTTCAAGGCTAGGTTGGTAGCCAAGGGATTTTCTTAGAAGCAAGAGATTGATTACTTTGACACTTATGCTCCAGTAGCACGGATGATGACCATCAGGATGTTGGTTGCTCTAAGTGCAATTCATAAGCTAATTATTCATCAGATGGATGTTAAAACTGCTTTCCTGAATGGTGAGTTGACTGAAGAGGTTTACATGCAACAACCAGAAGGATTCGTCGTCAAGGACCTCGAAGACAAAGTCTGTAAGTTGGTGAAATCTCTATATGGTCTGAAGCAAGCTCCCAATATGTGACATGCGAAGTTTGATAAAGTCATAAAATCAAACGGCTACAGGCTCAGCGAGACGGACAAATGTGTATACACAAAGTTCGCTGACGGGAGAGGAGTTGTCGTTTGTCTGTACATAGACGACATGCTGATCTTGGGTACAGATCTAGCAAGTGTCACTGAGACAAAGAAGTTCCTCTCGTCTAAGTTCAACATGAAGGACTTAGGAAAAGCTGATGTTATCCTAAGGATAAAGATCATCCGGACAGAAACTGAAGTGACATTGTCACAATCTCATTACATTGAGAAGATGCTCACACGCTATGGGTATCCGGATCTTACAGGGATAGATACGCCGTATAGGTGTGATAAGAAGCTGAAGCCAAATTCAAGGAAAATTGTCAGACAGTTGGAGTATTCACGCGTTATCGGGAGTTTGATATATGCGACTACTGCCACAAGGCCTGACATAGCTTTTGCCGTGAGGATGCTGAGTCAGTTTACGAGTAATCCGGGTGTGGAGCACTTGAAAGCTGTGAAGAGTTTATGAGATACCTCAAAAGGTCTCAGAAGTATGCACTGAACTACTACGGAGAACCAACAGTAGTAGAAGGCTTCAGTGATGCAAGCTGGTGCTCAGAAGTAGAGAGTAAAAGGTCTACAGGAGGATACATATTCTAAATGGGTGGAGCTGCTATATCGTGGAAGTGGAAGCTCGAAGTAGTCTATGCTCTCACACTCGTCTATGGAATCTGAGTTTTATGTACTAGCAGCTGTAGCAGATAAAGCAGAATAGCTTCGGAAGCTCATGTATGATCTTTCTATGGTTGGTACGTAGATTTCGGCAGTGCCAATTTACTGCGACAACCAGGCGAATGCAACGGTGACATCAAATGACCTCTTCAATGGTAAGAAGAGGACTGTGCGATTAAGACACAGGTCGGTCAATAATCTTATTAAAAAAGAAGTCATTACCATGGTGGATGTTCGAAGCCAAGAGAATCTGGCGGATTCGATCACCAAAGGTCTCAAGCGTCAGTTGGTCGAGGACTTAGCAAAAAAAAGGGCTTGAAGACACTCTGATATTGTGTCTCTACAATCCTACCATAAAGTTTTATGCTATTAGTTCAAAGAGAAATCTACTAGGCATCTAGCTTTTGGTTCAAGGGAGGACCATTGACTGGAAGAATATCAGGTGCAGTGGGCAATCCTTTGGTATACTGCAGGGTCACGGACCTAGAACCACTGTTAGTGGACAGTCCTCTGGATATTGCGCGGTCACGTATCCAGAACCACTGTTAGTAGGCAATCCCTTAGGATATTGCGGAGTTTCAGACCCAGAACTATTGTGAGTAGGCAATCCTTTGGGACCTTGCGGGATTATGAACCCAAAACCATTGTTGTCTACTGTTTGTTTATTGTAAAGAACAAAGCCCTATGAGAGGATGGCTTGGAAGCCTTAATGAGTTCTCGGGTATTTGGGATGTCTGGCATGCTTTACAGGAAGCACGGGTAGCACAACACTATAAAGAAGCGTAGTACTCTATGCTACAGTGGGGTGACACCACATGAGGTACCTAGTGAGGGTAAAGCCTCGACTTCGGGCCAAGTTACAGTGGCGTAGCACCGCACATAGGCAAGTGGGCTTAATGCTGTAGAATGAAGAGTGGTAGGTAGCACTACAAAGAGGATGAGCCTCATGTTATAGTGGTGTGACACCACATGAGGCAGTGTCTCGATTTTGCAAGCCATGTCACGGCGGCATAACACCGCAAGGAAATGAAAGGCTTCATGCTGGATAGTTTGGCACTAAAAAAGAGGCTGGGCCTCATGCTATAAGTGGTATGACACTACATGAGGTAGTGCCTCGACTTTGGGCCATGTTATAGCGGCATAGCACCGCAAGAAAGCGAAAGGATTCATGCCAAGACTCTTTAAAAGAACTCACCTTGAGTGTATGGATAGAGATGTAGGTCGTCTCTTGAGGAAAACTTTGTAGAAATCCAACATACATACACCGAAACCAGGCTGGCACAAGGCCTTTAATGTGCAGCCAGAAACACAGTTGATGTCATTATATGAGTAGGAAGAATTACAGTTATGGTACAGAATTCAAGGATTAGTCCATTCTTGTATCATGCTGTTATTTAACCTATGCGGGAAGATTCAAGTCGTAGCGACATCTCTCCTAATGCATGATGGACAGTCACTGTGGGGAACGCTCAACCCATATATTGAGATATATGGGAAATTATTGATGTTTTTGCCTTTAGACTATGAAAGATAGTCCCACATCGGCTACACCAAATGATAAGTATCTCAATATAATGCATCGCTTGTGTCGAGGTGTGCACATAAGGTGTAATGGGGCACAAGTGTGTGCCATGTGGGAGTATTTTCCTAGAAAGAAAAAAGATTAATTCTAACAATGATGTAAGTTGATTTTTGTTGATCGGACTCGGACTCCAGGATGCCTCGTGCATGCACGGTCGTGTGTTCGGGGGGTAGGCGTGGGCTAGCACTCGACTATGTTGATTGTGGGATGATGTAAAACATCAAACTCTATTTTAGAGTATTGGTATTTTAGTCCCACATCAGATATGAGAGATGATGAATTCTCACTCTACTCTATAAATAGAGCCCCCTGACCTCCTTTCTAAGATGCACCAAGAAGAGAGTAAAATGAGTCCGTAAAGTCCAGGAAGCCCGTTCAAGTCTCAAATATTAACTGACGAGCGTTCCAGAAGTTTTCTAGAACTTGCTGGTTCCTGATAGCGGATCGTATATAGGCGAATCTTACTTTGAGCAACGGTGATCTAATTACCCCAGCAAAACTGCCTTTTTCTTTCTTCTTTCTTTCTCTTCTTCTCTGATCTAATCAGAAACCTCTTGTGGGCTTTCATCGCTGCTGCTGCTAGCAACTCAATTTGTACCTTTCTAAAAGAAGCTCTACATTCGTTTGCTGTTGTAATAAAATCTTTTTAGATTTTCGTTACCCAGAATCCTCCAAGGATTTCTGTAGTGCACCTTCTTTGAAGTGTTGCTATGAAACATTGTTGCTATTTTAACAACTGTTTCACTTCTCTGTTTTCCATTGAAAATTAAGCATCGGGAATAACACCTTTCGATACAATATGTTCGTGTCAGGATTGTCCGAGTTAACGAGACGATACCAAACTCACGATTTTTAATTAAAATAAAAAATTCAAGTAGTTCACTTCGAGCTTCAGGACGACTGATCAAATTTAACGTGAAGGAAGAAGAGTTTACCAACATCGAGGAGCAACATTCCTCGCGAATTTTTGAGCCACGATTGCGGAGTTATGCTTGTACGAAGTTTGCATCTCAACACATAGTTTTTTTTTCTACTGTGCATACTATCTGTTTTCTTTTTTCTCCTTTGTTTCTTCTTAGACTATAATCCGACGAACTTGTAAACCCCCAGAATATTTAATTTTTTTAATTTATTGGCCTAAATAGTAATTTTTAGAATTTTTTATATATTATTATGATTATTTCTTATTAAACAATATTTTAATTTCAATTAATTATAAATACTCTTCATCGTAGCTTTGATTTTAGAAGCACAATAATTGCCAATTTCTCAAAACCAATTTCATATCCATGGCCTAGATGAGTCCTTCTTGATTTAGGCAATCATATCCTACTCAAACATATTCCCTTGTACTCTATTTTATTTGTAGAACTTTCGTGTCAAAAAAGGTAAATTATAGTCTTTACCATAAAACTGATGTATTTTCCAATTGGAATTGGTGACCCAATCTCGACTCAACCCTTTCGACCCAATATATGATTTTGATCAACTCTGAGCCTGCTACACATGCCACTAGAGTCACACTTAATTGAATTCTCATGTGCTACTTATATGCAAAATAAACAAAAGACCATTTTTCAGGCTTTCGGAACTCATTTAGCCAACCCAAGTCGAAACTAACCCAACCACTTGTGTTAGATGTTACCCCAACCTAATAGGATTAATTTAGAATAATTTTATTGAATTTTTTCGGACAATATAGGTTTAAACCCAAGACTCATTCAATCAAATATTATTATCCAAATTAGGAAACCAATGAAACATTTGAGATGCATTCATGAATATCCTTATATTGGATCGCCGAAACCTAACCAAACCTTACCAAAACCTACTCCACCCAAAATCTAACCCTAATATCTATCTAATCTTATATATTCCAGGCGGGCACCACAGTCCGAGTCAACGGACCATTTTGAGATCGGCTCATCGGAATCCAATTTCGGATATACCGTTGAGTTCGTATCGTCATTCTGGACTCATTGACATATACTTTGCTAGATTTAGTGGACATTGGTTCCGACACACATTTTTATGCAAATTAGATTCCAATATCCGGGTCAATGGACCAATTTGAGATCGGACCATCGGAATCCAATTTCGGATATACCGTTGAGTTCGTATCGTCATTCTAGACTCGTGGACATATATTTTGCTAGATTTTGAGAACTTTTATCCTGACACGTTTTTTGGTGCAAAGTGGGTCCAACCCGGATACCGTTTTGACCCAAAATTACCTTTTTGCTTTTGTGTCCAAATTGGACTTATGGATAGGCTATTCTAGCTATTTTGACCATTCTGAATACGTTGGTGACAGTTGTTTAATAATTCGACAACATTTGTAGACTTTTCCTTATCTATCACTATTTGTTATAATTTTTCTCTTTTTGGTTCGTATTTTGAGATCCGTCGATTCTAGTGATTTCACATCACTGAAATTGATAAGTTGATCATATAGATGATTATAAAGACTAGCTTTGACCTAGTTTAACCTAGAATTGACTAGGAGTTGATCAGAGTTGACCAGTTGACCAAAGTCAACTATAAGTCAACCTTTGACCTAGTTTGACTTAGTTTGACTGAGTTTGACCTAAAATAGGCCTAGACGTATAGAATTAATGTATATATATATATATATATATAAAAAAAAATATATATATATATATATATATATATATATATATATATTGTTTACTCTAGAACACTAAGTAACTCTGTAAACTCATATAGGTCTCTGTGACGTCGGTTCAGGCACAGACCCTCACTTATTGCTCATGACAGCAGGTGAGTACATTCTTTGATAGTTTTCATTATCTTGATATCTACTATATCCGATTTAGTTGTAGTATTTTACTTGATTCCTGACACGATGGTACACGGACTAGTATACGTCGGATCCTGTCATGAGATGTCATTCCTGGGTTACCATAGTATATTGGTGTCACGCCCCAGAACCAGAATACTGGAGAGCGGGGGCAGACACAGCCAGCTACGTATATTGAAATAGAATATATCTCAACTATACGGTCACGGCTGTCTAGATATGAGGGTTTACTACAAGCCAGCAGTCTCTTAAGGTCAAGCCTATTGTCTCAATCTCCAGCAATTAACAGAGTTACAAGATGTTTAGAGCATCAAATATATATATATATAAGGCGTCCCAAATATTACATATTGGATGATCATGAAGCTAGTCGTACAAATGATAGGACTAGCAAGAGTTCAGTCATACATGATCAACCCTAGGATTTGTTAATCATGTTTACAGTCCGTAGGCAGGCAGTAAGTAAATGTGCATCGAGCTAACAGGTGCTCGTCGGCTAAACGCCTCAAAAGAATAAATTTACATATAAGTGGGTGAAACAAAAGGGAAAACCCACTCTTGGCCTGGGTTCCGTCTAGTTGTCACCATTGGGCTGGAAGCTTGGTAGATCCTCGGGAGCCGCTCCGAAATCTGGCCATACAAAACCAGCTGGGTCAAACCCCAGAAAGAGCAAGTGCCACAAAGGAGGCCACAAATAAGAACAAAAGCCAGCATATCAAAACATAAAGAATAAAAGGAAAGTACAAGTAAAATAAAAGTACACAGAGCGATAAACGACTAGGGACGTGGAACCATTCCGGGAGCCAGGTTACAATCCTCAAACCAAACAAGGACCGGGATTGTACCCCTTCGCCTGAATAGCTCACTGTCTCTACCCATTTATCGTTAGAGATAAGTAAAACAATCATGATCAAGGGTTCCAGGTACAGGGGCTAGACAAGACTCTAGACAGGGCTGGACACCATTCATTCACAATCGGCCAAGCAAGTACTACGGCTTACTACTTTAACTAACTAGGGTTATCACAAGCCTAATTACTAACAAGATGCAAGTGAGAAACTCCCAGTCCCAAGCCCTGCAGACCATCCAGTTATCCTTCCGCGGGTTGAGAGTTATAGGTGGGTACACCGCCCGGGAGACAAATGTACCCTTAGGTGACTTAGAGGGTGCAACACATGACAGTGTGCTGGAAATGTGCTCTACTCGTCGGCAAGCTACAAGTCCATTAATGCCTCCAGATAACGAGACTGCCTGTGACCGGGAATTCTCCATGTTCTAATTTGGCCTACTCATTACCTAATCCAATTTTAGTGTGAGTCCCTGGCCGTGGTACCCAGGGAGTCACCCCTTAGACATGATGCAAGACAAGACAAGTGATTTGCACAGAGCAACAGGTAGTACACCCACGGTGTCAAGACAAGTCAAGTCGAGTCAAGAGTGCGCCGCCACGGGCCACTATCAAGTGAAGCCAAGTCATACCAAGTCAAGTCAAGTTAAGTTATCAAGTCATGCCAAGTCGGGAGTGCGCCGCTACGGGCCATGATCAAGTCAAGTCAAGGGAACTTCATGCCCAGGTCTGGTTGGTTCGTATGCAGATACAGTGAAAATACAAGTACAAGCTACAAATATCCAGTTACAAGTACAGGTTGAAGATTAACAGGTTACAAGTTACAAGTTACTAATATTAAGGATTACTAGATTGCAAGATGAACTACAGGTTACAGGTGATAGTTATAAAAGATAAGCTAAAATCTGTAATTCATAAGGAACCAGCCAGAAATAAGCCAAGACCATTAATACGGAAATCAACTCCAAGTTGTGTCCAAAGTGTATCAAGTCGGGCCAGGTAGTGTTGTGAGTTACAAAATATCAGAAGCTCCAATTCATAATAAAACGAGAGGGCTATTGAAGGTCAAACGGGCACCAGAGGTCCTGTACGCAGGCCAGCATACGCAGGGGCTATACGCAGGCCATACGCAAGGGAGCAGTACGCAAGCCATACGCAAGGGAGCAGTACGCAAGCCAGCATACGCAGGGGCTATACGCAGGCCATACGCAAGGGAGCAGTACGCAAGCCATACGCAATGTATAGTACGCAGGCCAGCATACGCAGGGGCTATACGCAGGCCATACGCAAGGGAGCAGTACGCAAGCCATACGCAAGGCACAGTACGCAGGCCAGCATACGCAGGGGCTATACGCAGGCCATACGCAAGGGAGCAGTACGCAAGCCATACGCAATGCACAGTACGCAGGCCAGCATACGCAGGGGCTATACGCAGGCCATACGCAAGGGAGCAGTACGCAAGCCATACGCAATGCACAGTACGCAGGCCAGCATACTAAGGGGCTATACGCAGGGGCTATGTTGCACGAAAACCAAAACAGCGGGCCCCACGTGCGTGGGCGTGCGTGTAGGGGCTCAAAGGCTCATGATGGGAACAAGGGAGAGGAGGCCACGTGCTGGCTGCGTAGAGGGGCACTACGCAGGGGAGGCTACGCAGAGTGCAATACGCAGGGTGCAATACGCAGAAGACCCTAAGCAAGGGCTCTACGCAAGCAATACTACGCAGGAGCTCTACGCAAAGGCCGTACGCGGGAGCCGCGTGGCCAACAGGAGGAAAAGGCTGTGTTCTTCTCCTACCTCTGTCCGAGAGGAAGAACACCCACCCCAAAAACTTGCAAAAATCCATAACTCTTTCAATTGAAAACGAAATCAGGTTTTGCAAAAACCAAAGTTTCGTAAAACTTGATTCTCCTCAACATGGAAACCTCAAAGACGCCAAAAATCAAAGTTTATGAAATAAATTCGAGGAAAACTGAGATCCATGAAAGTTTAGATCTAAGGAGATCCATGCTTCAAATCCAGAAACTCCAAGTTCTAATGTTGTTCATGGTGAACTAATCTATCTAAAGGACAAATAAAAGGGGTTCTCATGTGGTGGCCAAAAGCACTTGCCTATGGGTTGAGGAGTTGTGTGGAAGAAGGAAGAAGAAGAAGATGGAGAAGTAAATGAAAATAAAGAGGAGAGAGAAAAGTTAGGTGGGATATAATGAGGGTGGTTGTGGTGTTCTTGAGGGTGTAGAGTAGGTTAAGGGGTTCCAATACAAAATAACCAAACCAAACCAATTAAAACCGAGCCGAACCAAAACCCGAAATACGAGAAAACCCAAAATTCTGCAAGTCGAGAAAATTAAAAATACAAGCCAAAATCCAATCTACGAGTATAAATACAAAATACGGGAAATGAGGGTGACAGCTCTACCCACCTTCAAAGAATTCCGTCCTCGGAATTTAATCAAGGAGCTAGAGATTGCCACAACAAGCTATACTAAGCACAGACAAGCTACACTAAGCAGTTCAATCATACAACCATACAATGCAAGCAAGGAAGGGAAAGCGTAAGGCATAAGAAAGACATTATACCTCACGAGTCAAACAGGTAGGGATATCGCGATCGGATGTCGTCCTCACGCTCCCACGTTGACTCACCTAGAGAGTGATGACCCCAAGCAACACGGACTAAGTTAATAGTCTTGTTCTTGAGCGTCTTTTCTCTCCGGTGCAATATAGACACGGGCCTCTCCTCATACGAAAGGTTGGTACCAACAACCAATTCCGAATGATCTAGGATATGGCTCGGGTCCGGAATGTACCGTCTTAATTGGGATACATGGAATACATCATGTACCTCACTTAGTGACGGCGGAAGAGCGAGACGATAGGACACATCGCCTACTCGCTCCAGAATATCAAACGGCCCTATATACCTAGGACTAAGCTTTCCCCGTACGCCAAAACGAATGACGCCGCGGGTAGGCGAGATCCTAAGGAATACATGGTCGCCGACGGCAAATTCTAAGGGACGCCGATGAGCATCGGCCCAATGGCGCTGCGGTCCTGAGCAACTCGGATGTGATCTCTGACCTTCCTGACCACTTCAACCGTCTGAGAAATCAGTTCTGGACCGAGCATCTGCCTCTCTCCGATATCGTTCCATGCTAACGGGGATCTGCATTTCCTGCCATACAGAGCCTCGAAGGGTGCCATCTGGATACTGGCCTGGAAACTATTGTTGTACGAGAATTCCACCAGGTGCAGGTGATCCTCCCACGAACCTCCGAAGTCAAGGGTACACGACCGCAACATATCTTCGAGAGTTTGTATAGTACGCTCTGACTGCCCATCTGTCTGCGGATGATACGCTGAGCTGAACTTGAGACGAGTCCCCAAACTTTGATGAAGACTGCGCCAGAAGTGTGATGTGAATCTCGTATCCCTGTCTGATACTATGCTAACTGGCACTCCGTGAAGTCGGACGATCTGCCTGAGATACATCTCTGCTAGCTGTGCCGTCGACTGTCCAACTCTAAAGGGAAGAAAGTGTGCCACCTTGGTAAGCCTGTCCACAATGACCCAAATAGCATCTCTGCCTGCCGGAGATCTGGGTAACCCAGTCACGAAATCCATGGTTATGTGTTCCCATTTCCATTCTGGGATCGGTAAAGGTTGAAGAAGTCCAGCTGGCCTCTGATGTTCAGCCTTGACTTGTTGGCAAACCAAACATCGGAAGACATACCGGGCTATCTCCTTCTTCATACCATTCCACCAAAAGTGCTGACGAATATCTCTGTACATCTTCGTGCCGCCTGGGTGAATGGAATAATGCGAACTGTGAGCCTCTGCCATGACTTCCTGTCTGATATCTCCGCTGGGTACACAAAGACGCGTGCCGTGTCGAAGTGTACCATCCTCATGAATACATAACTCTGGCCTTCTCCCTGCCTCGCACTCTGCTCTGAGCCGCTGAATCTTGGAATCTGTTAACTATGCTGTCCGAATCCTCTCAACTATGGTGGACTGTATCTGTAGGCTGGCCATCAAGGCCACATTGGAAGGGAGAATCACTTCAATTCCCATCTTCTGAAGATCTGCCAATAGCTCTGGTTGCGCCGTTAGAAGGTAGACTCCGGCTCTCCGGCTCAACGCATCTGCTACAACATTGGCTTTCCCTGGATGATACTGCAAGTCCACATCATAGTCCACCAGTAGCTCGAGCCATCTTCTCTGCCGCATATTAAGATCCTTCTGGGTGAAAACATACTTCAGGCTCTTATGATCAGTAAATATCTCCACTCTGTCTCTATACAAGTAGTGCCTCCACAACTTAAGTGCAAACACTACTGCTGCTAGCTCCAAGTCGTAGGTCGGGTAATTCTTCTCATGATCACGGAGTTGACGTGACGCATAAGCAATTACCTTCCCATGCTGCATCAAAACACATCCCAATCCTCTGCCTGAAGCGTCGCAACAAACTGTGAATCCTCCGATCCCATCTGGAAGGGTGAGAATGGGAGCCGTTATCAAACCTCGCTTCAACTTCTCAAATGATTCCTGACATTCTGCTGTCCAAACGAACGGCACATCCTTGCGGGTCAACTGGGTCATCGGCGCTGAAATCCTTGCAAAATCAGAGACGAACCGCCGGTAGTAGCCGGCCAATCCAAGAAAGCTGCGAACTTCTGCCACTGAACTGGGTACTGGCCATGACTCGATAGCCACAATCTTCTGGGGATCCACTTCCACTCCTCCTCTGGTAATGATGTGACCCAAGTATGAAATACGATCGAGCCAGAACTCGCATTTACTGAACTTGGCGTACAACTGGTGCTCTCTGAGAATCTGAAGAACCACACGGAGATGCTGCTCATGCTCCGCCTCACTCTTGCTGTAGACCAGGATGTCATCAAGGAATACTATCACAAACTGATCCAAGTAAGGCATGAAAATACGGTTCATAAGGTCCATGAACACTGCCGGCGCATTGGTCGCTCCAAAGGGCATAACTAGAAACTCCCAATGCCCGTACCTAGATCTGAACGCCGTCTTCGGGATGTCCTGCTCTCTGACTCTGATCTGGTGATATCTTGACCGTAAGTCTATCTTCGAGAAAACTGAAGCCCCTTTGAGTTGATCAAACAAATCATCTATCCTTGGAAGAGGGTATCTGTTCTTGATTGTCACTGAGTTCAAGGTACGATAATCAACACATAGCCTGGACGTACCATCCTTCTTTTTCACAAGAAGCATCGGGGCTCCCCAAGGCGATCCACTTGCACGAATGAATTCCTTGGTCCTGAGTTCTTCAATCATCTTGTACAAAATTTCTAACTCTGAAGGCGCCATTCTGTAGACTCGCTCTGATACTGGTGCTATCCCGGGAATCAAGTCAATGGTGAACTCGATCTCCCGCTCTGGTGGCATCCCTGGAAGTTCCTCTGGGAAGACATCTGGAAACTCTTCAACTATCCGGGGCAACTGCACTGCTGCTACTGCCATCCGCAATACTGGAGGAGATGGCTCTACTGTGCCTCTGGTAAATGAAAACTCTGGCTCTCCGGGAATACTAAAGACAACTCTGCCAACATGGCAGTCTATCCTAGCATAATGGTTCCTCAACCAATCCATGCCTAGGACTATATCATAGTCCGCCATAGGGAATTCTATGAATCTAGCGGGGAATTCTCTACCGCTAACTACGATCCGACACGAGGAGAACACTCGATCTACTCCCACAAGACCATTACCAGTAAGTATATTGAGCCTCACTGATAATGACTCGGGCTCCAACCCTATCCGTGTCGCGAATTGTGCAGACATGAATGAATGCGATGCACCAGAATCAAATAATACGGATGCTGGAAAGGTGTTGACGAGAATAGTACCTGCCACTTCCTCACCTGGTGCAACTTCTTCTTCCATGGTCATCATCATAGCCTGACCTCTAGCTGCGGGTCCCCTCTGCTGGAAACCCCTCTGTCGGCTCTGTGCTGGAGCCTGGGTAAACTGCTGCTGGTTCTGCTGTTGAAAGGCCTGGGCCTGGGGCGCCAATGGCCTCGGGTACTGCTGTTGCTGCTGCTGCGGGACTGGAACTGGGGCTGGTCCCCTCACCGAAGAACTAGAAAGGTTGGATGAGGATGGACCTCCCCTATTCGGGCAGGCCCCTATCTTATGATCTGCTCCTCCACAAGCCAGGCACAATCCCTGTGCCCTACGACACTCTGCCACTACATGGCCCGGCTTCCCGCAATGAGAACATCCCACCGCGGAAGACTGCTTCTGCTTCTGCTGCTGCGGGTACGTCGGGGTCGAATGCTGAACCGACGTCACTGAGGCCGCCCGCCTCGGAGTTCCAATGGTTATACCCCTAGCTGCCGGGGCTGGAGCTGAAGATTGGTGCATCTGGTTATGGGACCGCTTCCTGCCTCCGGTCCTGTCCACAATTCTCCGGGAGGTATACTCATGCCTCCTTGCTGCTTTCAATACTGCATCGAACGTCTGGTGCTCGAACTGTTCCACAGCCAATAATATCTCCAAATGCAGTCCCTGCTGGAACCGCTGAGCCCTATCGAACTCGGTTGCCACCAAGGTGGAGGCGAACCTACTCAGTCTAGAAAACTCGGTCGCATAGCCATCGACCGTCCTGCCTCCTTGCTTCAAGTTGGTGAATCTGGTCTGCAGGTCGTACCGTGCCACCGCATCGAAGTACTTTGTCTGAAACCTCTCTCTGAACGTCGCCCAAGTGACTGGTGTTGCTAACCCCATGGCCTGAGCTGCCCACCAATCGCGAGCCAAGTCTAACAACTGCAGGCGTACCACCGCCACCTTATCATTATCAGGTGTCCTAGCTGCTTCTAGAACCACCTCGGTATCCTGAAGCCAAGCATCCGCGGCAATCGCATCTTCACTGCCGTCAAAGAAGGGAGGGTTCAAGCGCTTGAAACTGTTGGCCGCCTGATTTCCTTGGGGACCTCCTCGGTTTAGTGCATCATGAACTTCCTGGTGCAAGGCGTCGCCTCGACGATCTTAGGATGCAAGCAGTTCTCTGATAAGCCCTACCAAAGGTCCCTCATCCTATCTAGCTGGTTGAACGGGCGGAGCTGCCTGAATTGGAGGTTCCGGGCCTCCGGAAGGCATAACTCGAGAGGCTACTCCAGAGTGCTGAGCTTGATCTTCCTGGCGCTGGAGTGCTTGTCGAGCTTCCTCTGGCTGGTTGGCAGGTCCGGGAGTAATGCCGCTGAAGAAGATGACATAGGGAACAGTAAGGAAAGGACCAGGACAGATCAATGATACAAGCATGTGATCAGGTCAAGAATCTCAGGGATTTGAAGATACGAGCAGAGATCAAGGGCGAATACTGTTTGAGACATCTATTCGGTAAACCCTCACATTTCTTGAATGCCAAGACCTGCATGGGCTACCACTTAAACCGTGTCACGCCCCAGAACCAGAATACTGGAGAGCGGGGGCAGACACAGCCAGCTACGTATATTGAAATAGAATATATCTCAACTATACGGTCACGGCTGTCTAGATATGAGGGTTTACTACAAGCCAGCAGTCTCTTAAGGTCAAGCCTATTGTCTCAATCTCCAGCAATTAACAGAGTTACAAGATGTTTAGAGCATCAAATATATATATATATAAGGCGTCCCAAATATTACATATTGGATGATCATGAAGCTAGTCGTACAAATGATAGGACTAGCAAGAGTTCAGTCATACATGATCAACCCTAGGATTTGTTAATCATGTTTACAGCCCGTAGGCAGGCAGTAAGTAAATGTGCATCGAGCTAACAGGTGCTCGTCGGCTAAACGCCTCAAAAGAATAAATTTACATATAAGTGGGTGAAACAAAAGGGAAAACCCACTCTTGGCTCGGGTTCCGTCTAGTTGTCACCATTGGGCTGGAAGCTTGGTAGATCCTCGGGAGCCGCTCCGAAATCTGGCCATACAAAACCAGCTGGGTCAAACCCCAGAAAGAGCAAGTGCCACAAAGGAGGCCACAAATAAGAACAAAAGCCAGCATATCAAAACATAAAGAATAAAAGGAAAGTACAAGTAAAATAAAAGTACACAGAGCGATAAACGACTAGGGACGTGGAACCATTCCGGGAGCCAGGTTACAATCCTCAAACCAAACAAGGACCGGGATTGTACCCCTTCGCCTGAATAGCTCACTGTCTCTACCCATTTATCGTTAGAGATAAGTAAAACAATCATGATCAAGGGTTCCAGGTACAGGGGCTAGACAAGACTCTAGACAGGGCTGGACACCATTCATTCACAATCGGCCAAGCAAGTACTACGGCTTACTACTTTAACTAACTAGGGTTATCACAAGCCTAATTACTAACAAGATGCAAGTGAGAAACTCCCAGTCCCAAGCCCTGCAGACCATCCAGTTATCCTTCCGCGGGTTGAGAGTTATAGGTGGGTACACCGCCCGGGAGACAAATGTACCCTTAGGTGACTTAGAGGGTGCAACACATGACAGTGTGCTGGAAATGTGCTCTACTCGTCGGCAAGCTACAAGTCCATTAATGCCTCCAGATAACGAGACTGCCTGTGACCGGGAATTCTTCATGTTCTAATTTGGCCTACTCATTACCTAATCCAATTTTAGTGTGAGTCCCTGGCCGTGGTACCCAGGGAGTCACCCCTTAGACATGATGCAAGACAAGACAAGTGATTTACACAGAGCAACAGGTAGTACACCCACGGTGTCAAGACAAGTCAAGTCGAGTCAAGAGTGCGCCGCCACGGGCCACTATCAAGTGAAGCCAAGTCATACCAAGTCAAGTCAAGTTAAGTTATCAAGTCATGCCAAGTCGGGAGTGCGCCGCTATGGGCCATGATCAAGTCAAGTCAAGGGAACTTCATGCCCAGGTCTGGTTGGTTCGTATGCAGATACAGTGAAAATACAAGTGCAAGCTACAAATATCCAGTTACAAGTACAGGTTGAAGATTAACAGGTTACAAGTTACAAGTTACTAATATTAAGGATTACTAGATTGCAAGATGAACTACAGGTTACAGGTGATAGTTATAAAAGATAAGCTAAAATCTACAATTCATAAGGAACCAACCAGAAATAAGCCAAGACCATTAATACGGAAATCAACTCCAAGTTGTGTCCAAAGTGTATCAAGTCGGGCCAGGTAGTGTTGTGAGTTACAAAATATCAGAAGCTCCAATTCATAATAAAACGAGAGGGCTATTGAAGGTCAAACGGGCACCAGAGGTCCTGTACGCAGGCCAGCATATGCAGGGGCTATACGCAGGCCATACGCAAGGGAGCAGTACGCAAGCCATACGCAAGGGAGCAGTACGCAAGCCAGCATACGCAGGGGCTATACGCAGGCCATACGCAAGGGAGCAGTACGCAAGCCATACGCAATGCACAGTACGCAGGCCAGCATACGCAGGGGCTATACGCAGGCCATACGCAAGGGAGCAGTACGCAAGCCATACGCAATGCACAGTACGCAGGCCAGCATACGCAGGGGCTATACGCAGGCCATACGCAAGGGAGCAGTACGCAAGCCATACGCAATGCACAGTACGCAGGCCAGCATACGTAGGGGCTATACGCAGGCCATACGCAAGGGAGCAGTACGCAAGCCATACGCAATGCACAGTACGCAGGCCAGCATACGCAGGGGCTATGTGCAGGGGCTATGTTGCACGAAAACCAAAACAGCGGGCCCCACGCGCGTGGGCGTGCGTGTAGGGGCTCAAAGGCTCATGATGGGAACAAGGGAGAGGAGGCCACGTGCTGGCTGCGTAGAGGGGCACTACGCAGGGGAGGCTACGCAGAGTGCAATACACAGGGTGCAATACGCAGAAGACCCTAAGCAAGGGCTCTACGCAAGCAACACTACGCAGGAGCTCTACGCAAAGGCCGTACGCGGGAGCCGCGTGGCCAACAGGAGGGAAAGGTTGTGTTCTTCTCCTACCTCTGTCCGAGAGGAAGAACACCCACCCCAAAAACTTGCAAAAATCCATAACTCTTTCAATTGAAAACGAAATCAGGTTTTGCAAAAACTAAAGTTTCGTAAAACTTGATTCTCCTCAACATGGAAACCTCAAAGACGCCAAAAATCAAAGTTTATGAAATAAATTCGAGGAAAACTGAGATCCATGAAAGTTTAGATCTAAGGAGATCCATGCTTCAAATCCAGAAACTCCAAGTTCTAATGTTGTTCATGGTGAACTAATCTATCTAAAGGACAAATAAAAGGGGTTCTCATGTGGTGGCCAAAAGCACTTGCCTATGGGTTGAGGAGTTGTGTGGAAGAAGGAAGAAGAAGAAGATGGAGAAGTAAATAAAAATAAAGAGGAGAGAGAAAAGTTAGGTGGGATATAATGAGGGTGGTTGTGGTGTTCTTGAGGGTGTAGAGTAGGTTAAGGGGTTCCAATACAAAATAACCAAACCAAACCAATTAAAACCGAGCCGAACCAAAACCCGAAATACGAGAAAACCCAAAATTCTGCAAGTCGAGAAAATTAAAAATACAAGCCAAAATCCAATCTACGAGTATAAATACGAAATACGGGAAATGAGGGTGACAATTGGTGCATTGTTCGTCTTGTTTCATGTACTTGTATATACGCCGATTCCTAAGGGGACTTGCTACCCTCTTAGAGAATCCTGTGTCATGACGTGACATGTTCGGATCCATATACTATTCGGGGATGGAGAGTTATTAGAGGTTATGTTATCAATACCCCTCATGTATTCCTGTTACTACTTGCATCATAGCTTTACCCTCGCCTCATTTAGGGTAAAGCCTGACCTATGTTACTACTTGCCTCATAGCTTTCCAGGTTGGCCGGCTTGACCCTATATATATGTTGTTCCTCTGATAGCCGGTCAAATGGAAGAGCATGATCTTGACCCAAGCCGATCACATAATGCTCTAATATCTCATGGCACTGTTTATATTTATATTATACATCAGATATTACTGTACTTTCTATATTCCAGTATTTCGTACCCTGATATGATATTCAGTTTTACATATCCTGTTTATATTCCAGTCTTGATATTTTATCTTGTATTTTATTATAATTGTCCCTTATAGAATTTGTCAATTCACATGGAACTGCTGTTAGTTTATGTACTCGTTTCTATCCTGACTGGATACGTTGACATATTTTAGGAGATTGTTATGTCCACATTATTTGACTACAGGATGATGCTAGCTGAGGCAGATATCGATATTCTTTCACCGTGAGTTGTCCCCCAGGAGTTCTAGGTCTGGTAGTTATTTTAGTTTTGTTATTATTTTTCCTTCGTTTCATTCTTGTCTCATATGATCCTTTTGTAGTTTCTAGTTGTTCTAGTGATATTGTTATCTTTCTTGTCTTATCTTCCTTAGCATTTGTATGTGATATGAGTACCTTTATAGTTATGGATCCTTTAGATGTTGTAGTTAGTATCGGGTACTTGACAGCGTTCTACTGCCGATAAATGCGGCGTAGGCTGGGCGTGACCCACGTATTCGTACCCGTATATCCGGGTGCGGGTCGTGACAATTCCTCCATAAAACTGCCACACCCTTTCCCATATATACCAAAAATCGAGCCCTACTTCAGGCTGCCAAACCCACCAACCCCTTAAACCGCCACCCCCTTTTATCGACTTTTCGACCGTTTGACGTGCCACCACCTCCACGACGACCCTAAAAGACCCCTCTTCAATCCTATCAAGCCCCTTAATAGTCTCATCTACTCATTTGGTTGGTAGAGGGCCAAACTTGAAGGTTATTATCAGCTGTAACGAGAAATACGAACCTGTAGTTTGGTTGACTTTGAATATGTATTTCATCTATTTTTATTGATTAAACCTTCAAGAAACCAATTCTAATACGTAACTCTGCATGTCCCCTACCTTCCCTATAGCTGCAACTCGTGGATCGCAACGATTTGTCCGTGGCGCAAGTTTTACGACAAGGCTTCCTGGCTGAATCTTTTTGGACATAGCTGATGTCCATGCACCTTTGTGAAGCCCTATGACATCTTCAATACCCTTGGTGAGCCCCCTAACATCCCTATTTAACCCTTTATTTGTTAGCCCAATGATTATATTATGTTTTTGAATATGGCTAATCAATTAAGTTTAACTATTGATGTCACTAATATTCATGTAATCACTATCATATTGCTACTTAAACTTAGCATTGTCCTAAATGGTCTATATCATATTGTTATGCTTATATCATACTGCATCATATTATTTTGTTCGTCTAACATGTACTTGCAGACACGGTAAGCATGATCAAATCAGGACATATGCAATAAAGAATTATTAATGGGCCAAAGACGATGTTATACAAAAAGATTTCTCTTAACCGCCTAACGACCTATCCGGGGCCTCACATCGGAGGTTCTGTTGCCCGATCAGCGCCCCCCGTAGGGGTTCATGGGCAAAGCCTCCGAAAGGTATTCAGATTTTTAGATCTGTTTATCTTTGGATGACTGCCGTCAAGGAATATTGCATCCTCAAATATCAAGAAAAAGACGTCATTAAAAGGGCTATTGGTTTTCATATTTATTCTGTATTTTTCCTTATTAAAAAGCCCAAAACCCATCAAAATTTGGCCAAAATAGTTTTGGAAGAACTCTGCCCGAACTCGGTCAGGACTCAGCCCGAGTTCGGTCTGGGTAAATTTGAAATACAGTTCCCACCAAATTTGTATCCAACGTTCGTATGCAAAATTCTAGCATCCGAACTTTGCCCGAGTTCGGTCCCCAAAAATACTATCAATAGAGTTAAGATTACCATTCATTTCACTCATCCTATTTTCATCTCTTCTCTTCTCTATCTAAAGTGTCCTAAGCTTTTTACATTCATATATAAGCCTTTACGACTCTTAGCCAAGTCCGTACAGTTTCTGTTTAATCTAGAGTTTGGTGTTGAAGAGTTGTGTCGGAGGTTGTATTCAGAAAATATCTCAGTTTTTGGAGTCAGTCGTGCGCTCGTCACCAAGCGCGGTATTGTGAAGTCGGTCATGCACTTATCGCCAAGTACGGTATTGTAAGAGTTGCAAGCACTCAGTTAAAGCTTGTACCATAGTGGATTAACAGCGAGCAAGCACTACAAAAATTTGTCAGATTAGCGACATTTATAAACGTCGCTAATCTCGGCAAAAATGTCGCTAATTTAAGTTAGCGACGTTTTTAGCGACGTCCTGGAAACGACGAAAAAAAATCATGTCTTTAATCGAAAAACGTCGCTATGGCGACGTAAATTAGCGACGCTCATAACGTCGCTAAATAGAGACGTTATTTACGACGTTTCCTTATGGTCGCCGATTAGCGACACATTAGCGACGTTTTTGCGACGATGTGGTGACATCAGATTGTCTGCCACGTCAGCAATTTAGCGACATTTTTAGCGACGTATAAAAATATCGCTAAATTGTAGCGACGCATATAAACGTCGCTAAATTGGAAAAAAATAAAAACAAATACAGAATCCAGAATGCAAAATACAGAATCCAGAATACAAAAATACACCTGGGTTCATCGACCCCTTTGGTGGAACACTCAACACCGGCACGCACAATACATTCCAGAATAGACAAAAAAATATAAAGAACAAATAATATCCTCAACGAATAATATAAGATACAAATATAAAGAACAAAGTCAATATCCTCAAATACGTGCAAAGTAAAAATATAAAGTACAAAGTCCGAAAAAGCAAAAACAAAACTACTGATTGCCTGGAGCTGGAGCTGGAGCTGGAGGAGGAGCGCCACCAGATGACTGTCGTCGCAACGCAAGGATCGTCTGATACTCCTCTGGTGACAGGCTGACGAGCATGTCCTTCCGTGCACCGCCGGTTGTAGACGATGCTCCCAGCGTACCAGACGGTCGCTCCGTAGCCATCTCGCGAAACTGCTGCATCTGCTCGACCAACCGCTGCGTAGTGTAACTCTTCTTCCCGAATTTTTTTTAAAATATTTTATTTATTTATTTGATTTAAATGGTAATTTTTAGATTTTTGTAAATAATTATTTAGTTAATTATTACGGTAGATGACTTTAGCCATGGTTAAGTTTTGAAGTACAAAACGACTAGGAATCATGGTACGGATAGTGCAGTGGCGTGCTTTGACTAGTGTTTAGCCATGTAGGGAAATATCGAGCCATGTGTGTGTTCTAACTAAGAAAACTAGGCCAAGTAGAAAGTTAATCCCTATAAATGGTTTAATTAGTTATTTATTAATATTTTGACTTTTAGAAAATTCGGTTATACCAAACTAGTCCGGACTGGGCCCGAACCGAGCCCAAGCCCGTATAGGCTTATAGTGAGTCCTAAGACGTCCATGAGGATATACTTTGAGTGTATACTTCTACCTTATTTTAAGTGTCTAATAAATATTTTCCTAGAATAATTGTTATATATATAATATCAATATTCAGTTATTTTGATTGAATATTTATTCTTGGAAATATGATAACTATTTCCTTTACTTTATTCTTGTGCATTTTAGGGTATTAAACTATATAAATGTGTATATATAGATTTATGGTGCCAATTTAATAATTGTATATATGTTTTAATTATTATTAGAAAAGTTAGAAAAATATATTTATCTCATATATGTATTATGTATAGTAATATATATTATTTTATTGATATTATTAGTAATGCTTTATTTGTTATGAAAAATAGTTGCCAAGGATATGTTTAAATCCTTTGGGTATAATTAAGTGATATTGCATATATTATATATATATATATATATATATATATATATATATATATTTTTTTTTTTTTTTTTTTTTAAAAAAAAAAAAAAAAAAAAAAAAAATATATATATATATATATATATATATATATATATATATATATATATATATATATATATATATATATATATATATATATAATATATATATAGAGGAAAATGTACCTAAGGTCGACCTTAGGTAAGTTACCTAAGGTCGACCTCATTTTCCTCACTTTACAACATTTTTTTCTTGAATTTTTTTATGGGATTCATCTACACCTTATTGATTGGCAACATACCAAATTTCAAGAAAAAAATATTGTTTAGCCCCCTATCTATCCCTTGGAAAATCGACGGTGTAGCAGCAAAGTTTAGACCGTCGATTTTGCAAGGAATAGATAGGGGGCTAAACAATATTATAATCACTTAAAATTTGGTATGTTGCCAATCAATAAGGTGTAGATGAATCCCATAAAAAAAATTCAAGAAAAAAATGTTGTAAAGTGAGGAAAATGAGGTCGACCTTAGGTAACTTACCTAAGGTCGACCTTAGGTACATTTTCCTCATATATATATATATATATATATATATATATATATATATATATATATATATATATATATATATATATATATATATATATATATATATATATCATACATGCAAAAAAATAGTTGCCAAGGATATGTTTAAATCCTTTGGGTATAATTAAGTGATATTGCATATATGATATTTTATATATATATATATATATATATATATATATATATATATATATATATATATATATATATATATATATATATATATATATATATATATATGTGGAAGCGGATCAAAAGACCCCCTTAGAAAACCCCCTAAAAATCCCCCTGACTCTAATCCGTAATTTAATATTAATATTAATGTTAATATTAATGTTAATATTAATATTAAATACAAAAATTAATATTAAACTTAACATTAAAATTAATATTAACATTAACATTAACATTAATATTAACATTAACATTAATATATAAAAAAATAAAAATAAAAATATTAACATTAACAATAATATTAACATTAATATTAACATTAACATTAATATTAAAATTAATATTATGAATTAGAGTGAGGGGGGTTTTTAGGGGGTTTTCTAAGGGGGGCTTTTGATCCTCAATATATATATATATATATATATATATATATATATATATATATATATATATATATATATATATATATATATATATATTTTATATATATATATATATATATATATATATATATATATATATATATATTGACATTAATATATATATATATATTAATATTAATATTAATATATATATATATATTAATGTCAATATATATATATATATATATATATATATATATATATATATATATATATATATATATATTGACATTAATATATATATATATATATATATATATATATATATATATATATATATATATATATATATATATATATATATATATATATATATTGCTGGATGTGTTTGATGAAATGCCCCAATGGGCATTTCGAGTGAATTTTGGAATTGTATTTGAATAGGAAATGAGATCTAAGTGTCGCTTATTTGTTTTTTGTGTTTTTGTGTAGTCTTAGTGTCGTGTCGAGTCCACATGGACACGTGAACACGTGGTCGCGCGCACGCGTGCACAGGCACTGTGCATGCCCTGCTGCACGGGTGCATTTACGACACGGACACGCGACGTGGACACGTGGGATTTGGCACACACCGAGGGGCAATGTCTGCCACCCCGTGTATCGAGTTGCATGAACTCTCGTGTCGTGTCGGACACGCACGAGCGCGTGCACTAATTTGTGCACTACACAGTCGGCTGTCACTTTGAGCACTGATACGCGTGTCTTGTGTCACGCACGCGTATCATGGACACGTGGCAGGGTGTCCTAACCCTAGCCTTACACTAGGTTGACACTTGGACACGACCACGTGGGTTGTATCGTATTGTGTCGTGTGCACGGACACCGTGAATACGTGTACGATAATTATCCTATGTTGTACTGTTTTTGTACTATTTTTGTATTTAATGTGATTGGACACGTTTGTGTCCACTTGGGTGGACACAAACACCTTGTATGGCACGTGCACAATTAGTTTATGCATTACCAACCATTAGTTTGGTTTATTAACTTAATTTCATGTCGAATTCCCAATTTCCCTAATATTTCTGATACTCATTAACTGTCCCTATTTTGCTGTTCTGTCCAGTCTTATAAATTCAATTTTAGCATTGATTTTAACCTATCTAATGCTGTTAATTTCATGTAATTAAAGCTCTAATATGTTTACCTAATTGTTATCTAATGGTATGAGGATTTTGGGGTTGTTTGGTGTGTGTGGGGTTCATAAATCTGGGAATAAAGTTGGGACTGTAAACTGAGATTGGAATATGTGATATCTGAGTTGTTTGAACTATTTTGATTCAATCTATTAAAATCTGAGAATGGTTTTAGGGGGGGGGGACTGTTTAAACTGTTTTGTTTTGGGTTCCTATGCAAACTGAGTTTGGGTTCCGATATTAACTGGGAATTGAAGGGGGTTCTTCAATATAATCTGAGTTTTGCCCACTGTTTTCCCTTTGCTCACTGAATTTTCACTCACCTTACTGTTGCCTCACTGTCCTCTACACACACACACACTAGGTATCTCTCTCACACTCACATGTCTATACACACACATACACTTGGACATATAGTCATGTGTCCCCCTCTCTCTTTTTCATATGTATACATATATATGAATTGATATATATATATATATATATATATATATATATATATATATATATATATATATATATATATATATATATATATATATATATATATATATGTTCCTATATATTTGAATGTGTGCTATGTATATATATCATATATGTGAGGGTGATATATGTATAGTAACCTATGGGCTAATGTGTAAATTTTATGTTATATTATAAATAGATCAATGTGTGATTTCCTATACTAGATTATATTAATATTATAATTTATGTATTATTTTAGATATAGAATAGCCTTGTGTAGGTGTGATGTATGGTTGGTTTTAGACATGGCTTAGCCTATGGTCCAGTCTCTTAGCCTATGGCCTATGTGAGTGTCTGTGTGTCAGTGTAGAGTCTAGATTAGAATTGTGTAGTCTTGTTAGACTTAGTATAGACTAGTTAGACTAGTATAGACTAGTTTGACTTAGTTTGACCATAGTTGACCTAGTTTGACTTCTAGGGTTGACCAGAGTTGACCAAGAGTTGACTTTGGCCTAGATTGACCTAGAATCATGTAGAATGCATAGTAGGACTTCATTATATCATTTTAGACTTGTTGTGACCTGTGCTGTTCTGATTAGGAGCCAGACACCTCTCTTCGGACAGTACATTTCATCTAGACACTCAGATACAGGCGAGTACATTCTCTGATCATTTCATATCCTGCTTAGAATTATTTTCCTGCATTAAATTACTTTACCTGATACTGTCACGTTGGTCACACAGATTAGTACTATATGGATCCCTTCTTGAGATGTTATCCCTTCAGGGAGCATCGGGTACTCTTTGTTCTGTGTGTTTCACTTACATGACGTATTACTATGCTTCTTTGGTTCTTTGATCACTTGTGACATATACTCTTATGATCACAGAGTCTTTTTTGAATCCTTATCCCATTTATTGGGTTTTCCAGAATCCCTATTTATGGGACTACTATGTACCACCCTTCGGGGGCTTACCACCCTTTCGGGGGCTTACCACCCTTCGGGGGCTGTTACATAGAATCATAACATAACCTGGTTGGATCCTTGTGTATTAATTGGAGGTACGGAGGAGTAGAAGTAGACATGTGAATAATATCCAAGTAGTGTAGCATCAGAATCTTTCTATAGTGTAGCATCAGAATCTCCTATGCCATTTACATGTCTATATTATACTCTGACTCACTAGCCACTGTTAGTTCTTTACTTATAGTAGATATTTATATTACAGTTCACTCTCTCTCTGTTTACATACTGTATTTCTTCAGTATCTATATCTTACTTTACTGCATGATTATATTTTCTAACCTGCTATGAACTGTTGAGATGTATTGTGCTCGCTTCTGTCCTGACTGGACCTGTTGAAAATATTACAGAGGACGAGGAGGAGGCCTGTACGGATACCTTTTATAGGACAGCTCTAGCTTACGACTTTACCCTACTGCCTAAACTAGCTTAGTTAGGCTTTATCTTACTTATGTTGTCTTGAGACTAGTAGTTAGACTTTATTTCTGTCTTTGAGATCTAGGTTGTATATTCTTTCATATTCAGTAGCTGAGACCTTGTACTCTGAATATCTGCTGAGATGTTATCTTAGACTATTTTATCATCTGTACTTCCTTGAGTTCTATATCATATCGTGCTTCTTCTTCCTTAGTTGTGATTGGGTTTACTTCTATCATGTCACCCCCATTCGGGGAGTATAAACTGCTTAGTATATTATTGTTAGATGTTGTGACCTAGGACAACGTTCTACCGTCGATACTGCGGCGTAGGCTGGGCGATGTTACGTTCTCGTACCCTCACAGTGGGTGCGGGTCGTGACACGTTTTTAGTGGTGGCCCATGCAGGTCGAGTTTATTTAGTGGTATTCGAACTAGAGTATCACTACAGCCTGTAGTAGGATTAGGATATTTTTTTTTGAGGGTACTCAATCACAGTTAGGATTCCTTGAGAGATTTCTGGGACGACCCTTGAGAATCTTATTTAAACTTCAAATTGAATCATTTCCCTTGTTTTTTTTGTTCTCACTCCTTGATTATTGAATTTGATTTTGTTGGATCGTTGTTGATTTGATTTTCCTATCGAGATGAATTTTTATGGCCTGAGTTACGATATTTTTCTGATAACATATGTTGACGGGAATACAGGGATGATAAAACGTCTACTTGATTATGGAGCTTGTAGTTTATAGCAGCCATATTAGCTGGCATGGCGGAAACATAGAGACCTGACTTCGGATGTACGTATCTTGGTTATGAGATTTGGAATTTCTCGCAGCTATACTAGTCGGCATAGCGAAAATTCCAGACGACATGATTATAGAGGTGCATGCCCCAGTTATGGGACCTATCGTTTATCGCAGCCTTGCTTACTGGTATGGCGAGGACTCTGAGTAATATAATTTTGGACAGACGCATATGACTATCAGATTATATCGTGAGAATGTTTTTAACCATATCATCTCTATCGTACCATTCTGTTGTTATAAATTGTACCCCATCATCAAATAACTTAGGAGTAGGAGTATGAGTAGGAGTAGCTTAGCGGTATTTATAAATCTAGTGTAACTTCTTGCTATAATTTCTTCTTAATTCAATGAATCAATGATTTTGCTAGACCTTGACTTAGATTTGATATTGTAGCTCTGGTTTTAAAATGGTTCCTTCTTTAAATAGATAAGCAGAACATATTTTATTATTATTTTTCTTCTTGCCATTATTTCTTGTATTACCTTAAAATATATATATATATAGTGGACACAGGTGCTTGCCTGACACGTATGCATGCTACACTTGATCACCAATCTATCTAAATGCATATTAATATGTTGATGTTAATTTCTCAAAATCCTAGTATTCTAATATAGTGCAGTATCAGTGACTAGTTCTCTGTTTCTCCATATTAAATTCGTAATTTAAATTTAAATTTTATGTTATTAGTTTTGCTTACATCACTACACATGTATGTTATATACGTGGTTTCATTTCTTAAAAAAATTGGTTGAGTTTTGTGTTGAATTGTCAAATCTGAGACTGTGTATATAGTAAACCCTTAACCTTGGATTCTAAGTGTTTAGTTCAAATTGCAGTTTTAAATTGTAATATTTTGAGCCGTATACATGGTTGTGTGCAGGTATATAATGTTGGGTTCATACTCTTACATGTTAGGTTGTGGTTGTGGTAAACATTTAGTTTGTTTTGATGTTTGAATTTCTCCAAATTTTGAAAACTGAATACATGTTAACATTTTTACATTGCTTTCAATATGTGTAGTTCATTTTCAGATCTAAAATGTAATGTTGAGCTAAAACTGAATGATTGAACCCTTCATCTCAAGTTTTAACCCATGTACACTTGACACTCTACACTAATGTTCACAACTGCCATGTAAACCTAACCCTTCACCTCTATGTTATGTTCACATAGCTATATATATATAGTTCTGTATACATGTTATAATATATGTAGATGGATAATTAAATCTCTACCTCTCTATACATATAGATATACTTATATATATGGTTAGCCATGCATGTTATGAGTAAATAGGTTGTGCCTTGTAGACTGCTTAACCAATATGCCATGAATAGTGTAACTTGATAGCTATAGTTGAGACACAAATCCTCCTATACACTTTCATGTATATTTCACACAACCACATAACCCTTATATAATGCTAGCTTTTCCCTCTCTAATACACTCTCAATATATTATATTGTGTTTGGAATTCTACGCTATTGACTTTCGTTCCTTAAACTTTTGGTTCTGATTTTCTTAAATAGTACCCCTTTATAGATGATTAGAAGTTATCTTATTTTATTTTTGATAATTACCAGTTTTCAAATAGGATGGTAGACTACCTTACAGCTTTGATGATTTTGTTTTTGTAACTTTTCTAGTTCAACATCCTTGATTGCTTATATGTTTTGATACCCTATAATTGCTTTGGTCTAGTGTGACTAGTATACCTATATGAGACTTTCATTACCACCGTATGCCATGATCCTGTATGCCATCCTTTTAGATTGTATGATTGATTAAGTTTTGAGACTTTGATTGTGGGGGTTTGACCTGGAAGGGGTAGGAACATTTTAATTTCGAGGATAAAATTTTTATAAGGTGGGTAGGATTGTAACACCCAGTTTTCCAGATGAGGATAATTTTAAAATTTTATAATTTTAATCTTTTAATAAAGATATTTTAAATCATGATGTAATTTTTGGTAATTTTAAATCATTTTAAAACTATTTTAAATCTTGACTTATGATTTTGGTGTTTTGATAGTGTAACACTAGAGACAGCTTAACCTAGAGCCTAGCCATGTGATTAGGGTATTTCATTTATCATTTCCAGTTCGAGGGTATTTTTGTCATTTTGAATTTAATTGAATTTAATATATATTATTTGGAATTTAATGTATTATTAAGAATGGTGTTATTTTAATATTATTTAATTGATTGCCATGTTTTGTGATTAGCCTAACTTGATTTGGACCTAACCTAGATTAGTCACAGCTAGTCTTAGCTAACCATGGTTAGTGATAGTTAGTATTAATTAAAATTATTAGAATTAATGTGATTTTTAGTGATTTTTAGTATAATTAATTTTGGGCCTATAGTTGACTTTGACTAGTGTTGACTAAGAGACTAACCTAGAGACTAACCTAGGTCATGACCACTTGGTTAGGTTAAGTAACCTTAGCTTGACCTAAGTTAGTGATAATTAACCCATTAGAATTAATTTGGAGGAACTAGGATTTGAATTGATTTAGAAATGGCTTGTGATTTCACAAGTCATGACTTGTGACTTAAGGCTTAATGGCCCATAGGCCCACACATGAACCAAACCTAACCCTAATCAGCCCATGGCAGCCACTATTGATCCCCTCTCCTCTATATAATCCCTCCTAGAAATTAGGGCTAGCCTCCATTGGGATTTGTGCAAGTTTAGAAAGAGGTGAGTCTCCATCTTCCCTAATCCCTAGAAAATCCATTTTAATTCATTTTTCCTCCAAACCAATTGCATTAGGACCTAATTTTACTGTTCTTGCTGTTGGTAATAAGTATTTTCAGCTTGGGAGCACATTGGAGGAGTTTGGCCATCAAGAGGAGCACCTCTCTTTGAAGCTTTTTGAGGATTTTGATACACATAGGTATATTCTAATCTACACCATAGAATTCTGAATTTCTTGCATATTTAGGGAGCCCTAGACCTAACCTAACTGTAGGAATAGGAAGCCCTAAAATTCGTGTCCATTTCGTATCCTATTTGGACACGTATCAGTGTATTGCTGGATGTGTTTGATGAAATGCCCCAATGGGCATTTCGAGTGAATTTTGGGATCGTATTTGAATAGGAAATTAGATCTAAGTGTCGCTTATGTGTTTCCTGTGTTTTTGTGTAGTCTTAGTGTCGTGTCGAGTCCACACGGACACGCGAACACGTGGTCGCGCGCGCACGTGCACATGCACTGTGCATGCCCTGCTATACGGGTACATTTGCGACACGGACACGCGACGTGGACACGTGGGATTTGGCACACACCGAGGGGCAATGTCTGCCACCCCGTGTGTCGAGTTGCACGAGCTCTCGTGTCGTGTTGGACACGCACGAACGCGTGCACTGATTTGTGCACTGTACAGTCGGCTATCACTTTGAGCACTGATACGCGTATCGTGAACACGTGGCAGGGTGTCATAACCCTAGCCCTACGCTAGGTTGACACTTGGACACGACCACGTGGGCTGTGTCGTGTCATGTTGTGTGCACGGATACCGTGAACACGTGCACGATAATTATCCTGTGTTGCACTGTTTTTGCACTGTTTTCGTATTTAATGTGATTGGACACGTTTGTGTCCATTTGGGTGGACACAAACACCTTGTATGGCACATGCACAATTAGTTTATGCATTACCAACCATTAGTTTGGTTTATTAACTTAATTTCATGTTGAATTCCTAATTTCCCTAATATTCCTGATACTCATTAACTGTCCCTATTTTACTGTTCTGTCCAGTCTTATAAATTCGATTTTAGCATTGAATTTAACCTAGCTAATGCTGTTAATTTTATGTAATTAAAGCTCTAATATGTTCACCTAATTGTTATCTAATGGTATGAGGATTTTGGGGCTGTTTGGTGTGTGTGGGGTTCATAAATCTGGGAATGAAGTTGGGACTGTAAACTGAGATTGGGATATGTGATATCTGAGTTGTTTGAACTATTTTGATTCAATGTATTAAAAGCTGAGAATGGTTTTAGGATGGGGGACTGTTTAATCTGTTTTGTTTTGGGTTCCTATGCAAACTGAGTTTGGGTTCTGATATTAACTGGGAATTGAAGGGGGTTCTTCAATATAATCTGAGTTTTGCCCACTGTTTTCCCTTTTGTAGGCCTCAAAAATGAAAGTCACGCTGAGTTGATCAGAACAAGTCACACAGAGTGATCCAAGAAGCAGCACAAAAGATACGCTAAGTTCTGCCTGGCCATCTCCTTTAGAAGTCACGCAGAGACAGCTCAGCCATACGTCAGAATCATAATGACTGACAACACAACAGTCGAGAAACGTCTCCTCGTATGCCACGTATGCACAGAATTCGAGAGATCATCGCCGTCTTTTGCGTGATTTTCGAAATCTTCCTTAGCAAGACTCACTCTTCACCAAGTTGGCGTGACTTTGGGTCTTATCTTCATTTAATGCAGCTGATAATATAATCAATGTCAGAGATTTTGTGTCAGACGAAGCGTGCCAAATCAAGACAGCTGGCAGTTTGCGTGGATTCTGAACCTTCTCCTTCCTCAAGTTTGCGTGGATTTTTGAGTTATTCTTCTCAAAGCCTGCGTGAATTCTGAAGTATTCTTCTTCAAAGCTTGCATGGATTTCGCCTTCAACGAGTCTGCGTCAACGAAACTGCGTGGATTTTTTGCCTTCAGCAAGACAGCATGGATTTTATTTCAACTGGAGTACGTGGCAGCCATGCCACCGATCTCTCTCTCGCGTGCCCAGTAACTTGCACACGACTCATGCACTAATGCCATGTGTCCAACAGTTACGGGCCACGTCCAGTAACTACTCACTAACCCTGCGTGTATTTAGAGTCTGCGTGACTTTTCAATTGCACTAATGGTGAGGTAGTTATCTTTTCAGTTACTGTTTTGACTCTATAAATAGAGTTCTTTTTTTTATTCATTGTACAGATACATTGATATCTACTGTCAAAATTTTGAGAGCTTTTCTTCTTCGCATAGTCCAAGGGATAAAGCGATCGTCTTCTAGATCGGATTCCTACAGTTGTAATTTTCTCAGATACACAACAAATAAAGAGAATTTTTTTATGGAAAACAAATTGGCGACTCTGCTGGGGAAAACCATCTCCTCTTCTGAGATGGTAACAACTCAATGCGACACTTCGTCTATCGGCTCGACGAAGAAGGTGATGACGATCAAATTCGATCAACTCGCCTATGAAGAAATGTAGCGGGCTAAGGGTGGCAAGCCCATTCCAGCCTCCATTATTACTGCCAAGTCAAAGGGACACTCTGTCTATGTCCCTAAGAATCAGTTGGCAGTCAATGGTGAAGTCTCTGCCACAGTGTCTACTCCTAACACTGGCAAGAACTCCACTGCAAGCACGCACACTCTTGTGCGCTCGAAGATGACAGTAACTAAAAGTCACGTTGACAGTACTGGCTCCTTAGCCGAATCTGTTCCAGCGTGCAAATTCAATTCTAAAAGTCACGCTGACAGTACTGGCTCTTTAGCCGAATCTGTTCCAGTGTGCAAATTCAATTCTAAAAGTCACGCTGACAGTACTGGCTCTTTAGCCAAATCTGTTCCAGTGTGCAAATTCAACTCTAAAAGTCACGCTGATAGTACTGGCTCCTTAGCCAAATCTATTCCAGTGTGCAATCCCACATTCAAAAGTCACGCTGACAGTATTGGCTCCTTAGCCAAATATGTTCCAGCGTGTAATTCTAAAATCAAAAGTCACGCTAATAGCTCTGGTTCTTTAACCAAGTCTGTTTCAGCGTGTATTTCATCAGAGAAGAATAACTCCTTAGTTATCTCTTCTTCTTCACCGAGTTCTACTAGAACTGGGGGTGGTTTTCCACACAAAGTCCCTTCGAAAAGGAACAACTCTTTAGTTGTTTCTTCTGCTCCTGTAGTTTTTACTCCAGGAACAGCTTTGACTGATACTTTTGTTAGTCAAAGGAAAGGAGATGGTCTTTTGACTACTCTTCCTTCTGGACATTCTATGTCTCAACATCTGAATGAGTCTAAGAAGAAACATTCCTTAATGTCTTCTTCTTTGATTTCTTCAAATTGGGCACAGAATCTGTCCATTAAAGAGGGTCTGTTACCAACGCCTAATCAAGGGAGTGGTTTAACTCTTCCTTCTCTGCAAATATCCAGATCAATGGAAGGAAAACTCCATGTTTCCAAAATTAATATGTTACCTTCCACTGATTTAAGAACAAAACTCAGCACTTCTGGTGTTAAGAAACCATACCAATTGGATATGAAGATAAAAGATCTAGATGCAGAGTATGCAAGAAATTATGTGGCTCACATTAATCACTCTTTGTATAATCAAGAGCCATCAAGACCCAAGAACAGGAAGTATATTCCTCAATCTTCACAAACAGATTTACGGGAATATCTTCAACAGAAGAGAAGGAGTAATTCTATATCAAAGGAACATGCTGAATGTGACTTCTATCCAAGAGTCATAATTCAGTACAGATGTGAATCAACAGTTGAAGACCATGGTGATCATGCTGAATGTGACTTCCAGCCAAGAGTCACAATGCAATGCAGATGTCAAAATAAACGACAGTCTGTCTTTAATAGGATTCAGTATGAACCTATGCCTGATGAAGAGGAGCCTTTGTTTGCCTCTGTCAACATGACTTCTCGGGACACCGGGGGTAGAGTTGATAGTCCAGATGGAGTATATAAAAACACCAGAGCAAGAGTCCTGGCTTTTAGTCAAAGAAATTTGATCCCTGAAATTGACTCTGAATTTCTTGGAGAATCTAACTTCCCACCTCTTCCTACTGGGGGTAATTCTCCTATAGTTGACTTTGATACACGAAGCAATGATTCAGAGCATACAACATCTACTAGTTCATCAATAATCCTTCATACAGTCACGACTTACATGGTTGATGGGAATACTGATGAACCCTTTTCTTTCCTGACTCCTCAAGATCAAAGAATTACTTCTCTTAAGAGCAAATGAAGTCTATGACTGACACAATGAAGTCAATGTATGAACTCATGACAGCTCAGTTGCAAAATCGACAGACTGTATCAGATGCCATACCAGTTGATACTGATATAAGTCCAATACAAGTTCCTCCAGCAGTACAATCCAATACTCCTGGACCTGCTCAACCAAATCCTAGTCTCTCTGGAGCTGGGGGTAGTGCTTACAATGCTGTTCCTCCTCCTAACTATTCTCTACAAGCCACAACTCCACAATCTTTGGGAGTTGTCTCTGAAGAATTGAAAAATCTCAAAACTCAATTCGAGGCATTCAAACAGAAGGATAGTTTACAAAGGTTAGGCATCAAGCAGCCTTATCCGATAGAATGGAAGCAAGTATCATATCCTTCTAAATACAAGCCTCCTACTATCTCATTCTATGATGGAACCACTTCTCCAAGTCAGTTTATCAATCACTTTGAAGTGATGACTGATCAACTACAACCAAGTGATGCCCTCCTTACTCGGGTATTTATTGGATGTCTCAAGGGAACGGCTTATGAATGGTATAGAAGTCTCCCAGATGGGAGTATTACCTCATTTGCTGGTTTCAAACAGATGTTTCTTGAAAGGTTCTATGAAGGGCTTAATGACATGACTATTTCTGCTCTTATTAGAATCAAGCAGAAAAATAATGAATCTACAGAGGAATACATTGAACGGTTTCGAAGAGAAGCTCTGAAGATGCCTCTTGGAACTCCTGATGCTATCACCATTGACACGTGCAAATCAAACTTGTTGCCAATCATCAGTATGTGGACAGGGTCCACTCAATTTCAAGATTGGCCTTCCTTCATAGTCAGTGCTAAAGCTGCAGAAATCAGTGCTGAAACCTTCAAAGGTTTAGGAGTGCAGATGACTCCTAAAGAAACAGGACAAGGGGCTAACAATAAAAATAATGCTCGCAAAGGAAAAGAAACTCTAGAAGTTAATCTTCAGAGCAAAGATACATCGAATGTTCAAACTCCTGCCTCTACAACTCAACAATCAAGAACACCTCGCCCCAGAGAAGAATATTCTTTTGATGACGACGATGTCCTTGGTATCTTTGAATGTCTGCTGAAAGGTAATAAAATACAATTACCAGAGATCAAGAAACCTGATGAAGCTGGTAAGACAGATCATCCTAAATATTGTCCATATCACAGAATGCTGGGTCATACAATTCGTACATGTTATGTATTGAAAGGAAAGATCCAAGAAATGATTAAATCTGGAGCTCTCTCTTACTCCAAAAGAGAAGACCGTCACCTCCAACGTCGTCTCTATGCAATTTGGAAATTTCCCTCCTCAACTCCTTGAAAGTGGGATTATTCCTATTCCCAAGGCAACTCTTGACATAGTGAATCTTCCTCCTCCACAGTCTGAAGGATTAGTGCCAATCACTTTGGAAACAGGAGAAATCATGTGGATCCATCCTGATCTAGTGGCAGATTTTGAATCGCCTTCTCCTCAAAAGATTTCTTCTCAAAAATCTAAGAAGGCTGGAAAGATCAAGTCATGTCATATGACTTCTCTTGGGTCTACCTCTGACACAGAGCCAAAAGACAAAGAAGAAGCACTTGTTAGTGCTACTCGAACGGGGAAACCTTACCTAAAGGATTATTTTAAAAATCCTGAAGATCCTACTGATATCCCTTCAGATGCTAAAGATGCTCCTAATGTTCCTCCCGAGGAAGAACCATCTACTGAACATGTTCCTCCCAAGCCTACGGCTCTGGAGAAAGGCAAACAACAGGCTCGGTTTGATAAGCCAATCAAGAAGTCTTCTCCTCTTGGACTTCAGAAGCCTTACAACTTTGACATTTTGGCCCAGCTTGCTAATACTCCCGCTAGAATGTCCCTTTTTGAACTTCTACGTCTTTCCAAAGAGACTCGGGAGACGTTAAGTGAAGCACTTCTACAAGCTGACTCTTGTCTTGCACAATTGAAGAAGCCGGATGCGGAACCTGCCACTTGCTTATATTACAACAGTGTACTGGAGATTATCCCAAATATCACCTTTACACAAGACGACATGTTACTGGAGGATAATCGACATGATCGACCTCTCTACTACACTGGTTATATTGATACGATGAAGATAGATCGTATTCTCATTGACCCAGGGTCTGCTATAAGCATAATGCCAAAGAGTTTGTTGGATGAACTAAAAATCCCTCTTCACAAACTCTCCAAGACGGTTACTACTATCTTGGGATTCAATCAAAGCCGAAGTGAGCCTTTGGGAAAGATTCATCTGAAACTTCAGATAGGTGATTTCAGATCTAAAGTCACTTTCTATGTGATCGAGATCGCGGGATCCTATAATCTTCTTCTGGGGAGGCCCTTTCTTCATGAAAATAATGTGGTGCCCTCTACTCTTCATCAATGTTTTAAGTACATTGATAGCAATGGAAGAGTACAAAAAGAAGTTGCTGATATAAATCCCTTCCATGGGGTTGAAGCTTATTTTAATGATTCCCGAATGTATAAAGAAGAATATACAAGGATCATACAAGCTATGGAGAAAGAAGATGCACAAAGTGAGACTTTAATAATCCCTGTTAAATGTCGAACTACTCAGCAACAATCTCCTAAACCCTCTGGAGAAGATTCTTTTATCATTTCAGTGAGTGGACGGATCTCTCCGTTACCTCAGTCATCTACTCAGAATACACTGATCATTCCTGTCAGTGGGCGTACTACAGTTCCTGTACCTTCACAAGATACTCTGCTAATTCTAGTTGGAGGGCGGACTACTCTTCCTACTCAAACTTTAAGGGAGCTCACCTCTTCTGAGCCATTTGTTATCGATCTTAATCGAAACAAAGCTTCTTCTTCTCCCCCTTTAGTCATTGACTTGGCTAAAATCTCTAAGGCTCAGCCTTCTCCCAATGTAAATATTGCTGCTTTTACATTTAATGAAAAGTCTCCACCTTTGCAGTACGTTGATATGTGTAATTATGTTCATAGTTATTTACATCTGTTAGATAACTTGAACACAATAACCATAGGAGTTGTACAGACTGTTCATACAGATGTATCTCTAGAACCTGTACAATCTTCATACTTTCTAGTTCCTAGCAGAAAGCCATGAGACATTCCAATATTCTTCTACAAAGGGCCTCAAAATCCTTCTGATGATAAAATGATGATACTGGAAGATTACAACTACGTCGTTATAGTCAGCAATCTAGAGACATCATCAAAAATATGGGCTATGACTTCAGGACTGGCCTTAATAATGGAAAAGGAAGAAAAATGCCTGTCCGGATTCCTCCTTTGAAATATGGAAGGACGAAATATGGATTGGGTTATACTGCTCCTACTCCTTTCATCAACATTATCCATGAAGATCTTGAGTCTGACGAAGATAAGAGATCTGATTCTTCTAGTACCACTTCTTGGGATTTCGATACGAGTATCGGTGACTTCTATTGCAACCTTCTGTCTTCCAATATGGTTTCTATTGACTGTTTTGAAAAAAATGATTCATATTTGACGGTTCATCCGTTCATCTGACGGTTTGACCGTTCATCAATACTTGACGGCTCGTCCGTTCATCTATCCGACGGTTCGTTCGTTCATTATAATCTGACGGTTAATCCGTTCATTCATTTAGTCTTTTGATTTCCGAGTCTAAAGATCATGAAAAATTGAATTTAAAGATATTTTTATGTCTGAATTCTATTTTTTCCAATCAGTATTAAACTAAGATCATTTCTAGTTTAATATCATTTGATAGAATTATCGTTTGTATATTCTATTCTACTGAAATATGTCATGTATTATTTACCTCTGAACATATTTTCTATGAATCTATCATTTTCAAAACAGCAAAACCAAAAGTCAGATCAAGGATTTTCATTTACTCTCATTTCAGAATCAAAACATGAGATACAAGTGAAAGTGAAAATAAAAGAAGTTCACTCATTTGGAGTTATCAGCTCCCTAATACGATCTAGAACAGCAGTCAGTTTCTCTTCATGAGTTTTTCTAACTCGTTCTGCTGCTACAATTGAAACATTCTGTTCATCAAAAGTAATGATGGTAGACTGGCGACGGCTGACTTCTTCAATCTATTCCGCCTGCATCCGTTCTCGTTCCTTCCGAAGAGTCTCATAGTGTTCAACTTCAGAGATATAAGTAGTAGCAACCTCAGCTTGATCTGCTTCCATGACAGTAATGCGCTCTTGAAGACGAGCTAGTTCCTCTTTTAATTTTTTCAGTTCTTCAGCCTTGGACGCTTTATCCTTCTCCAGAAGCTCTACTCTTTAACGAATAGCTAATATTTCTTCACCCTTTTCTACTAATTTCTCAGTAGAAGAGGCAAGGAATGCTTCAAGAGCTGCTTGTTGGGATTGTGCTTCATGCTCTAGTTAACTAATTTCAGTTGCAGTTAAAGATTGAAGATCTTCCTTCTTAGTCTCCCAGTACTTTCGGATAGTTACTTCTAATTCATCCAGGAGATGTTTGAAGAAAATGCACTGAGATTCACAACCAGCATGATGCAGCGCCATGAGAGGGAACTTAACCATAGTTCGAAGATCAGAAAATGGCATAGCTTCATCCTTCAAGAAACGTTTGGAAAATGTATCTAGATATGAGTAAATGATATCTGAATACATTCCTAGAGTTCTTGTTAATCCAGTCTCAAATCCAGGAGTCGCTGTTATCATGGAAGAAGAAGCTTGAATATTCTCTATCCTCGGAACAGAAGTATGTGCCATCGGAGAAGTTAAGTGTGAATTCCCTTCATCAGCATCAGCCTGGATAAGCGGAGCATGAGTCGAACTCATTGCTGCAGCAGTTCCTACAGTTAAAGAGAAATGTAATCAGCATTTAAAGAAAGAAAGAAGCAGCGGAAACAGAATTTGAAATAAAGTTCTACCTGGCTGAGGTTCATACTCGGTATGAGGAGGGAGCTTTGCTTCCTCTCGCAACCGGTCCATGATTGTATCCGATACCTGCTTTATATGGCTGCTTCCAGCTCCAGAATTACTGGGTGCTAAAGCGTTGTTCGGTGATTGAGCAGGTTCAGGGCTAAGTTCCATTTTGTTTCCCTTGACTTTGTCTTTATCGTAAGGAGCAGAGGTACCAGCATGCCAGTCTTCTCCTCCTTCAGCTTCTTCTTCTTCTTCGTCTTCAGGATGAGCTTCTGATTCAGAATCAATGATATTTACATCTTCATGAGTCTCTGGAACAATGACGATAGCAAGCTCAGTATTGGCTGCCGGTTCAGTTGTCTCTGGAATATCGGTTCGAAGAATGATATCTTGACAAACATTCTTTAACAAATCATCAGCAGCTGATAGCTCAGACGCCGGCACGTCTTCGTCGCCTCTGGCCAAAGAAATGTTTTCTTCAGCTTGAATTTCAGGAACATCTGATTGTTTGGTAGTTTCTTCCGGAGCTGTTGCTTCTTCAGAGTAATCAATCTGGTCATCCAGTGCTTGAATGACACCTTCTGTCCCATGCTCAAATGGGATTACCCTCGTCTCCGAGGGTTCAATAGCTACTCCACTTGTGGTCGGAGCAGTTATTTCCTGAACTTGAACAGACTCTACTTCAGTCTGTTCAGTTGAAGCTGTTGCAAGGTGAATATCATCAGATTCGGTCTTCTCAGTAGAAGCTGCTTCACTGATTTCTGGCAAAACTCCTCCACTCATGATCGTTTCTAAGAGTTTGTTGCCCTTAACTTTGCTGGCAGACTTCTTGACATATCTGCCTCTTGACCTCCTTATCAAAGGAGCGTCGTCTTCATCAGTCTCTTCGTCTTTATCAGCGGCATCGTCCTCATCAACCGAGATACCGCCTAAAGATGATGTAGCAGTCACTGAGACTCCTTTCTTCTTTTTTCTAGATGTTGGAGATTTAATACTCCTCTTAGAGATGGTCTCAGATTCGTCACTTCTCTTCCTCTTAGAAAGAGATATAAATATAGGAGGAAGGACCTCATCAGAAAAATTTCCTTCCTGGAATAATTCATAGGGAGACTCAACTTCTGTTGTCTCATCTTCGGGTTCTGAAGGAAAGTGCTGAATAACAATTTTCTTCTTTGACCTCTTCGATGGAGCTGGATCATCCTCTGCAACAAAGGTCTTCAGATTGAAACTCGGTCTGAAAGTGCTCGACGATACATAGAAACGTGCATACGTATAAAGCATCTTTGGCCCCGAGCTAGATAAAGGATTAGGCATAGAGAATACGACTTTTGTATCTCTAGCTGCAAAATATCTCCAAGCTCGAGCTCCATCAATGAGTCCTCCGCGAGCAGATAAACAAGTAGTGGCGTTCCCAACATGGAGTTGGTCATACCCAAATTGTCTGGCAAATCTGCTTGGTAAATATGGTTCCAGATATGTCATTTCTTCGTGACGATATACTAGATGAGAAGGCCGGATCCTCTGTAACCATTGGAAGGCTACATCATCTAGTCGGTTTCCCATATCTCCGTCCATCATATTTAAGGGCATACTCTCATAGCCCGATGGTGGAGGGACACATTGGATCAACCAATGTGACGCCCTATTCAAACATTTCTACATTCTGGGAGGGTATGAACCTTCCAGAACGTCTCTCCAGAGTACCTCTCCAGAAAAAGACTGCTACTTTCTCCTGCCCCTGGAGATATCAGACCATCATGATGAAGGAGAAGCCAACCATAAAGATACGTAAAGGGCATCTCTATTCTTGGGAATTCTTCAGTCATCATCCTCTGAGCAGACAACATATTTGTGACAAAATTCCGGAGACCTGCATTTAGCCTACAGGTCATCGCCGATAACAAATCCAGCTTGTAACCATACACGAGGCGCACTGCTGCAAAGATAACACCTCTGTGTATCTTGTCCAAAGAGCTGGAGCCAGGAATGATGAATCTTCTTAACCACAGGGATAGGAATCCAGCCAGATGACCGTTCCTTGACAGGCTCTTTCCGTTCTGTCTAACATAAGAGCTGAAAGTGGTTTCGGCTTTGAACTCGTACCAGTCTTTAGTAATCGTGAAATCTTTGCAATCATATTTCTCCAGCAAATGAGTGATTTCACTTTCAGAAAGAGGTTTGAAGTTGCTGATCCGATACCACCTCTTCTCATTTATTTTCTTTTCATCCTTCTCACGGTTCATGAAAAGGTAGGACATCCACTTCTGAATGTGGTTGCCAGCTTCATCATTGGAACCCTTATAATATAGAGTGCATGTGCCAAAATGGCACATCATCTCTTCAAATAGATGGACCATCTCTGGGTTCTTCTCTGACAGAAAGTTCAGTTCCTCTGTTGTAGGAACATATTTCTCATACGACAGCGAGCCTGAAGGCAGGTGTGAGATGTATTCCATCTCATGAAGGGCGAAGCCCATCTCTCCTTTCGGAGTCATAAAGGTCCCTGTCCTGTGATTATATCTCTCAACCAAAGCTAAGAATAGGAAGGGGTTAGGCTTGAAACCATAGGATGAATTGACGACGACATCATAGAGATTTATCTTCTTCAACTCAGTCGCGAAATTCTCCAAAGCCCAGTTGACCAAAGTCTTCCATCTCACATTCTCTTGATTCATCAGGCCGTTCATCCTCGGTGTCGAGTCAGTGGGATAGAATGCATTCTTGTTAGACATGAATTTATTTATGAAAATGGGCATCCTGAATGGCATCAATATGGCTGAGTCTTCAGGTGGTATGCATCCAGGCTTCAAACCCCGAAATACTGATACATGATCCTCCGGGGCACTGAAAAATCCTTCCTTCCTGTAAATAATACGGCTTGCCTTCGCCTGCTGATATTCTGTCAAATACCAGGACATCTTTCTCGGATAGCTGGCATGCATAAGTCTCATGATTGATAAACCCCGGGAAACTTTTGGCCAGTACATAGGTTGTTTCGCATCCCCCTCAAAGCAGAAACACACCTTTTTCCTGATGCCCTTCGGCTGAGATTTTTGTGCTATAGCATCTCCGAATAAGAATACTGGTTTCTTGTGGGATACCAGATCCAGACTCTGAAAAAGTTGTCCATTCATCAAGCAGAGTAAGGTTGTGTGGTCTTGGTTGGCCAACAATGATAGTCTTGCTTCAGGAAGATCAAATTGAGGGAATGTTACATGAGATAAATCATGCTTAAATGAGATACTCAAGCACCCTTCAAAATCTGCTTCTTCGTTTCGGATGTTCACTACAAGAAATGGTAGAAGACAAAGTCAGATATAGACTCTATATGGATATACTACCATAACATACTGAGTGAGTTATTCACGCAAAGTCCAGACAGATTAGGATGAAGACTAAATCTATCCAGAAGATGACTCTCAGAAGTCTGCGTGAATAATTCAACATTGATATCTCTGTCAACATGTGAAAAATCACGCAGCGTCATCTTGAAAGCTGCGTAACTATTTCAACATGGACATTTCTGCCAACGTAAAAAGTCACGCAGAATCATGAGAGTCATGCTCCTTTGCGTGGAACACAGAGCTTCGTAAACACGAAGATGTGAAGTATGGCCGACCCTAAAGAGGGAGGCATACTTTATTAATATCCTTTGTCCTAAGAAGGGGGGATATATTTCTGAAGTTTATTATTTTAAAGACCCTAAAAAGTTCTATGTGGAGTTCATCTTCATCAAACTCATCTTCCACAGATCATGTTCTTCCATCACTTACGATGCATAGGAGCTTGCGGAACTTCCTGTCGAGGAAGTTTGTCAGTAGTGGCACGCGAAGAAGTTGCAGGGGCTTTCCCCTTGGCCTGAGCATCAGCTTTCTTGGGAGCCATTTCGACTGAGAAAGGAGAAAAGGAAGTCGGGGAAGAAGGAATTCGTCGGCGAAGATGGAGTTCTCTTCTGAGGGTTCTCACTTCCAAAAGCAAGTAAAGAAGGAAAGAAGTAATCTATGGCTTATTTATAGGTTCATTCTAAACGGCCCATCATGATTCGTCTCGATTTAGGAGCTTGATACGGGATCCTAACTGCACAGAATCCCAACAGTCCAATCATTTAGGGATAAATATCTCTTTGGAGCCATCTCAGCGTGACTTTAACTCATTTCATCATCTCTATTTCAAAGTATTTCGAAAATATTTTATTATTTTTCGAAAACTTTGAAGGGGGTTTTGTAGGCCTCAAAAATGAAAGTCACGCTGAGTTGATCAGAACAAGTCACACAGAGTGATCCAAGAAGCAGCACAAAAGATACGCTAAGTTCTGCCTGGCCATCTCCTTTAGAAGTCACGTAGAGACAGCTCAGCCATACGTCAGAATCATAATGACTGACAACACAACAGTCGAAAAACGTCTCCTCGTATGCCACGTATGCACAGAATTCGAGAGATCATCGCCGTCTTTTGCGTGATTTTCGAAATCTTCCTTAGCAAGACTCACTCTTCACCAAGTTGGCGTGACTTTGGGTCTTATCTTCATTTAATGCGGCTGATAATATAATCAATGTCAGAGATTTTGTGTCAGACGAAGCGTGCCAAATCAAGACAGCTGGCGGTTTGCGTGGATTCTGAACCTTCTCCTTCCTCAAGTTTGCGTGGATTTTTGAGTTATTCTTCTCAAAGCCTGCATGAATTCTGAAGTATTCTTCTTCAAAGCTTGTGTGGATTTTGCCTTCAACGAGTCTGCGTCAACGAAACTGCGTGGATTTTTTGCCTTCAGCAAGACAGCATGGATTTTATTTCAACTGGAGTACGTGGCAGCCATGCCACCGATCTCTCACTCGCGTGCCCAGTAACTTGCACACGACTCATGCACTAATGCCATGTGTCCAACAGTTACGGGCCACGTCCAGTAACTACTCACTAACCCTGCATGTATTTAGAGTCTGCGTGACTTTTCAAATGCACTAATGGTGAGGTAGTTATCTTTTCAGTTACTGTTTTGACTCTATAAATAGAGTTCTTTTTTTTATTCATTGTACAGATACATTGATATCTACTGTCAAAATTTTGAGAGCTTTTCTTCTTCGCATAGTCCAAGGGATAAAGCGATCGTCTTCTAGATCGGATTCCTACAGTTGTAATTTTCCCAGATACACACCAAATAAAGAGAATTTCTTTATGGAAAACACCTTTGCTCACTGAATTTTCACTCACCTTACTGTTGCCTCACTATCCTCTACACACACACACTAGGTATCTCTCTCACACTCACATGTCTATACACACACACATACACTTGGACACATAGTCATGTGTCGCCCTCTCTCTTTTTCATATATATATATATATATATATATATATATATATATATATATATATATATATATATATATATATATATATATAGGTTCCTATATATTTGAGTGTGTGCTATGTATATATATCATATATGTGAGGGTGATATATGTATAGTAACCTATGGGCTAATGTGTAAATTTTATGTTATATTATAAATAGATCAATGTGTGATTTCCTATACTAGATTATATTAATATTGTAATTTATGTATTATTTTAGATATAGAATAGCCTTGTGTAGGTGTGATGTATGGTTGGTTTTAGACATGGCTTAGCCTATGGCCCAGTCTCTTAGCCTATGGCCTATGTGAGTGTCTGTGTGTCAGTGTAGAGTCTAGATTAGAATTGTGTAGTCTTGTTAGACTTAGTATAGACTAGTTAGACTAGTATAGACTAGTTTGACTTAGTTTGACCATAGTTGACCTAGTTTGACTTCTAGGGTTGACCAGAGTTGACCAAGAGTTGACTTTGGCCTAGATTGACCTAGAATCATGTAGAATGCATAGTAGGACTTCATTATATCATTTTAGACTTGTTGTGACCTGTGTTGTTCTGATTAGGAGCCAGACACCTCTCCTCGGACAGTATATTTTATCCGGACACTCAGATACAAGCGAGTACATTCTCTGATCATTTTATATCCTGCTTAGAATTATTTTCCTGCATTAAATTACTTTACTTGATACTGTCACGTTGGTCACACGGATTAGTACTATATGGATCCCTTCTTGAGATGTTATCCCTTCAGGGAGCATCGGGTACTCTATGTTCTGTGCATTTCACTTACATGGCATATCACTATGCTTCTTTGGTTCTTTGATCACTTGTGACTTATACTCTTATGATCACAGAGTCTTCTTTGAATCCTTATCCCATTTATTGGGTTTCCCAGAATCCCCATTTATGGAACTACTATGTACCACCTTTCGGGGGCTTACCACCCTTCGGGGGCTGTTACATGGAATCATAAATAACCTGGTTGGATCCTTGTGTATTAATTGGGAGTACGGGGGAGTAGAAGTAGACATGTGAATAATATCCAAGTAGTGTAGCATCAGAATCTTTCCATAGTGTAGCATCAGAATCTCCTATGCCATTTACATGTCTATATTATACTCTAACTCACTAGCCACTGTTAGTTCTTTACTTATAGTAGATATTTCTATTACAGTTCACTCTCTCTCTGTTTACATACTGCATTTCTTCAGTATCTATATCTTACTTTACTGCATGATTATATTTTCTAACCTGCTATGAACTGTTGAGATGTATTGTGCTTGCTCCTGTCCTGACTGGACCTGTTGAAAATATTATAGAGGACGAGGAGGAGGCCTGTGCGGATACCTTTTGCAGGACAGCTCTAGCTGACGACTTTACCCTACTGCCTAGACTAGCTTAGTTAGGCTTTATCTTACTTATGTTTTCTTGAGACTAGTAGTTAGACTTTATTTCTGTCTTTGAGATCTGGGTTGTATATTCTTTCATATTCAGTAGCTGAGACCTTGTACTCTGGATATCTGCTGAGATGTTATCTTAAACTATTTTATCATCTGTATTTCCTTGAGTTCTATATCATATCGTGGTTCTTCTTCCTTAGTTGTGATTGGGTTTACTTTTATCATGTCACCCCCATTCGGGGAGTATAAACTGCTTAGTATATTATTGTTAGATGTTGTGACCTAGGACAGCGTTCTACCGCCGATACTGCGGCATAGGCTGGGCAATGTTACGTTCTCGTACCCTCACAGTGGGTGCGGGTCGTGACAACCGCAGTGCTGCCATGGGCCACCGGCCGGTCGTCTAGGCTACGCGCGAACAGAGCAATGACAGCAGCAGCATCGGTCAGGAGGCTGACTTCTCAGCAACTTTTCTCCCTCGACGATAGATCGTTTTGCAAACCGTTTGTTGAGGTATGACAACAACCTAACCATCTTTAGTCCTCATTAATTAGTTCATTTTAAATCAAATAGAACTTCAAGTTATATTAAATTGAAATCAACGAAAAACCTGTTCTGTGAACAGAGTAAATGACAGCCAGACACCCATCATTGAAGGCGACAAATCGTAAATCCTTCGACTGTTTAAAAAATGTGTTTGAATAGGTTCATAGCCAACATGTAGGGCTGCAAAACTCTTTTCATAATTTTTAATTTAGTTCCCTGAGCATCGAGTTATTCGTTTCCCAAAATCAAGAAAAACCCATAAAAACTATTTTCAAAAAGTTAGAAAACCTCCGATACGACGTACGTCCCGCCAAACCGGGCGATGTAATCATAAATCGAAAGCATCAAAAGGTGTGTATCGATTTCGCAGACGTGTGGGCTTTGACGGAATTCAAATTGGTCACGTGTGCACGACGAATTTGATGCGTATCCGTCGAAATTCACCGTATCGACCTCTTTGTAAATTTTCGAATTACTTTGTGCACATTCGTCACATCGAGACAAAATTTACGCCAGCAGGACCGTATCATTTTTCTGGTCATGTATGCCAAGTTTGGTCCAATTCTGCGACAGTTGACCGGATCGCCGTTTTGCGGGCCCTACGATCCGATTCAACGAGCGATTTTGTGCACGGCCTGCCAGAATCCAACTTTGGATATACGGTTGGATTCATATCATCAAAACAAATCCATAGACATGTAGTTTGATGACTTTAGAGACTATTGACTCTGGCACGCTTTTCGGTACAAATCGGGTCCAACGGCAGACATCGTTTTGGCCCGAAATGATCGTTTTGCTCCTGTGTCCAGAATTGGACTTAAGAACAGGCAATTCTAGCTAATTTGACTAATCTGAACACGTTGGTAACATCTATTTCAGCTTTCAGAGACAGATGTGAGATTGGACTTTATAGCTTACCAGTTGACGGTATATTGATGGTCCTTCGTGCTACCACCAGGCAAGATACCTTGCCTCCCTCTACAGTTCATTTTCATGCTTATAGTTCTCCTAATTTTATTATGTTATCATTTACTTAATCTAGTTGATTTGATTCATATGTTTGCTGCGTTCTATGTTTACCAGTTATTGTCTTACTTGTATTCCATCTTTCATGACTTGATAGTGTAATTATACCAGGCTGGTTCACATTATAGTTCATGCTAGAGCTGTCCTTACCTGTGTCTTGACTAAGTTGTACCTTATCGTCACTTGTACCTCGACTGAGTCGTGTCATAGAATGAGTACGTGTAGATGAACTGCTATTCCTGATTCGTCTTCTTAACCCGTGAGTCCACACTCGGGACGAGGGTATTTGTCTTGATTGATTGCACCTGTGAGTCTACATTTGGAGCGAGGGTGATAGTCTTGAACTAACCTGCGAGTCCACGCTCGGGGCGAGGGTTAGTGATTCGTTTGCACCTGCGAGTCCACACTCGGGGCGAGGGTGCCTTGTCTTGAACTAACCTGCGAGTCCACACTCGGGACGAGGGTTAGTGATTAGTACAAACTATCGAGTCCACACTCGGGACGAGGGTTTGGTATTTCATTGATCTCTTGTTTACTTGTTCTTCCAGTAGTTCATTTATGCGCAGTTGTTCTAGTGTCCGTATTCATAGCCACTTGTCGTATTCTGTCTTTCTTGCTTATTTCTTACGCATATTAAAACTGTTAGATAGGCATGTTTATATGTATTTTGCTATGTCCCCTGAGGACCTGATAATCTCTTCAGGTTAGAGATTGCAAGGAGTTATTTAGCAGTTCTGGATGGCGGATGATTATGACACTTGTGGGTTTCAGATGATTATGATATTGCTTGCGAGATTCAGGTATTGATATCACGTTTATTATCCAGCTCGTGCTTTCCTTTCATTATTATACGATATCCTATTTATTGATTCAGTTTATAGGCTCTTGTTATATTCTTTGGAGTCTTATCGGACATTTATGCTAGTGGGCTGCAGACCATGACCCATAGTGTTCATTCATGTTTTATACTCTTATTGTGGATTGAGATATAGTTTGCCTTGCCATGATTAGGCACAATACCATAGTCCAAACAGCGTTTACGTATTCGAGATGGGCTGGAGTCCGCTCGATACGTAGCTGGCTTGCTCATGAGCTTGCGTCCGAAAAATGGGTGCGGATTGTGACACGTAGTCTCCTGCGTAGCACGGAAAATCTGTCACAACATCTCAGTCGTCTCCTCAAGCCTCTTAAAATATGAGATGAGCGCATGATCATTCGTATGCGGCTGCAGCTGCGGCTGCGACTACGATATTGCCATTCTCTACAGCATCTCGTCATGCAGAGCTGCGATCTGCGCATCGATACTCTGCTGGGCTAACAGCGACTCCTCAGTCTGTACGGGGTCGGGCACACTAGTGGCGGTCCTAGAGGCATGTGACGCAATGAAGACACCATAGGAGCCCGTACCATAGTACGTACCCCTATGCATGCCACCAACGACCCTTATCCACAGCTCGTAATCTGACAAAGCTACGACGGCCGAGGGCTGCTGGAAAGTGCTAGCTCCAGCTCCCTCTGACTGTGTCGACCCGGCCTCCCTAAGCCTCAAAAATTTGGCCTAGAAATAACATCTATATGAATTCTCTGCGTAACTAAAATTTAATAGTAATGAACTAGTATTAAGTAAAACTAATTACGTAGGTGTCCTGGGCCTTGTCGTCGACGAACCGCTCCCCCTTCGTGTGCGTAGCGAGGAACAAGGTCACCATATTCGGGTCCTCTCCTGAGTCAACCTGTTATGAAATTATTATATGATTTGTCAGTTAAGTTGAAAGAAATATATTACTATAAAGTATTAATTATGGGTATACGGCGAGATATATACCATATGAGTGAAGAAATCCATGATGGACCGTGACCCACCAAACCACTATGACCCCGCCTGTCGTGCTCTTTTGTTCTTCGCGGACTTCTTCTTGTAGGTTCCCTCCTCGAATCTTCTCTTCATTGCCGCCCAATCGACGGCAGAGATCCAACCCTGAATAGGCTCTCCCTGACGCTTGTGATCCTTTTGGTCGAGGATCGCGTCCCTAATGAGCTTTTTGGCGACGCTGAAAAAAATAGACTCGACAGCAACGGCGCGGTAGGGAGGGAAGAAGTAAGTTTGCTAAAAAAAATCATAGTAGTACGTAAGTTATAACATAACATATTAAATGTTGAAAGAAAATAAACTTTTACGTACCGAGAAGTGCTCAAACCAGAAGGCCTTCTTATCGGCCGGGACATCCCTCTAGTTGATCCAGGCCCCCTCCGTAGTTCTGCCACAGGAATATACATAGCGACCGGTGTACGGAGGAGGAATAATACCTGTAAAATAAAAATTATAATTTATTAAACAAGTTTATAATAAATTTAAACAAATTAAATACAATAATTTTACTTACCACCTGGCCCGAGTACAGTTCCAAATCTCCAACCTCAGATCCTCTTTCGGGCGACACGGAGGAACTGTCTCAAATAGGAGCTGCAGCCTGCCCCTGCCCCGTCCCCTGCCCCTGCCCCTGCCCGCATCCTGCCCCTCGACCTTGGCCTCGTCCTCGACGTAGGCCTCGCCCTCGGCGTAGGGCTCGCCCTCGCCCTTGGCGTGGGCCTCGGCCTCGGCCTTCTCCTTAATAGTGGGGTCGGTCTCTGGAATACTCGACGGTACTGGCGGCGTAGAAGTAGAAGGCCCTAGCCTGGAACTGCTAGAGCGGGGTGTGGATCCACTGCCAGCCTCTGGAATACTCGACGGTACTGGCAGCGTAGAAGTAGAAGGCGCTAGCCTGGAACTGCTAGAGCCGGGTGTGGAGCCACAGCCGACGATGGTACTGGCGACAAGTCTCTTTTACCATGAACAACCTCTGCAATCGCGGCGTCAACGGCAAGTAGTGCATTGAAGCAGTCGGTCTTCTAGACTTGCCTGCAGTAGTTGGCTTGTAGCGATCAGCACCACAGAATCCGCACACTTCTGCATCCTTGTGATCTTTGTAGTAAAGCATGCATCCGTTCTGATAGCAATCGATCTTCTCGTATCCCATCCAGAGGGATCTCACCATCCTCTTAGAGCGGTAGAAGTCTTTCGGTAACTTGGCACCCTCCGGTAAGATATCTGTAATCAACTCGAGCACTCTATTGTAGCATTCTTGCGACATATTAAAGTTAGACTTTATGCTCAAGAGCCGAGTGATCACCTCTAACGGTGAATGGTCCTCACAACCAGCGTACAAAGGAGTCCTTGCATTCTCCAGCAACTCCATGAACTTTGCGGCATCGGCATTCGGTGCCTCCTCAGCTGCATCACGATTGTATGGATCGAAACTAGGCCCCGCAGCATCGAAGACCATATTCACGTACTCGTTTTTGACACCAGTTCTGTTGTGGACATTCATATAAGGCTCCATATAAGGCTCCGATTGGAATGCTAAAGGTACAAGCTCTCCGTGTGCGGTCCACTGGTAGTAATTCGAAAGGAAACCCTTTGTGTATAAGTGATACGTCACATCCAGTTCTGGTTAAAACTTCATGTTCTGACATTTTGCACACGGACACTTAATGTCCATGCCGTCAATGGATTGAGGAAACTCCTTCGCAAATTGGAGAAATTGTTCTACTCCGGCGATGTATTTATCTCGCACACCGCACCTGTCATTTTGAATGCGGTTGTACATCCACGAACGGTCTCGCAGATACATGGATATAGCTATTTCTAGATATTTGTAAATATGAATAAACTTTAAAACTGAAACGAATATACTACATATACTCGGGGGCATCGAGGGCACGAATACCTGCTCCCTCACATATACTCGCCTGGTGTCCTAAGTTGATGGCATGGGTCAGAGTCCGAATCGAGGTCCAAGTAACCTATTTTATACATTTATGATGTCAATAAATGATTTGATATCAAAATCAATCCTATCTATTTACTTATTTATTTATAGGTTCAATATCTATATCTAATTGCCTTTTTTAATTAGGTGGACTGCATTTGGTTCACTAATCCTATTAGGTGACATGTACCCTATTATATGTACCCATACTTGTATACCTTTGCATCTAATACCTTTATATATAATTATAGATAGCCACATATATCTAACCTAACCATATGTTTTAGATTCTACATTACGATACCCATATCCAATATCTTGACACTAGCACATACCTATACTTATATAGGATACTCCTATTTAAACTTACCTCCCTTACCCTACTCACATAACATATTAATTCATGGGTTTAACATTAATACATAAGTTTCTAAACTATGACCCCTAATCTTGTGTATACACATATACTCTTGCCCAAGTATTTGTATGCCTATACCACATAACCTCCATCTGATACACAACAGTTATTCCAACTCCACTATGTGCGTAATATTCGTACACTTCTACACTAGGGACAACCTACACATAGGTTTTGCATATAGGTAAACACCCAATCCTTAGGTAAGTTGCTACTGCATTCTCCTCTAATATGATACCAACCTATTACGGCTATATGTTGTTGCTCTATTTTCAGTTGCACACAACAAACTGTTGTTGCATATCCCTTGTACCCATACACCCATGTTCCATTGCTTCCCTAGCTACTACTTTGTTCTTCAAAGTCCTGATATTCTTGCCTAACATCAGCAGTCCATTATCTACCCAAACCCTTGCATGTTGCCATCTCCTATCCCATATATCACTATATACCTGACACTCATACACAGACACACAAATGTGCTGCTGTTGCATATTAATCCATTGCTATAATACAGTTTACTGACAGTACACATTACTGCTGTCTAGTACAAGGGCACTAGACACACAAATTTACCCATTGGCTACCCACCAATTACAGGATTGGATACCAAGACTCCTACTCTATGTGCTCGTGGCACTGCATAGGCTCCTGCTATATATAATATGTGTGCAGCATATGCACATCGATATGGCCATTGCAGATCAATTTCCATTAGCCTATCCAAGCTACGACTGCTACCAATTTCAGTTGCACATGATGCACAATCACACACTGATGTGGTGTGTGTAGGTTGCAGTTCAAAAACCCCTATCTCCCTTCACTTCCTAACTTCATCTGTGCCATTGCTATATGGCAGATCAAATACCATATGTCTTGAATCCCCTCTTCCCTAACACCTGTCATTGCCTGCCATTGCAACAGGAACCCCCTTCTTCCTCACATATACCTGCTGCTTCTAAAACATGTCCGCCAGCTCCCCACATATACCTGCTCCCTCATATAACCCTAACCCTCCCCCAGCCTGCCCTCCTCACCCCCAGCCGCCCTCACCCCTGCCCCTCCTCCCCAGCCACCCCCCACTCACCACCCAACCACCCGCATCCCCCCTGTCCCTCCTCCCTAGCCCCTCACCCCCCCAACCACCCGTACCCTCCTCGTGCCCCTCCCCCCGAGCCACCAGCACCCCCCAACCACCCACAACTAAAATAGAGAGAAAGAGAGAGAGAGAGAGAGAGAGAGAGAGAGAGAAAGAGAGAGAGAGAAAGAGAGGAGTTACGTACCGGAGAGGGAGGAGAGTCCGCCGTGCCGGAGAGGAAAGTGAGGAGAAAGAGTGAGAGAGTGAAAATTGAGGAAATAAATCGGGGGGGGGGGATTTTAATTAAAAATTAGCGACGTTGTGAGGAACGTCGCCAAATTCGTCACTATTAGCGATGTAATAGCGACGTTTAGCGACGAAAAGCTTATTTAATTAATATACGTCGCTGGCACATCACTATTTTCGTCGCTAATAGCGACGTTTAATGTAAACGTCACTAATTTGCAAAAATTAGCGACGATTTAACTAACGTTGCTAAATTACATCGCTAATAGCGCATATTTTATTAGTGAAAAGTACTCACGACTGGACTAGTCCTCTCAGAGGGAAACCAGTATACATTGCTGTGTCACTGAGTTTGAATTCTTGACTCTTATTTTACTATATTTTATTTACCGTCTTTTATCTGCCACAATATATAACTGCTTAATATTTTAATTGGTGATTATTTTTTGCTGCACATGCACACAATCTATTCTCCCCCTCTAGAGGTGTTCAACGGTCCTACATCATTCATGTCCATAAATTGTCATATAGGTTTTGTACAGATTTGTGGTCAAAACTTCATAGTTTTGTTGCCGTATTCCATTGAAACTCTGTAGTTTGATGTGTTCGTTGTTTTGCAACCAATTGTCATAAACTTTTCTATGTTTAAAATCGTAAAATCTCATGATTAGATTTTTGCAAATCATTTATATATGTATATTATTTCAGAATATTTAATATAATTTTGCATAATTATATCTTTCCGAACAACCCAAAAATTGGTGACTTTGTGCGACTACTTGAACTTGTCAACTAGTTACTCTAATTTCATGTAAATACTATGCATAGAATATGTTTAAAAATTATTTGTATATTTATTTCAGAATTATTAAATATATTTTTATGATAAAAATATAGTGGTAGCATATTGCCAATAAGGGTTAACTACCTAACAAGTTTATAGACTAGACAAGTTATATTAAAAACTAGTTTAGAGTATATATGATGGGAATATGGTTGGTGCATAATGTGATTTAGTACGGTAGTTATTGATAGTTAAAAGTGTACCAAGAGTTCGTAACGGAGTGGCTGGAGACACCGAAGCCGGACCGTTGTACGCACGCTTGGAGAATACATACAAGTATACCTTGCCCTATGTACAGTTTATTTTACATGCATGCTTTCCACTATTTCTATTGTACATGTCTCTTTCCTATTGTGTACTTATTGCCTTATCATGTTCTATTTTCATGTTTTACCATATCATCTGCCCGACATTTGCTTTTTATATACTTTCCTACTTATTTGTGTCAGCATTTTGTTATGTACTTTGACTTGTTCCTTAGATCCTTGACGTTGTATTAGTACTTGGCTATTGACCAATCTCCGTCGTTAGTGCGTGCCTTACTGCGATAGAGACTTATATAGATAGCTAGCATGCACCGTATTGCTTTCTATAGGATTGTTAACTCGTGCCCTGCTGCGATTTTATCCGATATTTAGGCCATGAGATACTATTTTTCTCTATGGCATACCAATGTAGAAGCATGGATCACACGCCTCAGGAAAGATAATAAGACTTTTTTCACAAGATCATTCGCACCTCATTTAGGCCCCATGCTACCTACGCCTGACCTAGACGTTATGTTACCCGTGCCTCATCTAGGCGTCATGCTACTCATGCCTCATTCTCGAGCCTTGGGCTGAAATGCTTCGATTCTCATGCAAAGGTCGGCGAGAGTGCAGATAATGATGAGATTATTCATTATGAGGCTAGTCACACATGCCTCCTCTGAGCATCGTACTTCTCATGCCTCAACAAGATGACAAGGCTATATTTAATGAGTTAAGTGTCTTTTCGAGTCTCTTCAACTTAACACTTCGATCCTCGTGCAAAGAATGAACATAGAAGTCGAAGTTCATTCACCTTGGAAACAGTGTAGACATGCACGTGTTGTCCAATTACTTGGGTATGTGTTGTCAGAAACTACTCAGGCATGTGTCACCTGATCATTCAGGCGTGTGCCACCCAAATTCTCCCCTGAGCGCGTGTGCTTCTACCCCGTGCCTATAGTTCTCTATCACTATGAACACATGCCAACTAGGACGATAAATTCCTAGGCACGAGTGTCTTGTAGCCTGCTGCAGAACTAGGGCATGCCACGTGTCGAAGCCCTAGTCATGCCAAAGAACGAGTTCTGAGCAATTCAAGATCTTCTCCAACAGCAAATCCTAACCATCTACTAGTGGCAATCAGCCGTAACACCACACCAGTGAAGTGCGCATGTGGTTGCAACTGACTCCTATTTAGGAGCTCCATGTGGCAATTGAAGACCCACGCGCCTATTTTCTCATAGGTGTGTGTACTACTGTTCCCTTCAGCTATAAATAGGAGGAGTTCTTCTCCATTTGAACCCCCCGATTCCCCCATTTCCTCAAGAGTACTCGAGCATTGCAAAAAGAGTTCCTTCTGATCCCCTTAGCCAGTGAAGTTAAGCTTAGATGTTCTACCTCACCGTTAGACCATTAACGGAGTAAAGAATCAACCCTCCACTGTCACAACCAAGATAAAAAAACAAAGTATAATTAGGATTCCTGCTCTTTGACCATTATACTCAAACCATATGACTGCACATTGTCACATGCCATCTTCAAAAAACGATGAGACCTCAAATTTTGAGCAACTCATGTTCGAATGAGTAGGCATGTACCCCAATCTAAGGGTTCGTTCTTACATTATTATTTAAAATCTTCGAAGCCTTTTCCTTTAATCTCACAAAAAAAATGTCAAACAAGATGGCGACTATGATGGGACATCCTTCTCCTCTAAAAAGAAGGTTGTGACATAGTCTGACACGGCCATGCTCAGAATTGTTGCGAATACACGGCCATGCTCAGAATTGCTGTGAATACGTTGGTCATCAAACTCTGCAGATTGGACTGGCTGAACTGGTTGCTTTTGATCCCCGGAAGGCATGACTCGGGATGCTGCCCCTGAGTGCTGGGTTTGGTCCCTAGGTTGTGGCTGGTTCACTTGTTGTTGCTGGTTCTCTGGAGGTGCTCCACCTGGCTGATCGGTAGGACCAGGAACAATGCCACTGAAGAAAATGACATGGAGAACAATAAAGAAGGACTAAGATAGATCAAGGATAAAGCACCTTATTAGGTCAAGATTCAGGAAGATTAGAAAGCATGAGTAGAGATCAAGGGCGAATGCTGATTGAGACATCTATTTAGTAAAACCCTCACACATCTTGATTTATAAGACCTACATGGGCCACCACTTAAACCATGTCATGCCCCAGAACCAGAATACTGGAGAGCGGAGGACAGACACAGCCAGCTACGTACATTGAAGTGCAACCCACCTCGTAATAAGGCCACGGCTGTCTAGATGCATGAGGGTTTATCTACAAGCCAACAGTCTCTTATGGTCAAGAATAAGCCTAGTATCTCAATCTCAAGCAAGCAAATAATTGTTACAAGATGTTAGATCATTAGACATACAAAGTAAGGCATCCCAAACATTACATATTCAGATGATCATGAAGCTAGTCATACAAAATGTAAGGACTAACAAGAGTTAAGTCATACATAATCAACCCTAGGATTTGTCAATTATGTTACAGCCCTTAGACAGACAGAAGTAAAGTTTCAACACGAGCTAACACGTGCTCGACAGCTAAACGCCTCAAAAGAATAATTTATAATAGAGTGGGAGAGCAAAATAAGAAACCCACTCGTTGCCAGGGTTATGCCTGGTGTTTACCATCTGGCTGGAAGGCAGGTAGATCCTCGGGTGCTACTCCGAAATCTGGCCATACAAAACCAGCTGGATTAGACCCCAGAAAGAGCAAGTGCCATATGGGAGGCTCCACTTAGGAACTAAAACCAGCATAAATGATAGAAGAACTGATGAAAGTACATAATTAAATAACACAAAAGATATGCTTTAAAGAACATACTACCTTGTATTAAGAAAATAAGAGGTAGAATATAATTCCCATGTTAATTATGAGACAATCATTCAGGCACAACCAATCAAGTCCTACGGCTTGCTATCATTAGCTAACTAGGGTTGTCACAGGCCTAGTTACTAACAAGATGCAATGAGATATTTCCGCAGTCACAAGCCCTGCAGACTATCCAGATTATCCAGGTTATCCAGGCGGGGTTACAAGAGTTATAAGATTACTGGTGTACTTTAGTACTTATGATTCAATAAGTGCAACACATAAAAGTGTGCTGGAAATGTGCCATTCTCGTCGGCAGGCTACAAGTCCACATGTGTGGTCGGGATAACGGGATTGCCTGTAACAGGTAAATCTTTCTATGTGAACTACTTGATCAATCTAGTCATTAACCTAGTCAGATTCATTATGAATTCCTGACCATGGTAACCAGAAATCCATGTCCTAGATATGATACAAGACGAGACAGGTAGCTTGTACAGTCACAATCAACCACAGAGTCAAGGTAAGAGTTACACTAGCAAGACAAGAATAGATGTTGCAACAACAATCAAGATTATACATGTCATATCAGGTTTACTGGTCATGTCAAGAGTACTTGTCAGGAGTGCGCCTCGTCGGGCCATAATCAAGATTATACAAGACGGGTTCATGTTATCATGTTCAAGTCAAGTCAATATTCAGTTCAAATCTCATCAAGCTCAAGTTCTATCATGTATAGTATTAACAAGTTATCAAGTCAGGATCGTATTATCATGTCATGTTAGGTCAGGTACAGGTTACAGTCAAGTATTGTCGTGCTCAAGTTACTGGTTCTATGGTGTATAGTAGTGAAGTCGATTCATTACAAGATAGGCCAAGTACAAGGTACATGCATATAACAAAACATTACAAGAGAATAAGCATGGAGATACACTGGTTATTAGGCGTACGATAATTGGCACACACGACGAGAATAGCACGCGACGCTAAAGAGCATGCGATGCTAGGTGGCACTCGACGAGAAGCGCGGGGTGGCACGCGACAAGTGGTGTTGGGCCAAGTGGTGCACGACCGAAGAGCGCGACGCTAGGTGGCGCTCGGCCAGAAGTGCGGGATGGTGCGCGACAAGTGGTGCTGGGCCAAGTGGCGCATAACCGAAGAGCACGACACCAAAGAGCGCACGGCGCTAGGTGGTGCTCGGCCAGAAGCGCGGGATGGCTTGCGACAAGTGGCGCTGGGCCAAGTGGCTATCACTACCACATTTTTAGCCTAAGGTTATTTTGGTCATTTGTGATTTATTGGATTTAATTTGAATTTTTGATAATTAATATTGTGTTAATCTTTGTGTTGGGCCTTGACCTAGTTTTGTCCTAACCTAGATGTTAGTCATGATCCTAGAGACTAAGTTAGATGATTACAAACTTAATGGCTAAGTTAGAAATATCTAGATATTTAGCTAAGTTAGATATTTTAGCTCAACCTAATATCTACTTGGGCCTTTAGCTAGAGGTTTAGAAATTTCATTGTTAGAGAGCCCATGACCTAATATTGCATCTAAACCCTAACCCTAGCTCATAAGTGGTTGGCCAAGAGATCACCCCCCATATAACATCACATCATCACATCTTGCCTCTTTTTCATTGCCTCCTTTAAACCTAATTTGTGTTCTTCTCCAAATCACCATCTTTTCTCTAAATCACCTCTAAATTGAGCCTAGTCTTTTGTATTGCACTCCCTTGATGTAGAGAAGATCATTGGAGGTTAGCTAGCAAGGATTGGAGGCTCTTGGACCATAGCAAGTTGGTGAAGGGACTTATTTCTAGGCATTTGCCTTGAGATCTAACTCTCAATAGGTAATGGTCCTAAACTCATTTGTTTTCCTATTTTCTCTTCATAGATGCATGCATCTAGGCACCATAGACATGTAGACCAAGTTTGGTAGAATTTCGTGTCCATTTGATATGTATATCGGAGGCCTGTCAGAGTATAGTGTAAAGTGTTTGATAAAATGCCTCAATGGATTATTTATTAATGTTTTTCAAAACTAATTTCATATTTCTGTAGCCTAATATGTGTGGATTTCATTTCTTGGACACTGAGCACGTTTTTATGTACAAATCGGACACGGGGAGCTTTGTACTGCACTGTGCACATTCCTCTGCTACCCGACCCTATTTTCTCGTAGCATAGGCCACATGGGCATGTGCCACTTGGCCTGAAGGTGGGGGCCATGACTGTCAGGCTCCTCCCCAAGTTCGAGATGATTTTGTGTCATATCGGACACGAAATCGTGGCTGCATGGATTTTAGCCTGCACTGTGCACGCGCAAAATCAAGTTCTGATACGCGTTTGTAACTTGGACACGGGGCGACTTGGACACGAGTCAGGCTGCCTAACACCTAGCCCTAGACCCACTCTAGCCCTGGACACGAGCACGAGACTTCTAGTTGTGTGTGTCGTGTTCTGTTGTGCCCGACATGGTCATACGAGCCCTCTTCTCACTGCAGTTTCTGATACCTTGTGTTCTGGGTTCTGACACATGATTTTGGACATAATTTTGACACACTATGGACACATTGATGACACCCACATATTGACACGCGTGTGGGCACACTTTACGCCCCATTTGTCTATGTATATATATATATATATATATATATATATATATATATATATATATATATATATATATATATATTGTTTGTATGTTTCTGTTTTAGGGGGTTTCCTGAGAATTGTTGAGGTTTGATTAATTTTCAGTTTGTTAATTCAGTATATATATTTGATAGTTTAGTTTATGTATATTTAGCTATATACTTTTATATACATTGTATGTGTGTATATATATATATATATATATATATATATATATATATATATATATATATATATATATATATATATATATATATATATATATGATAGTAATGTATACATATATATATGATAGTAATGTATACATATATACCTCTTGTATATAAAATATATATATATATATATATATATATATATATATATATATATATATATATATATATATATATATATATATATATATATATATATATATATATTTTATATACAAGAGGTATATATATATATATATATATATATATATATATATATATATATATATATATATATATATATATATATATATATATATATATATATATATATATGATAGTAATGTATACATATATACCTCTTGTATATATATATGTTGTTCCTGTTTATTGTAATTCTCAGTTGTGAGTTGGATTCATTTGGTTTCTGAGGCTGAGTGAGAGCTTTTGTAACTCAGTTATGTATATGATACATACTTTCATATATTATCTATATATGTAACTAATTTCCTATATATCTATATATGTATGTAGTTATATATATATATATATATATATATTTATATATATATATATATATATATATATATATTTTATATATACATATATATATATATATATATATATATATATATATGTATGTAGTTATATATATATATATATATATATATATATATATATATATATATATATATATATATATATATATTTGTGTGTGTGTTTGTGTGTGTGTGTGTGTGTTATATTCCATTGTTGTGTAGTTTTGTTGCCTTGGATATGCTTCCTGAGAATTAATCTCAGGTTGGGGCAGCCCCTTCACACTCTTCTCACAACAGAAGCTCATTATTCACACACACACACACACACACACACACACACACACACACACACACACACACACATATTTTTCCCTTCTTTTCCCCCTTTCTCTCTCTTTATATATATATATATGTGTGTGTGTGTGTGTGTGTGTGTGTGTGTGTGTGTACTTTCCTTTATATTCCCTAAGTATATACATAGTGTGTATGTATATATATATATGTTACGTTGTGCTAGCTTCATATATAATTTGTGACTTGTATTCATATAGGCATTGTATATATGCTAGTATAGGTAGACTATTCCTATATAGGCTTGTCTTATATACTAACTAGTTAGTATATATGTGGTTTATTTCTTTATGAATTTGTTAGGCTAGTTTGACCTTAGTTTGATAGTTTGACTAGATGGGCCTAATTGGACTCATAGACTTGAGTTGGACTGAACCCTAGATTAGTTGACTAGAGTTGACCTAGTTTGACTAGATTGTTGACCATAGTTGACCAAGAGTTGACTTTGACCTGGAATGACCTAGAATCATATAGAATGTATTGTAAACTTCATTATTACCATCTTGGATATATTGTGACTTGTGTTGTTCTAAATAGGACTCAGTTACTCCTGTACGGACATCTATTCTCATCAGTCATTCAGGATATCAGACGAGTACATTCTCTGATCGTTTCATACTTGCTAGGACTTATATTTTTGCTCTAGATTATTTTACTTGATGCTGTCACGATGTTATCACGGATTAGTACTATATGGATCTTTTTATGAGAAGTTATCCCCAAGCGGGTGTATCGGGTATTTCATGTTCATGTACTTTATTATGTGCATCATGTACTCGGACTCGTATCTATTCATGTATACACATGTTCTCATGTGCCTTCATGTATACTCATGTGCAATCATGTATACTGATGGTCATATGAGCTTCTTGTATAAAGTAGTTATTCATGTGCAATAACGTAACTTGACTGGATCCTTGTGTATTGACTGGAGTAAGGGTGAGTAGAAGTGGTTATGTGATCATTATCCCCAGTAGGTATTCATGTGCAACTTCGTAGCTTATTCATGTGGTTATGTGATCATTATCCCCAGTAGGTATTCATGTGCAACTCCGTAGCTTATTCATGTGAAACCCAACCTGTTTACATAACCATCTTATGCTCTAAATCACTTAGTCACTTACAGTTCTTACTTATCATATAGATATTTCCAGTTTACAAATATCTCTTTTACTTTTATGTATATTTCATACAACGTTTCATGTATCTTACTCTATTGCTTGTTTTATATTTTGTCATGATATGAACTGTTTGAGAGATATGTGCCTGTTAAAAATATTACAGATGACACCGAGGAGTTCTGCACTACTTATTAAAGAGCAGGCCTAGATAACACCAGTGAGTTGGACCTACTGGAGGATCCAGCTCTAGCTGAGGAGATCATCCCTATAGTCTAGACTAGATAGCTAGGCTTTATCTTATTTCATTATGCTATTTGTATTTGACATCTGAGTTGTAGTTATTTCTGGATGTTGAGATGTTGTGTCATTTAGACACTTAGACTTATTTTCTTCTGTTTGAGATTTCATATCTATCATATCGTGCTATTTCTACCTTAGAATTGTGATTGAGTTGTACCTTCAGTATTGTCCTCCGTTTGAAGAGTATATCTCATGCAGCTATATTTATAATATGTTAGATGTATGTGACCTAGGACAGCGTTCTACTGCCGACACTATAGCATATGCTATACGTACCTACTTCTCGTGTCCATACACTGGGTGCGGGTTGTGACAAGTGGCGCACGATCGAAGAGTGCGACGCTAAAGAGCACGCGACCAGAATAGTACGGTGCTAAGGAGCACACGTGTGCAACGACATGGAACAATGCTAAAGAGCGTACGTGCACTGTTCATCTTCTCCAACCAGCACAGAATGCTTAGTTGAACCCATGAACTTCAAAATGCCATAACTCCTCCAAAAAGAGTCAAAATCAAGCTTTTCAAAGGTCAAAATTGGGTAGGATGGAATTTCCTACAACATGGAGCAACTGGTTTTTCAAAAATATCAAGTTTTAATAGATCAAAATCAAAGAAAACAAAAAAATCTTAAGACTTAGATCTACAAAAATCCATTCATCAAAACCAAAAATGCTAAGTCCTAAAAAAGCTTAGAATCATGCAAGGAAGAGAATGGAACAATAAAACTTGAGATCCATAATGAAGCAAGTTGCACTTGCCTAGGGTTGGTGGAGGAGTAAATGAGGAAGAAGATGAAGAAGGTGGAGAAGTAATAAGAAATAATGGAGGAGAGAGAGAGGGAGAGAGAGAAAGAAGTTGCTTTATATATCAGCTATTCTCATCTCAAACCCAACCAAAACAAACCAAGCCAAGCTAAGTCAAGATGAACCAAACCAAGGGCATATTATACCAAGACTAGGCTAAACAAGACAAGTCAAAATACGGGTCACCTGACAAATGTCAGAGTTTCGTACACGTATACTAAAAATACGTATAACGGAAAACGGGAGTGACAACTCTACCCACCTTAAAAGAATTCCGTCCTCAGAATTTAATCAAGAGGCCAAAGGTGTCGGGGCAAGCTATACTAACTACTGGCAATCTACGACTAAGAGTCAATCAAGCAATCATTCATGCAAGCAAGAAATTAAAAGCATAAGGCATAAGGAAGGCATTATACCTTATGAGTCAAACAGGTATGGATATCGCAATCGGATATCATCCTCACGTTCTCAAGTTGACTCACCCAAAGAGTGATGACCCCAAGCAATACAGACTAAACTAATAGTCTTGTTCTTGAGCACCTTCTCTCTTTGGTCCAATATGGATACGGGCCTTTCCTTATACGAAAGGTTGGTTCCAACAATCAATTTTGAATGATTAAGGATATGGCTCGGATCCGGTATGTACCGTCGCAATTGAGATATATAGAATACGTCATGTACCTTACGTAACGACGATAGAAGAGCGAGATGATAGGATACATCACCTACTCGCTCAAGAATATTAAACGACCCTATATACCTAGGACTAAGCTTTTCCCGTACGCCGAATCGAATGACGCCACAGGTAGGCGAGATCCTAAAGGATGCGTGGTCGTCGATAGAAAACTCAAGAGGGCGTCGGTGAGAATCGGCCCAATGGCGCTGACGATCTTGTACAACTCGAAGATGATCTCTAACTTGTTTGACCACCTCGATAGTCTGAGTAACCATTTCTGGACCAAGCATCTGCCTCTCGCCTACATCATCCCAGGCTAAAGGTGATCTGCACTTTCTATCATACAGTGCCTCAAATGGTGCCATCTGGATACTGTCCTGAAAACTGTTATTATAGGATAACTCCACTAGATGTAGGTGGTCCTCCTATGAACCACCAAAGTCAATTGTAAATGATCGTAAAATATCCTCAAGAATTTAAATTGTGTGCTCTGTTTGACCATCTATCTGCGGATGATAAGTTGAATTAAACTTGAGACGAGTTCCCAAACTCTCTTGAAGGCTCTGCCAGAAGTGTGATATAAATCTCGAATCTCGGTCCGATACGATACTGAGTGGCACTCCATATAATCTGACTATCTGTCTCAGGTACATCCCTGTAAGCTGATCCATCGACTGACCAATTCTGAAAGAAAGAAAATGAGCTACTTTTGTGAGCCGGTCAACTATAACCCATATAGCATCTCTTCCAGCTGGGGATTTAGGTAACCCAGTTACAAAATCTATGGTAATGTGCTTCTATTTCCATTCTAGGATCGGTAAAGGCTGAAGAAGTCCACCTGGCTTCTGATGTTCATCTTTAACTTGCTGACAAACTAAGCAACGAAAGACAAACTGAGCTATCTCCCTCTTCATACCATTCCACCAGAAATGCTGACGAATATCACGATACATCTTTGTGCCACCGAGATAAATTGAATACTACGAACTGTGAGCCTCTGCCATGATCTCTTGCCTGATGTCACCACTGGTACACAAAGATGCCTTCTATGTCGAAGTGTGCCATCTTCGTGAATGCATAACTCTACTCTCTGTCCTACTTCACATTCTGCCCTAAGCTGCTGAAGCTTAGAATTCGATGACTGAGCTATCTTGATTCTCTCCACTATACTGTACTGAACTTGCATACTGGCCATCAATGCCACATTGGTAGGAAGAACTACCTCTATTCCCATCTTCTGAAGATCTGCTAATAACTCTGGCTGTGCTGTTAAAAAATAAGTTCCTGCTCTTCTGCTTAATGCATCAGCAACTACGTTGGCCTTCCCAGGATGATACTGCAGGTTGATATCGTAAGCAACTAGTAACTCTAGCCATTTTCTCTGACGCATGTTGAGATCCTTCTGGGTAAACACATACTTAATACTCTTGTGATCGGTAAAAATCCCTACCCGATTTTCATACAAGTAATGCCTCCAAAGCTTAAGTGCAAAAACCACCGCTGCTAACTCCAAGTCATGGGTTGGACAATTCCTCTCATGAACATGAAGTTATCGTGACGCATAAGCTACTACCTTGTCATGCTACATTAAGACATATCCTAGTCCTCTGCCTGAAGCATCACAATAAACTAAAAATCCTCCAGTTCCATCTGGAAGCGTGAGAATGGATGCCGTCATCAATTCTCGCTTCAACTTCTCGAATGAACTCTGACACTCTGTTGTCCAAGCAAACCGTACATCCTTATGGGTCAACTGCGTCAATGGCACTGAAATCTGATTAAAGGCTGATACAAATCGTCGATAATAGCCAGCCAATCCTAGGAAACTGTGAACTTCTGCGATGGTACTGGGTACTGGCCATGTCTCTATAGCCACTATCTTCTGGGGATCCACTTCTACTCCACCTCTGGTGATGATATGACCTAAGTACGAGATCAAGCCAAAATTTGTACTTGCTGAACTTCACGTACAACTGGCGCTCTCTGAGAATCTGAAGGACTACTCCGAGATGATGCTCATGCTCCGCTTCATTCTTGCTATAGACTAAGATATCGTCTATAAACACTATCACGAACTGATCCAAATAAGGCATGAATATACGATTCATGAGAAATATGAATACTGCTGGCGCATTGGTCGCTCCGAATGGCATAACAAAAAAATCCCAATGCCCATATCTAGATCTGAATGCTGTCTTCGGAATGTCTTGATCTCTGACTCTGATCTTATGGTACCCCGACCGCAAGTCAATCTTCGAGAATACTACTGCTCTACTGAGTTGATTGAATAAGTCATCTATCCTTGGTAGGGAATATCTGTTCTTGATTGTTACAGAATTCAAGGTATGATAATCAACACATAATCTTGACGTACCATTCTTCTTTTTTAAAAGAAGTATCGGGGCTCCCCAAGGTGATCCCCTAGCATGAATGAATTCCTTGGTTTTGATTTCTTCAATCATCTTGTACAATATCTCCAATTCTGATGGTACCATTCTGTAGACTCTCTCTGGTACTGGTACCGTCCCTGGAATCAAATCAATGGTGAACTCTATCTCTTTCTCTGGTGGCATGCTTGGAAGCTCTTCGGGAAATACGTCAAAAAATTCTTTTACTACCCTGGGAAACTGAATTGCTTCTACTACTTCCATCCGCAAGATTGGTGGAGAAGATTCTACTTCGCCCCTGGAAAACGAAAACTCTTCTTCGTCAAGAATACCAAAAATAATCCTGCCAACATGGCAGTCTATTCTTGCGTATTGATACTTCAACCAATCTATTTCTAGGACCACATCATAGTCGGCCATCGGAAACTCTATCATCTAGCAGAGAACTCTCTACCGCTAACTACGATTTGACACGAGAAAAAGACTCTATCTACTCCCACAAGACCGTTACCAGAAAATATATTGAGCCTTACTGTCACGACCCGCAACCTGTTTAGGGACACGAGCACGTGGGTACGTCCAGCCTACGCCGTAGTATCGACGGTAGCACGTTGTATAGGTCGTCTATAAAATATAACATCAAAAATATATATTTGTACCTGTCATCTCCACACGGAGGAATATATATATATATATATATATATATATATATATATATATATATATATATATAATATATATATATATATATATATATATATATATATATATATATAAAAATATATATATAATATATATAAATATAAATATAAATCAATCACATGAATCTAAGAAAGATACGCACGAAAAGATAAAGATACGATGGAAATGGAAAACCTGGAAATAGATGCAAGTCACAGAGTCACAACCAGAAGTTCAAAGTTTAAAACATTATACAATCCAAAAAATATATACTACAACCCAAAATAATAAGCTGAAATGCAGTCCAGTCAAACCTACTAGTCTAGATCCCTACCGGTGGTGCGTCCTCTAAAGGCACCGGCTCCACTAAATCCAAGTGATAATCTACGCCTTCGCCAAACCCGTAGAAGGTCGGGCAGTTTGTATCTGAATCCTCTGAAAAATACAACGAAGTTATCATGTCAGGATATGAGCAAGTACAAACGCTAATAGCAATTCCATGTAAATTGACAAATTCTATAAGAGTCAATTATAATGAAATACAAGATAAAATATCAAGACTGGAATATAAACATAATATGTAAAACTGGATATTATGTCAGGGTATGAAATACTGGAATGTAGAACAGTGCTGAAATATCTGATGTATAATATAAATATAAACGATAACTTGAGATATTAGAGCATTGTGTGATCGGCTTGGGTCAAGATCAGGCTCTTCTATTTGACCGGCTATGGTACAAGAACAAGCACAGGTAAACCTGGAGAACAGGTCGGCCAAAATAGAAAGCTATGGTGCAAGTAGTATCAGGTCAGGCTTTACCCTACGTGAGACGAGGGTAAAGCTATGATGCAAGTAGTAACCAGTAGGGTATGATCACATAACCTCTAATAACTCTCCATCCCCGAGTAGTATAATGGATCCAACCATGATACGTCATGATACATGATTTAAAGAACAGTGGGCTAGTCCACTCCCAAATCGGTGTCTATACAAGTACAAGAAACAAGATCGAACAATGTACTCATATACCAGGTAAACCAGAAATAACATCTTATGACGAGATCCAACGTATACTAGTCCGTGTACCATTGTGTCGGGGATCAAGTAAAATACTATAACTGAATCAGATATAGAAGATATCAAGATAATGAAAACTATCAGAGAATGTACTCGCCTACGGTTCTGAGCAGTAAATGAGAATCGAGGCTCAGAGGATAGTCACAGACCTAAAGATGAAATATACAAGAGTTAATTTAGGGTTTAACAGTATATGTCATGATATCCTAGTATATGCTATGCAATCTAGGTCAAACTCAGTCAAACTAGGTCAAACTAAGTCAAACAAGGTCAAAATAAGTCAAACCAAGTCAAACTAGGTCAAAGAAAGTCAAACCAAGTCTAACTAGGTCAAAGGTTGACTTACAGTTAACTTTTGGTCAACTAGTCAACTCCTAATCCAATCTAGGTTAACTCAGGCTAATAGTTGACTCACAGTTGACTTTTGGTCAACTGGTCAACTCTGGTCAAGTTTTAGTCAATTTTAAGCCAAGTGTTAGTCAATTTTAGGCCAAGTGTTGACTTTTGGTTGATCTTTGAGTCAAAACAGTCAACCATGGTCAAACGGGGTCAAAACTAGTCTAAGTATCCTATTCCTAGCATTTACCTACCAAGATACAACATATCTTGGCCCTATTGGTATCCCGATACCAATACCTTGGTTTAGGCACCAATACCTTAGCCTAGGCAATCCCTTACCTTAAAACCCAAACCATATCCTAGCTAGGTAAATCCAATAACTTAGCCTCTAACCTTAGTCTCTACGTAAACCTAACCTTGGAGGTATCCCAATATCTTGACATTACCTAGGTAAATCCCCTCTACCTAGGAAATACCCAAATACCTCGGGGGTAAACTCATTATCTCATGGTAAACCCAAATACCTTAGCCTACAACCATATCTTAACCCTCAAGTAACCACTTGGTATCTCAAGCCAAAAATCTTGGATATCTAAGATATCTAATATCTTAGATATCTAGATATCCATACATTAATCTATCTAATATATCTAATACTAATATATATACATATACGCTATCTTATATTAGATATCTAACTATCTAATATCTAACTTAAACTAACTCTCTCTAACTAACAAACATTTCCTACTAACTATAGGCTAATGTGAATTAATAGGGGGGCTAATGGGGTGCCCCCATTGCATCTACTGCTGCTACTGCAGCTGCCACTGCTGCTGCTATTGTGCAACTCCTGCATGCTGCTGCTACTGCTGCTGCAGCTCCTACTTCTTCTTCTTCTTCTTCTCCCTATATATATATATATATATATATATATATATATATATATATATATATATATATATATATATATAAATATAAATATATATATATATATATATATATATATATATATATATATATATATATATATATATATATATATATATATATATATATATAAATATATATATATAGACACACACACACGCACACACACACACACACACACACACACACACACACACACACACACTCAAATACCACCACCACCACAATACTCCAACACTACCACCACCACAAACACTCAACATTCTTCCCTCACAACACTAACACACACTAACACACACACACACATTTTTATTTAAATAATATATATATATATACACACACACACACACACACACACACACACAAATACCACCACCACCACAATGCTCCAACACTACCACCACGACAAACACTCAACATTCTTCCCTCACAACACTAACGCACACTAATACACACACACACACACACATTTTTATTTAAATATATATATATATATATATATATATATATATATATATATATATATATATATATATATATATATATTCAAAACATCCCGAAACCTATCCGAATATCCAGATTCTCGCAATTCTACCCACAAGGGCCTCGCGCACGCGAGCGAAAACGAGAAACGTGGCCCGAATGGCCAAATGGCCATTCTGGCGAATCCGGGGTGTCCGATTCGCGATATCGTGCCATACGGGAACCAAACCTATCAGGATTTGACCCAAACTCTACCCACGAGTTCTAAATAATGATTAGGAGCTATTCTAAGTGCTAACTTTCCGATTCTAGTGTAGGTACAAAAAGTCACCCGTGTGTTGGAACCCGAAAAAGCTTATTTTTATGATTTCTCGCAAAACAACCTCACATATCTAAATATGAACGCATACCTAGCGTCATCTCACCCAACTAACCTAATTAGGTCTAGTTAGGCTAGGGACAACACTCAAATATGTTAATTTAGGGGTTTTCTAAAATTTGGCACTAAACATATGCTAAAAGTACCAAATCGTGTCCAATGGATTCCAAATATCTCCTAATGGGTTATCCTACACCTCGGGCATCCTCTTATATGCAAATGATACTAATTAGAAGTAATTACAAAGGTTAGAATGAGGTTTTATCTCTTGGGAGTTGGAATCCTAAGGAAAAGTCCCAAAATCACTTCTTTTTAGGTCAAAACCCAAAATCTATGCTTCCACCACCACCAAGCTAGATCTACCTAGATCAAAATCACAAATGAGAGGTAAACAAGAGTTAGCACCAAGATTAGAGAGAGATCTAGAGTATGAAGAAGATTTGGAAGAGATTTGCTTATTTTGGAGCTTAAAATGCAAAAGGGAAAAGAAGAATTTTGTGGAATGAGAGAAAAGAAGGAGAGAGAGTTTCTTGCAAATGAGAATAATGGGGGTACATACTGCTGGCCGGCCACTTTATGGGGGTTTGGGGGCATTTGGCACATTACGAAAATGCCCTCCAAGTCAAAGAAAAGAGTGGTTTTGAGTTGGGGTCAAAAGGGTAACTTGGAAACTCCTAATTCCAAGTTCTAAATCTAATTATAATCCCTAATCCTATCAAAATCACATGAAATTAGTCAAAAATAAATATCTGGGTTTGGTCATGACAAGTTGGTCGGGTCCAAAATTGACCCTGGTCACTAACACAAGTCGAAATGAGACAAAACTCAAACCCGATCAAATAAAATTCCAAAACACAATATTAATAAATAAATATTCACAAAATTTTAGAATATTGAAAATGACAAATTTGTCCTCAATTTTGAAAACTGGAGGTGATAAATCTACCCTCCTAAAAAAATTTCGTCCTCGAAATTAGAGGAAACTAGTACAGGAAAGACAAGCAAGAAACAAACAAAACAATACCTCAAGGCTGGAAGAGATAAGGATAATGCTTCCACATGTCGTCCTTCCTCTCCCAGGTAGACTCACCTGGAGAGTGGTGCCTCCATGCAACACGGACCAAGGATATACCTTAGTTCCGGAGCACCTTCTTTCGACGATCCAGGATCTCCACAGGCTGTTCCGGATAGTTGAGAGTAGGCCCTACCTCGATCACGGAGTGATCCAATATATGGCTAGGATCTGCCATGTACCATCTCAGCTACGACACATGGAACAAGTTATGCCCTCCCTCGAGCGTAGATGGCAGGTCTAGTCGATAGGCTACTGTACCGATCCTTCCAAGGATAGTGAAAGGTCCGATATAGCATGGGCTAAGCTTCCCGCCCCGGCCAAAGCGAAGCGTGCCCCGTGTCGGAGAAATCTTCAAGAAAACCATATCGCCAACCTAGACACAAGGCAAGACTCAATACCAATTGTTTGCCATTAAAATCTTTTTATTGCAATTTCAATTACAAACAGAACAATGTTATAATGTAGGACTTAGATGTAGTCCTAGGAGAACACTTTTGTTTATCTGGGTCCCTGTGTCGATGGAGCGAGTGGTAATACGTTGACTCCGTTGATGATTTGACGACGGTTCTTGGTTCTCTGAAGGTCTGAGTTGCTCTGGGTGCTGGAGTTTGCAGATGGGAAGAAGACATTGAGTGTCTCTTCCGATCCTGGTGGATGATAACTCTGATGCCTTTTTCTGTCTGTATACATATGTATATTATGTGGTCCGTATCTGTGGAAGAAGGAAATGATCCCTCTATTTATAGTTTGCAGGCTGGCTGCTCATGCGCGTATATGTAGGATGCGTCTATACGTGGTGACGCCACGTGGTTGAAGCTGCGGGAGGCGCATGGATGATGCACCATTATTTGTGGGTTGAATCCTTCATGCTGTATTTGTGAGTTGACACGTAGCAGAGGAGAGGATCTTTCAGTTGCTGAGATCTTGGGTGATTAGCACTCCTTCATAGGCTGAATTGAGTCAAAGGACACGTGGTGCATGCCCGTTGCTCAAAGATCTCGGATTTGGTGGAGAGTGATCTGATAGGATGTGCCTGGGATTGGGCGCATGAGAAGACTTTAGCTCATAACTTTCAGGAGTCACGAACCAGTTTGGTCGCACGGCTTTGGAGGCGCATACGAGTATTCAGGTGCATGGCCGCTGAGGCGCATGCGAGTGGTTGGTCGGCCACGTGGGTCATAACCGTCGGAGGAAAGTAATGATGATGCTGATGTCAGCGATGCTTCATCTTCTGAAAAAGCTGCTAACTGTCAAGTCCTTGGGGGACGTGCTGCCAACTCTGTCACTTGAGAATTAATTGCTTGATGGGTGACGAGCCAAAATGGGCGCATGGGTCCATGTTGATTAGGACGCATGGATCTGTGCTCTGTTGGGCGCATCCATACGGGGTACTATGGAACCGACGGGCGCATCTATACGATACGCGGTGTCTGACCAACGCATCCGTTTGTATGACGTATTTTTATTGGTCTGACTTTTGTGTTCTTTAAGTGCTTTAAATAGTCGTTTTGACTTGGCTGAATTCGAAGCGTCAGGTACATCACCATAAATACAAATTCATTGCACGGGATTCGGAGAGCCCGCCACTTGGCGCATGGGTTTGATTTGCCCGGCCTATAAATAGTGGCAAGGAGAGAGTTTGCTTCTTGTTCTCTCACGTCTTCCTGAATGAACTTGTTTGCTCGAGCATATTCTGTTGATGAGATGCTCCCAAGGGTGAAGATGTGACGCATTGTCTTCATTTATGCACTCGTGAAGCTGACTGTTACATCCAAAAGTTGGGGTCGAGGGCTTCTGAGACAGGCAGAAGGTGCCTGTTGCATCCAAAGATCGGAATGCTCGAGCCCTGTCCCCGTTATGCTGGAAGAGCCGCAGACCGAAATTGTGGTGCTCCCGACTTTGGAGAGCTCTTTCTCCTGCCAAAGTGGGTGTTGTCCATTCTGGTTGTGTTGAAAGCTGCTCCTTTAGCCGCAGATCGATTGCGGTGCTCTCCTTTTCCTTGGGCTTTGGAGAGCTCTTCTTCCTGCAAGATTCGGGTTGATCGCCCACTCATGTTCTTCTCAATAAATGCTTCATTAGTCGAAGCATTTGATCGGGTCGAAGTAAGGCGCATATGCTGAGACTTCATGATGCGCATAACTGAGACGCTGAAGAGATACGCCTGACTGAAACGCTGAAGAGACACGCCTAACTGAGACGCTGAAGGCTGTGCCTGACTGAGTCGCTGAAGAGACACGCCTGACTGAAACGCTGAAGTGGTGCGCCTGGCTGATGATGCACCTGGTGGAGGCGTATGGCAGTTTGCTGTGCCTGGCTGTAGTCTTAGGATCTTTCTTTTTTGTAGAAATTCTCCTTTGTAAAGCCTTTCTTAGACATGTAATAGACTTTTATATGAAATAAAAATCCTTTTGATGTCTATACTTTTGCTGTCTTGCTATGCCAAGTACTTCGTTTGAGCTCCCTGGCACATGTAGTGTTAGGCGCATAGGAATTTCGGTCTGTGAAAGCGCTTGAAATTCCATGCTTCTACAAGACCCCCTTCAAAGTTTTTAAAACTTTCTGTCAAGTTTTGGAATACTTTGAATAAGAAGCATGGTGTCGACTTCAATGGGGTGCATGACTGTTTCGGACGCATGATTACTCCACGCATCAGTGATAGGGCACATGCTCTTCTCAGTTAATACAAATGATAACGCTTCGAAGTAATCAAAAAAAGATTAATGATGTTCTTTTTGGATTATTTGCAGTTATCATTTCGCAGAACCCCAAGCGGTGGCTCCTCATCGGTTTTCGCGTATGCCCAAGCCTACAAATAGGTGTTTGATGGAGAGAGAGTTCTTCTTCTTTTTTGTTTTCTTCTTTAGAGTTCTTCTTTCGAAAAATCCTAACTTCTTTTTCTTTCACGAGATGGCCCCAAAACTCCTCGCGGTGGTGCTGGCAAAGGGAAGGAGCCTACGGAGTTCGTCGAAGAGGATATTCCCATCGCCATTGAGACTCCGGTCGATGTTTGGCCTGCGGTGACTGGTGGGTGTGATCTTCCAACTTTTTAGATGAGTCTGGAGCACATATATGAGTTGTATCATATTGCTGTACCCTAACTCTTTGCCGCTGATGCGTATGGACTTCTGTCCTGATGATGCGCTGAGGCTATTCCGCCGACGCGTATGGGTTTAGGCCCTGATTATGTGCCGAGGTTTTACTGCTGACGCACATGGGTTTACACCCTGATGATGCGCCAAAGTTTCACTGCTGACGCGCATGGGTTTAAATCCTGATGATGCGTCGAAGCTTCATTGCTGACGCGCATGGGTTTAGACACTGATGATGCGCCGAAGCTTCACTGCTAACGCACATGGGTTTAGACCCTGATGATGCACCAAAGCTTCACTGCTGACGTGCATAGGTTTAGACCCTGATGCTGCGTCAGGCTGCTTGACACGTCCGATACTTTGTCTTCTTAAAGTCTCTATGTTGCCTGACTTTTGTCTTTGCTGTGTCAGTATCGATGACTATCCCTTTGCTGAATAAAGTCCCGTTAGATGCTTCTCTTTGCCAAATGGGGGTTGATTTTGACGAGGAGGTTATTAACCCTGCGAAGACTGCTATCCTACTGAATCAACCTTTCGAGAGAATATTGCAACTCCGGGATCAGTCGCCTATTTTTTTCCAGAGTATGATGGAGAGCAGCAAACTGAAATCCGCTGAGTCCGAGGATGCGACTTTCTTGAAACCTGCCTTTCTGTTTGGTGACCGCTTGACCTCCACCGAGGTGAAGGTACTGAAGGTCAAGGAAGACTGGTTCTTCTCTATAAAGGACAGTTTTGTACATGCAACAGCTTAAACGTCAATTGTCGCTGGCGACCTTCTACCGTTTGGCTTCCAAGAGAAGGATGCCATGGGAATTTACTCCTTCTCAAGGAGGGGCAGTGGGGGGTACCCTTTCGATTGATGTTACTTCGAATCAAAGGGATACCTTGGCCGCTTCGCGAGCCGGGACCTCGTTCAGTTGCCGAACTTTGCGCCCTGGGAGCCTTTATAGTGATGTCCCTAATGACACCTTTGCCTTTGGTGCTTCGACCTTTGTAAATCGGATGCTAACATCGAAGGTTATGTATCCGAAAGGTGGTTTTAGGGTTGAAGGTTGGTGTCACCATGTGCCAAAGTGGAATGAGCTGACCTTTTGGGTTTTGTCAAAGTTCAAGGCTGAGCTTAAAGAGATTGGGCTGACTGCCGCTATCCGTGCCACATAGGAAGGCGTGGACCTCAACAAGCATATGTTCTTTGCACTCCTGAAAATGTTCAATACCCAGACTGGCACTTTCTTTACTCCGGTGGGGGAGTTGGGATTGGCTCTCCATGAGATGTACGAGGTGTCCAAGCTTTCCTGGGGCTCGGAACCGTATGAGGAATATTTTCTAACAAATGAAGAGATCCTTGTTCTGGAAGAGAAGGACCCAGAGATGATGGCTATTTTTAAGGAGGTGGAGAGCCATCATTATCTGATGCAATGAAAGGACAAAGGCAAGTCACAACCTCATGTGACTACTTGGAGGGATTACGTCTTCAAGCAGGACCTGGCGGATTCTTCGAAGATTCGGTTTACGACTCCGCAGGGGCTGAAACCCGCGGAAGTAACCTCCGAAATGAGCCGACTAGGCGAGAAGGCCCCATGTTCAAATGAGAGTGGCGAGGATGTATACAACTGTTTCTGGCATTATGTGCAACGGATGTCATCCAAGGCAGTGTTGACTGCATACTTGATATGGCTCCGGGACTGTGTGTTCTCGGGCGGATCTGGCTCTGTGGAGAGGGTGACCCGGAACCTCATTTTGCCAGCAGTGAAACTGGTTTTTGGTCGCCCTTTGGCTCTCCTCCCCGCGATGGTGTGTAACCTGCTATGGGGTTTGAAAGATTTTGCTGACGATGTGGCCCATGAGAGGGGCAGAAAAGACAACTTTCCTCGAGCTGAGCTACCATTCCATTATCTGATGGGATGGTTAATTCTGTATCACCCAAATGTGATGAGTCCGGGTCCTGAAGACGACCACATTGAAGGTGATGCCTTTATCCGTCGCTTCTATAAGAGGAAGTGGATGCACACCGGTGTCCCCGTCTGTAGGAGAGTCTTGTCTTATCTTCAGGGGTGGGAGATCGTCAAGGTCAGTCCCATCTTTAAAGATTTCGAGGCTGACCAAGATTTGGAAGACTCCGATGAGGATGCGATCACTCTGCCGAAATAAGGGTTTCGTTGGTTGCAAAGTATTCGACCTTCCCACTTGGTCTACTGCAACCAGAATAAGTGTTATCTGGAGCCGTATTTGCCGAGCCGGTTTGCTCGTCAGTTTGGTTACACCCAGCTAATGTTACGGAACCCCAGTAACAGTCTGGGGTTTGCTGGAAGTTTACTGGATGGAGCCCGGGGTTGGTAATATTATAATGTCGGGTGCACCGGAGTTCATTTTAATACACCAGTTCATAACCTTCGGCCACAGATCCTGTACTCGGCTGTTAAGCTGTATTGTGCCATGAATACTGTGTCTCCTGAATATGACAGGGAGACTAGTTTCATCGTTGGAACTCAGCTAGAGGCTACAAAAAACATGTTGGCGGTGGCCCGGTCATATCGTCCACCAGAGTTGGCGGGATATCGAGCTGCTGCTGCAGCATCAATGGAAGGCACTCGGGAAGATCCTCCAGCTGGAAAGAGGCGGGCTGGCGCAGAAGCTGGTTCGTCTGCACCAAAAAGGCCAAAAAAAGTGACAACTCCAAAGGTGGAAGCTATAAGAGTGCCGCCTGTAATTCCAATAGAATCAGTTCCTGCTGAGGTAAAGACGTCCCCCATAGTCTGGTTAGTTCCACCATTTTTGTGAGATATGCTTTCTTTTTATAGGAGCCGCTGAAAAGGAGACCATGAACTCCAAAATTGGGTACAAGCAGACCAAAAGAGGTGGCGGGCTCATCTGAAGAGCGCATTCTGCCTATTGTGATATCTTCCGTGGAGGAGAATCCGGACGATGTCGTTCCTGCGGAGATTTTAGTATCTCCAGATTATGTTGGAAAGGAAGCTGTGGATGCAGCAGTTCCCGGGAGGGTGCAAGCCGCCGTGGGGGCCTCTGGCATTGAGGACCCAGCAGATATGGAGCATCCAGATGAGGAAGTGGAGTGGAGTTCGTCCTCTTCAGATGACGTTCCTCCAGAGATGAGTGAGCCTGTTGCAGGAGCAACAGACATGGTTGAAACAGAGGAGAGGGCTGATTCCCCTCCTTGTTATGATGAGGGAAGGTCGGCTGCGGCTTTACCCAGCCCTACCCCAGACTCAGCAGCGGAGGCTGAGGTGGCTGCCGACCAGGAGGTAGCGACAAATTCTATCCCCGTGGAGGGATTCGATGAGGAAGGTGATACTCGTTCGTCGAGCCTGACTCCAGGGGAGCCGAGTCCGGAAACAAGTGCTGATCTCGCTACTTTGCCAGAAGGGAAAGGTCCCGTACGGCCTACTGATAGTGTGTTGGATGCGGAGGAGATAGCCCCTGACGTCGGTGGTCCCTACGAGCTTGAGAAGGGCAAGGGTCTGCTGGAACCCCCTGTTGCTCCTTCTACTTGGGGTACGATATCGACGCCCCTCTCGGCTCCTTCTACTCTCTTGGCTCCTCGGGTCAGTGGCAAAGTTCAAGCCCATGTTGAGGGAGAGTCCGTTGATGCCGAGGTTTCAGCCTCGCAGATTGAAGTCGGTGGGTCCTCTTAAGGCTCGCCATCTGTCACAGTACCTCATACAACTCCTGCCATGTCGCCTCAAGTGCTGGCTGATGCAGATGAGTACGTTCAGTTTGTTGTTGAATCAGTGTACAAGATGCTGCAGAAGGGCGTATCAACGGTGCTAAATGCAAATAGGAGTTTTGCGACGGCGAAAGCCATGGCGCTCTCTTCTATTGGTTTGATATATTTGCACCGTGGCCACGATCACATGGCTGTAATTCTGGAGGAGTCGATGGTTGAGCTCGACCAGCGTCTTTCTGAACTGCAGAGTATCCAGCGGAATGACTTTTCTGCTCTGATAGAAGCAGAACAGAAGAAGTTGATAGCTGAGGTTGAGTCGTCTTATCAGGCCACGGTGGCCATCTGGGACGGCGAGGTGGCCGCTGCTGAGGCTGCAGCAGAGAGACTGTCTCAATCCACACAGGAGCCGGTGGAGCTGCAGGCCTCATTGGAGGCAAGCATAGCGGAGGTTACTACCAGGATTCGCCTCTTAGAAGACCAGAGGGCCCAACTTATGTTAGATCTTGAGCGGGCCCAGGCTGAGCACATCTCGTCCAAGGTGGAAGAGGCAGTTGTTACTCGCCATATTCTTTCTCTGACTCACCAACGGCAGGAGTTGGATGCCAAGCATGAGAACGATACTGCTCCCGAGGTTGTGGAGATGATACGGCAGGAGGCTGAATGCCGGGTCCTGGCGACTGCAGAGACCCGGGCTGCAGACTTGAGGCGTCGGATCGAAGAGCTGTCCGCCAATCCCAATGATGCCTAGGGATTTTGTAGTCTTCTCTCTCTTTTTTTGTTATATGCTGGGGATATAATCCTTCACTTTTTAGATGAAAAATAAAGAATTTTGTGGTGTGTTCATCTTTTTTTTTGTCATGAACCTGTGATTTGTGTCGACCTATTATCTTTTGCGCACCTTGGTTGTTAGGTACAGATAATAAGTTTGAGAGAACCGACATGTTTGCTCAGAGGTAATGTAGATGTGGCAAATATGGGGTTCAAATGTCAGAATCTTCCTACTCATAGGTGCTATGGATATGGTAGGAGTGACTCTGGAGAGCTACACGGAACTACTCAGAGGTAATGTGGACATGAAAGTTCTGCGATCGATGTATGACAATACAGGGGTTATCTGTACGAGATGTTTACTCAGTGGTAATGTAGACGTGGTAAACATGATGGGTAGCATAGTCTTACGGAGCGTTAGATTCCGCTTTGTAGGACGTAGAGAAGCAACTCAGAGGTAATGTAGACGTGGTTGTCCTTCTACTGGAGATAGAATGCAATGGAACAACTGGGTTCCGAAAGCATAGAATTTTTGTGAAAGGGAGATGTATGTGAGCTCTGATGATCAGGTCCACTAACTCCCTTGCTAGGCAGAGTTGGAAGTACATATCTGAAAGATGTCAAGAGTAGTACTTCTTTAGGAACTTGCCGTTGATGGGCATCATGAACAAGTCCCCCGTTTGATCGGGCGAGTCGGTAATCACCATTTGTGCTTGAACTTTCCTGGTGTTTTGTGAGTCAACACCATCGGCCTCCTGACTGCCAGAACCAGGTCGCCTACTTGAAAAGTCCTCTGCTTGACCTTCTTGTTGAAAGCCTGTGATATACAGGCTTGATAGAGTTCGATGCGCTATTGAGCTAGGAGACATTTTTCGTCAAGTGCCTCTAATTCTTGCAGACGACGACGTTGATTGTCTTCCTCTGTTAGTTAATTTATGATCGCTACACGGAGTGAGGGTATCTGGATCTCAAGAGGCAGTACCGCTTCGCTCCCGTAGACTAAGGAGAATGGTGTGTTGCCCGTCGGAGTCCGTACCGTGGTACGGTAGGCCCAAAGGCATTCGCCGAGCTTTTCGTTCCAGTCGCATTTGTTGGATGACACGACCTTTTTGAGTAGCCTGACGATAGTCTTGTTAAATGCCTCAGCCAATCCGTTTGCTGCCGGATTGTAGGCGGTTAATGCCACGTTCTGAATGCGGTTCTTGTCACAGAATCTGCTGAAAACATGGCTGATGAACCGAGGACCGTTGTCGTGGATAATCCTGCGAGGTACCCCGAAATGGTAGATGATATGGTGCTTGATGAAGCTGATCACCCTGGAGCTTTTCACTTCCACCAGTGGAACGATTCTGCCCATTTGGAGAAGTAGTCGGTGATGGCTAGGATGAAGCGGTGTCCCCTCGATGATGGAGGGATGATTGGTCCTACAATATCCATGCCCCAGGCTTCGAAGGGCCAGGAGGCGACCGTATGATGTAGTGGTTCAGATGGTGTATGGATGAAGTCGGCATGAAGCTGGCAAGCATGGCACTTTTTAGCATAGTCGACGATATCAGCTGCCATGGTTGGCCAGTAGCAACCCAAGCGTCGCAGTCGTTCCTGCAACTTAGGGCCAGGTTGATGAGCCCTTCAAGTTCCGTCATGAGCTTCTCGAAGGGCTTCGGCTGCTTCTTCGTTGGACAGGCATCGAAGGAGAAGTCCATCGTAGGAGCGTCGGTACAGCATCTTAGTAGCTGTATCATAATAGAATCGAAGGGAACGCCTCCTGACTGAGACGGCTTCTTTCGGGTCTTCTGGGAGAATTTTGTAGACAGCGAAGTCGATGAACGGGAACCTCCAGTCTCGGATATTAACACCAGCACTTGTTATGTAAACCCCTGTCCGGAAATTTTTATTTAGTAATTTTTTTAAAACAAATTGACTTGAAATAGTGACTTTTGGTTTGTAAATATTTCAAATCAATAAGGATTATATTAGGAAAAGGAGTTTCCTTAAATTGCTATTGTTAGAGGGCTCAATTGAAAGTTTTTAAATTTTTAAACTTTTCCAACGAAATATATAGCAGATATAGTCGAATAAGGATTCAAATTTCCCTGTGATTCAAAATCCTGAGTATGATCCAACTCAGGTACAATCCTATCAACTCTTTGTATAAATGATTCAGGAAGGTTCGGTTTATACCTCTATTCCTCAAACCCTAGTTCTTGCGTTCACAAACCTTGTAGAGTTTCCTGAGATCAAGTAGGCGGCTACCAGGAAGAAATTCATGATTTGTCGACAGAAGGTAACCCTCACCTCTATGATTAGGTCTTTATGGTTCTTAATCTCAGCCAAGATCAACCTTATGACACAAATAGTTGTCCTAATAAAGAAGGGGTTCGACTCAAGATTGAGCAACCAGGGATAGATTTCACCTATAGGTAATCAGAGGAGGATAGCATTGCACCTAGGTGAATACAAATCCATGATACATTGAGATACTCGATAAAAAAGGGCATTCTTTGGGCAACCTGATTTATAGTCTTGTTGAATATTGTTTCAATAGGGACTACTGTTAATAAGGATTTTTAAGACTTCTTAAAACCTGCATACTTATGGCAAGACTTAATATTCCTGAAACACCTTTGCGAGTAATCTAGATACCACCTATAAGGAATAACAGTGGTATTGCTATTGAAATTGTAGAAACTGTGAGTATCAGAACAGGGAGGGGGCCATCCTGTTCGTAAGATGGCGGCTAATAAGAGTAACCTAGCTACCTGATATACCATCGAGTGTGTATCAGCATCGTAGGCAAACCTTTGGGAGAGGGAGTAGCTCTGATTATCAGTACCAACACTTATGGGATCACCTCTGCTCTGTGGTCCCTAAATGAATTGTTGTGATCAATCTTGACCGAGTCTGTAACCGTGGAATACAGGGTATCGGACCAAGTCAGAACATCCTGTGGCAGGATATTCCTGTATCAGTTGCACACATGAAGCTACCCTTGCATCAGTCCTACCCAACCTCTCACATCAGACTTGGTACTGGGATACACCCTTCATTTTGAGTATCAGATTGATACTCGACCTAATTCCCTCAAACCAGGATTTGACACTTGACCTCACACTTCGACCCCTATATTGGGTGATATATCTGGTATCATGTTTTGAACCATGATATCAAGCCTGAGACCTAGGAATAAATATCAGAATAGGCATTAGGGTCAAATTGAGGGTAAGGGAAATGTTCCTGAATAGGTACAATAGGGGATACCTTGAATAGCATGCAAAGTATCAAGGGAGAGCAGTTTAAGGAGACTGCTACATACAACCAAGTCCCCATAAGTGCATCACAGAGGTGAAGTATGACATTTTCATGTGGTTTGTAATAGCCATTAACAACATAAGACTTTCAATGAAGGTGAGTGTATATGGTTTTGTAGCTTGGCAGAGGATTGGTATTTGGCTTACTTACAAATGTAGAGACTAGGTTGAGAGCATGAATATGTCTGTACGTATCTTAGACAGGTACCAGGATTTCAAAGAATAAGAGGGAAGTAGCAGTAGATTGGTGGCTTCAGTTTCTTATGTTTGCTTTAAACTTTTGGTTTCAGGCCCTGATTCTGAGACCATTCAGTAATTTCAGATCTATGTCCTCCCCAATCAACAAGTATCTTGTCTTGAATGTATACAGTTTCAAGAATTTTCCTTTTCACAGGCAATGGGTTAGATCGAGTATCCAGAAAACGTTAGTAGTCAAGACCTGTCAAGTATCAGCCTTAGCAATAGGTAAGTGTTGAGGCAAACTCAATATTCTATCCCTCCAAATACTGGGTCAGATGTTCCTTACATCAGATTTTGATGTGAAATCTCCAAACAAGTCTACCATATCATAGCTTAATCAATTCAGGCATCGAGATAACACGCAAAACTGTCAAATATCCAATTTCCTTTATTGCAGAAATTAGAGATACAGCCAGCAAGTGGATCATCTATTCCTATGTTTACTAAATGCCATCACATATGCCACAGAGAAACACTACTTGTTACACATATCTAGTTGAACCTTTGTCAAGTGCCAGGCCAGATTGCCCTGTATCAGTAAAAATAGGTACCAGGTTTAGATGTATCAATCTCAAGGGAATATCATGTACAAATCCTTGTGAGCAGTTGGTAGTAAGCATAGGAGGCTATACCAGAATATAAGTATATGAAAGGACATTAGCTGTGAGTCTATACCTAGATACAAGGTATGAGTAATAAGTAAGAGTGACCTAATTGGTACCTGCAACCCAGTAATAGAGAAAACTAGATTTAGAGCATAAGGGACAAATAGAATAAGAATAAACCTAGAAGCCTAAATAAACCAATAGATAGATTTTATTGTGTAATCTCAAATTGTGTATTGATCCTATCAATCCATAAACAGGTTACTTGGATCTTGATACGGATTCTGATCCGTGCCAGCAGCTCAGGACCTAAGGCAAGTATACCTTGCCTTCCTCTACAGTTTTACTTACATGCAGTTCCTTTCATTTTTTGTCTCGGATTATTTATGGACATGTGCTTTTTGTGTTATTTTCTGTAGAGTTGTTTTTATTGTTTATAGCCATGTTCATGTTTGGTCTTGTGGTTCCCACTTGGTGTTTCTCGTCAGTACCTTGCTTGAGTCGTGTCATAGAACGAGTACGTGTAATTGAACTGCTAAATCCGTGATATTGTTTCCTTGGCACCAGAGAGAACACATTCGGGACGAGGGTGTTTTTCTTGATATGTTTACATCCGTGAGTCCACAGTCGGGACGAGGATGTCGATTATTTGCACCAGAGAGTCCACACACGGGACGAGGGTGTTGACTTGACTTACACCAGAGAGTCCACATTCGGGACGAGGGTGTTTATATCAGAGAGTCCACACTCGGGACGAGGATGTATTACTTGCACCAGAGAGTCCACACTCGGGATGAAGGTGTCTTGCCGTGAGCTAACCAGAGAGTCCACACTCGGGACGAGGGTTAGTGCTTAGTTCAAACCAGAGAGTCCACACTCGGGACGAGGGTTTGGTTTCTTCCATTGATCTCGTGATTATCGTTCATCCGGAAGTTCATTTATACGTAGTTGTTCTAGTGTTAGTGTTAGTGTTAGTGTTCGTGTTCGTATTCGTGTTCGTGTTCGTGTTCGTGTTCGTGTTCGTGTTCGTGTTCGTGTTCGTGTTCGTGTTCGTGTTCGTAGTCATTTGTCTTGCCCTTGTTCTTTCTTGTTTATTTCTTGCACATGATAAAACTGTTAGATAGGCATGTATATTATGTATCTTGCTATGTCCTCTGAGGATCTGATAATCTTCTCAGGTTTAGCGATTGCATGGAGTTAGCTAGTAGTTCTGGATGGCGGAGGATTTGCGGTTCTTGCGGAATTCAGGTATCGTTATTGTGTTTATTATCCGCTCATGCTTTTCATTCCTTATCATGAGTTATCCTGTTTCTTGATTCAGTTTTAGACTCTTATTACTTTCTTTAGAGTCTTATCGGACATATATATTAGTGGGCTGCAGACCATGACCCATAGTGTTCATTAATGTTTCATATTCTTATTGTGGATTGAGATATAGATTTGTTTGCCATGAGTTGGCAGTATACCATAGCCTTGACAGCGTTTACGTATTCAAGTCGGGCTGGAGTCCGCTTGATGTGTAGCTGGCTTGCTCACGAGCTCGCGTTCGAAAAGCGGGTGCGAGTCGTGACAAGTTTTTTTGGTGGCCCATGCAGGTCAAAGCATATCGTACCGGTTACGTAACTGTACTGGTACGAGCCTGCGACAATGGCTAAACCTTAGAAATCTCAATCCACTCTGCCTTGAAAATTCTTCTAGAAATTCTCTACGTCCTTGAAAACTCCATATTTGCTCTCGATTATACTTTTTTGCTTTCTGAACTATTGAATCTCGTTCCTTCATTTTTCGGAGTGACGAATGATCGTGCTGACTAGAACTTATCAGAAATCCTTAAATTATAGTATAATATTGCATGATTATTGAGTTTTGGTTGTTTATAGATATGAAGGATTATAGTTGCCATATGCCCAGAAATCTATTGGTAGAATCGTTAGCAACTAGTTAGAAGGTTATAAGATTTTAGTGACCGAGTTTTGAGGAGTAGTGTGACCAAAGGTGGGTAGAAGTCCTCAAGTATTCGGAGTTATAAAATGGCTAGAGGGAGTTATAAAATATTTTGAGAAATTAAATTTGAGGAGATTAAGGTAATGGTAGGCTTTGAATTTTAAAGAATAGTGTTGAATTTGAATTTCGAGGACGAAATTGTTTTAAGGTGGATAGGATGTAAACCCCTGTCCGGAAATTTTTATTTAGTAATTTTTTTTATATAACAAATTGACTTAAAATGGTGACTTTTGGTTTGTAAATATTTCAAATCAATAAGGATTATATTAGGAAGAGGATTTTCCTTAAATTGCTATTGTTAGAGGGCTTAATTGAAAGTTTTTAAATTTTTAAACTTTTCCAACAAACTATATAGCAGATATAGTCGAATAAGGATTCAAATTTCCATGTGATTCAAAATCCTGAGTATGATCCAACTCAGGTACAATCCTATCAACTCCTTGTATAAATGATTCAGGGAGGGTCGGTTTATACCTCTATTCCTCAAACCCTAGTTCTTGCGCTCACAAACCTTATGGAGTTTCCTGAGATCAAGTAGGCGGCGACCAGGAAGAAATTCATGATTTGTCGACAGCAGGTAACCCTCACCTCTATGATTAGGTCATTATGGTTCTTAATCTCCGCCAAGATCAACCTTTTGACCAAATAGTTGTCCTAATAAAGAAGGGGTTCGACTTAAGATTCAGCAACCAGGGATAGATTTCACCTGTAGGTAATCAGAGGAGGATAGCATTGCACCTAGGTGAATACAAATCCATGATACATTGAGATACTCGTTAAAAAAGGCATTCTTTGGGCAACCTGATTTATAGTCTTGTTGAATATTGTTTCAATAGGGACTACTGTTAATAAGGATTTTGAAGACTTTCTTAAAACCTGCATACTTATGGCAAGACTTAATATTCCTGAAACACCTTTGCGAGTAATCTAGATACCACCTATAAGGAATAACAGTGGTATTGCTATTGAAATTCTAGAAACTGTGAGTATCAGAACAGGGAGGGGGCCATCCTGTTCGTAAGATGGCGGCTAATAAGAGTAACCTAGCTACCTGATATACCATCGAGTGTGTATCAGCATCGTAGGCAAACCTTTGGGAGAGGAAGTAGCTCTGATTATCAGTACCAACACTTATGGGATCACCTCTGTTCTGTGGTCCCTAAATGAATTGTTGTGATCAATCTTGACCGAGTCTGTAACCGTAGAATACAGGGTATCGGACCAAGTCAGAACATCCTGTGGCAGGATATTCATGTATCAGTTGCACACATGAAGCTTACCCTTACATCAGTCCTACCCAACCTCTCATATCAGACTTGGTACTGGGATACATCCTTCGTTTTGAGTATCAGATTGATACTCGACCTAATTCCCTCAAACCAGGATTTGACACTTGACCTCACACTTCGACCCCTATATTGGATGATATATCTGGTATCATGTTTTGAACCATGATATCAAGCCTGAGACCTAGGAATAAATATCAGAATAGGCATTAAGGTCAAATCGAGGGTAAGGGAAATGTTCCTGAATAGGTACAACAGGGGATACCTTGAATAGCATGCAAAGTATCAAGGGAGAGCAGTTTAAGGAGACTGCTACCTACAACCAAGTCCCCATAAGTGCATCACAGAGGTGAAGTATGACATTTTCATGTGGTTTGTAATAGCCATTAACAACATAAGACTTTCATTGAAGGTGAGTGTATATGGTTTTGTAGCTTGGCAGAGGATTGGTATTTGGCTTACTTACAAATGTAGAGACTAGGTTGAGAGCATGAATATGTCTGTATGTATCTTGGACAGGTACCAGGATTTCAAAGAATAAGAGGGAAGTAGCAGTAGATTGGTGGCTTCAGTTTCTTATGTTTGCTCTAAACTTTTGGTTTCAGGCCCTGATTCTGAGACCATTCAGTAATTTCAGATCTATGTCCTCCCCAATCAACAAGTATCTTGTCTTGAATGTATACAGTTTCAAGAATTTTCCTTTTCACAGGCAATGGGTTAGATCGAGTATCCAGAAAACGTTAGTAGTCAAGACCTGTCAAGTATCAGCCTTAGCAATAGGTAAGTGTTGATGCAAACTCAATATTCTATCCCTCCAAATACTGGGTCAGATGTTCCTTACATCAGATTTTGATGTGAAATCTCCAAACAAGTCTACCATATCATAGCTTAGTCAATTCAGGCATCGAAATAACACGCAAAACTGTCAATTATCCAATTTCCTTTGTTGCAGAAATTAGAGATGCAGCCAGCAAGTGGATCATCTCTTCCTATGTTTACTAAATGCCATCACATATGCCACAGAGAAACACTACTTGTTACACATACCTAGTAGAGCCTTTGTCAACTGCCAGGCCAGATTGCCCTGTATCAGTAAAATTAGGTACCAGGTTTAGATGTATCAATCTCAAGGGAATATCATGTACAAATCCTTGTGAGCAGTTGGTAGTATAGAGGTTAGTAGCATATGAGGCTATACCAGAATATAGGTATATACAAGGACATTAGCTGTGAGTCTATACCTAGATACAAGGTATGAGTAATAAGTAAGAGTGACCTAATTGGTACCTGCAACCAAGTAATAGAGAAAACTAGATTTAGAGCATAAGGGGCAAATAGAATAGAAATAAACCTAGAAGCCTAAATAAACCAATAGATAGATTTTATTGTGTAATCTCAAATTGTGTATTGATCCTATCAATCCATAAACAGGTTACTTGGATCTTGATACGGATTCTGATCCGTGCCAGCAGCTCAGGACCTAAGGCAAGTATACCTTGCCTTCCTCTACAGTTTTACTTACATGCAGTTTCTTTTATTTTTTTGTCTCGGATTATTTATGGACATGTGCTTTTCGTGTTATTTTCTGTAGAGTTGTTTTTATTATTTATAGCCATGTTCATGTTTGGTCTTGTGGTTCCCACTTGGTGTTTCTCATCCGTACCTTGCTTGAGTCGTGTCATAGAACGAGTACGTGTAATTGAACTGCTAAATCCTTGATATTGTTTTCTTGGCACCAGAGAGTCCACACTCAGGACGAGGGTGTTTTTCTTGATCGGTTTACATCCGTGAGTCCACACTCGGGACGAGAATGTCGATTATTTGCACCAGAGAGTCCACACACGGGACGAGGGTGTTGACTTGACTTGCACCAGAGAGTCCACATTCGGGACGAGGGTGTTTACATCAGAGAGTCCACACTCGGGACGAGGATGTAGTACTTGCACCAGAGAGTCCACACTCGGGACGAGGGTGTCTTGCCGTGAGCTTACCAGAGAGTCCACACTCGGGACAAGGGTTAGTGCATAGTTCAAACCAGAGAGTCCACACTCGGCACGAGGGTTTAGTTTCTTCCATTGATCTCGTGATTATCGTTCATCCGGAAGTTTATTTATACGTAGTTGTTCTAGTGTTAGTGTTAGTGTTCGTGTTCGTGTTCGTATTCGTGTTTATATTCGTAGTCATTTATCTTGTCCTTGTTCTTTCTTGTTTATTTCTTGTGCATGATAAAACTGTTAGATAGGCATGTATATTATGTATCTTGCTATGTCCTCTGAGGACCTGATGATCTCCTCAGGTTTAGCGATTGCATGGAGTTAGCTAGTATTTCTGGATGGCGGAGGATTTGCGGTTCTTGCGGGTTCAGGTATCGTTATTGTGTTTATTATCCGCTAGTGCTTTTCATTCCTTATCATGAGTTATCCTGTTTCTTGATCCAGTTTTAGACTCGTATTACTTTCTTTAGAGTCTTATCGGACATATATGTTAGTGGGCTACAGACTACGACCCATAGTGTTCATTCATGTTTCATATTCTTGTTGTGGATTGAGATATAGATTTGTTTGCCATGAGTTGGCAGTATACCATAGCCTTGACAGCGTTTACATATTCGAGTCGGGCTGGAGTTCGCTTGATGCATAGCTGGCTTACTCACGAGCTCGCGTTCGAAAAGCTGGTGCGGGTCGTGACATGTTATCATGGCATAGGCCATTTGTGAGCATAGGTTATTTTTAGGACAGACCAAGTCTCGACCAACTACCGTGACGTAGTATTGAGTCCCGAGGGGTGCTGTCAATGCGGCTACGAGGCCAGCCAGAGCGTCAGCCTCCAGGTTTTGTAACTGAGGTACGTGTTCTATGAAGAACTTGGTAAAGGTTGAAATAATCTTCAATGCAACTTCATGGTAAGGAACCAGATCTTCATGGCGAACTTCGTATTGCCCTCGGATCTGGTTAACGACGAGTTTTGAGTCGCCGTAGGCTTCCAGATGATCCACCCCTAGCTGTTGCGCCAGCTGGAGTCCCATGATAAGAGCGTTGTACTCGGCAATATTGTTGGAGCAAGGCTTCGAAAGGGAGTAAGCACGCTGGATGATCAGCTGATCGGGGGAGACTAAGACTACCCCCACTCCGGCGATGATTTGGCCTTTGGGGCTTGTTCTTGAAGTGCCATCGAAAAACATCCGCCAGACGGAGCTTTCTTTCGTGACGTTTGATTCTTGGACCTCATCCGGGATGTCTTCATAGAGTCTGAGGACTCTGGGATGTGGTGCGTGGCTAAAAAGTCGGCCAGAGCTTGGCCCTTGACGACTTTTTGTGGAACGAACACCATGTTGTACGGCGTCAACAGGATCGCCCAGGTGGCTAGCCGTGAGTTCAATGATCCTGGCTTCGTCATGAGAACCCTGAGCGGATTGACTCGGGAGATGACATGAATTTTCTGGTCCGAGACATAATGGCGAGTCTTCTGGATGGCGAACACCAAAGCCAAACACTCCTTTTCAACGGGGTTGTATCGGTGTTCGGCTCCGATTAGTGTCCTACTGAGGTAGTAGATAGCTTGCTCGTAGCCTGCATCTCTGTTCTGAGCCAGCAGAACGCCGAAGGAATGATCTATGGCACGGACGTAGAGGAGAAACGGTTTGCCTGCGACGGATGCCACCAGGACTGGCGGGCTCGTCAAGTAAGCCTTGATATCATCGAAAGCTTTCTGGCATTCCTCTGTCCAGACGTAAGAGACTCCCTTCTTCATGAGCTAGGTGAAGGGTTGACATTTTTCGGAAAGGTTTGCTATAAACCTTCGGATGTATGTCAGACGCTCCTGCAGGCCTCAAAGTTCTCGAAGGTTCTTTGGAGGGTCCATGTCAAGGATGGCTTTAGTTTTCTCGGGATCGACATGAATGCCTTTCACCGTGATAATGACGTCCAAGAAATTTCTGCTAGAAACTCCAAGGAAGGATTTAGCGGGGTTCATCTTGAGTTGATGCGCTCGCATAAGATCAAAGACTGTCTTTAGGTCTTGTAGGTGATCACTTTTGAGACGGCTCTTGACAGCGATATTATCAACATAGCATTCGACTGTTTTGTGTAGATGTTGATGAAAGATGGTACTCATAGCTCGTTGGTATGTAGCACCAGCGTTCTTCAAGCTAAAGGGCATCACCGTGTAGCAGAAAACCCCTTTTGGTATCCTGAATGATGTGTGCTTTGCGTCATTGGAGAGCATTTTGATTTGGTTGTAGCTCGAATACCCGTCCATGAAAAACATGCTTTCGAAGCCACATGTATTGTTGATCATTACGTCGGTGATCAGAAGTAGGAATTCGTCTTTCGGGCAAGCAACATTGAGATCTCTGAAGTCGATGCAGACCCGTATCTTTCCATTCTTTTTGGTGACATGAACGACGTTGGCCACCCAATCTGGGTGTTGTTCTTCACGGATAAATTCGCTAGTCAGGTGTTTGTCCACTTCTTGATCGATAGCATTCATGATGTCAGGACAAAAACGTCGCTGTTATTTCTTTATAGGCTTGGCATCAGGTAAGATGTTAAGCCTATGCATCGCGATCTGGGGATCAAGTTCCGGCATATCTTTGTAGCTCCAAGCGAAGACGTCGATATATTCTTTAGCCAGTTGGATTAAAGATTCCCGGCCTGGTTCCTTTAGACTCTTGCTGATGAAGATGGGTTTGGAAGAAGATCTATCCCCAAGGTCGATCTGCTCGACTTCGTCTTCAGTAGGGGGTTTATGTAATTCAAAACGAGACTCCCAATGCACTCCTAGGCGTTGAGCCCAAGGTTCTTCCTCGAAGAATTTTGACGTTTGGTCTTCACCTTTATCTTCTTGAGACTGTGTAGATGCCATGTTAACTGATAGCACCTTCTTGAAGACTGAGCTGATACTGGTATCATAATTCCAAGTTGACGCTTCAGACGAATGAGAATGTTCTGCCTCCGAACTCTCTAGAGTTGCCGGCGACGTAACATAGCCCACCCCCCGTCGAGTTCGATGATAGTAGTCCTGCGGCTTTCCTTTAGGTGTTGGGAGTCGGAGATGAAGACGTCGACCCTTGCCGTAGTTCAGGCCTCTGTTGCTTTTTAGATCGTAACCCATCTTTTGGATGAGGTACTTTGCCTTGTCCGTGTACCGATAGACTTATATTCTGCCGGTATCTGGTTCCTGCTCGAGTGGCGGGAGGTCTTGATGATGCTCGACTTTGCCGAAGATGATGGATTCTTCGTCTCGATTCTGCAGTGGGACTACAAAACAGACCCCTTGGGACGGGACTACTCGATTTACATGATTGACGGTCGTTATTTGCGTTTACAATGACCGTAGAGCGTTATCTAATGTATACATGGCATTCCAATGTAGAAGACTAGAATAATTAAAAGACACTCTATTATTGATGAAATACGAGATTTTGTCCCGCAGGATTACATTGTCCAGAGAGGGTGCATCTACATCAGCAGATATGTACTCCCCTAGCTCTTCAACTGTGAGCACTGGGGTTGGTTCGGGAGAGTCCACCACAGCTTTGACCTTGGGGTCCGAGAGGGCTATGTAGGCCTTCTCCGACAGCTTGGATGAGAGGGATGATTGCAGAGGCCTGCCTTTAAGACGCACCTTCAGAGGTGCCTCAATTGCGCCTTCAGTGATTGGTGCCTTCCCCTGTAGTTTTGCCACAAGGGGAGCCGATGTTTGAGGCATCTTTTCCTTGAGCCGTATCTTCAAGGGAGCTTCAGTAGGTATTCTACTTAAAGAAATTGGTACTTTTCCAGGTAGTTTTATGGTCATGGGAGGCAGCATCTGAGGCGGTTTTCCTTTGAGTCGAATTTTCAAAGGAGCGTCGGGAATCATCTCTGGCTCCATGTCCGGCTCTGCTGCCTTTTCTGCTTCAACGTCAGCATCATTGGCTTCCCCTTTGTCGGGCGACTTGTACAGGATAGAATCAGTAAAGTAGGCTTCGACCCCCTTGAAAGGGTCAATGTCCGCGAACTCTGTCCGGATGATGTCGTTGGTGGACACGTACTTCATACATTGGTGGAGTGTAGATGGCACCACCATGTACTCATGCAGCCATGGACGGCCCAGTAGGAGGTTGTAGTTGACGTCAGCGTCCATGACATAGCAAGTTACCTCGGTTCGGAGGTTACCGATATGACATTTCAGCCGTATTTTACCCAGCGGTTCACTTTTGCTAGCATTGAAACCGCTGATTGTAGTGTTCGAAGGCGCCAGACGGTACATTAGGATACCCAGTGTTGAGAGCAGCGTCTTTGGGATGATGCTGAGGGAAGACCCTGGATCGATCTGAATTTGCTTCACCTTGACGGAACCGACATATCCCGTATAATACAGTAGCCTGTTATGTCGGTTGTGCTTGAGCAGCATGTCTTGTTGGATAAAAGTTATGTTGGGGATAACTTTATCCGAACAATGGCAGTGTGCACATGTGGTTGGGGTATCCTCAGGCTGCTTGACCTGACAGATGAAGGATTCAGCATCCTTCAAGGCTTCACAGAGAGCTTCACGAGTGTCCTTGGAAAGACGAAGAAGCTCAAACAGAGATAGACGGGCAGGAGTACTGGCAAGTTGTGCCAGTATGTCAAAGTTGTGGGGCTTGGCTAGCCCCGAAGCATTCTGCTTTCGCAAAGGCTTGTCGAAACGGGCCTCTACATGCTTCTGTTTATTGGCTGCTGGAGGCCTGGATGGGCCCTCTTCGTGGGCAGCAGGGACGGTGCAAGGAGGCACCACCTCGACGGTAACTTCGTCAGGTTGGGCATTCTGATGTGAACGCGTCTATACATGAAGTACCTCTTCCGCAGAGGAAGAGACCATGCGGCAAGACTTGATCTTCCTGTCTGGTTTTGGAGGTAGAGCGTACCCCCGGTTGAGTGACTTCGAAGACGAGGTCAGGGTGAACCCATAAGACCTTTTTCCGGGATGTGGTGAGTGGGATGAGTCCACTCACATGTCACGAGTAGGTGGTAGGTTAACCACCTCCATTGTCGTCTTTGGGATGGGGACGACGCCATCTTGTGTTGTGGTTGGCGGCAAGGTGCCAAATTGGTGTGACACCAGGTTGGCCGAGACCGTTTTCTCTTCATAGTCGACGGAGATGACATTGACATTGATCATACACTGGATATAGTTCTTGAGGACGTAGAAGTCCTTAGTTGGATGTCCGACAAACCGATGGTAGTGACAGTACCTCGGATTGTCCACTCTTCCAACCTCGTCAGGATGCTTTGGGTCCGGTAACTTGATCTTGTCACCCTGCTTCAATATCTTGAAGAGTTGTAAGGTGTCTTCATCGTTAAAAGAATAAACCTCCTTTGGCCTTGGTACAAGTGGAGGCTTCTGAGTAGGTGCTGATGCACCTTTAGAGGCATTGACAGTCAACGCCTGCTTCTCCTTTGTCTCTCATCCAGGGTTGTTGGCTGCAGGCCGTTTTCTCTTGTCCTCAAAGGCAGAAAAACTAACTCCCAGAAGATGAGCATTAGATGCCTTCTTTTCTGCCGCTTCGGCCTCGATGATCAATGAACTCCAGTCGGAAGGAGGAGTGGAGTTGAGCCAGAGTTTGATCGCAGACAGCATGTTCATGCTACATGAGGAGAGGAGTGTATGTTCTGGCATGCCTGGAGGCAGTCTGAGGCAGGCTTGTCGGAACTATTCGATAAATGCTCGAACTGTTTCCTTCTTCTTCTGACGTATCTCTATGAGGGACGCCATTGTCATGTCCTTCCCTCCATCGTAGAAACGATCAAGGAAAAGACGCATCAAGTCATCGAAGGAAGATATGGAGTTGTCAGGGAGACTGCAGTACCAGTCGTAAGCCACTCTTTTCAGTGCCCCGACAAATATGCTGGTGAGTAGTACGTCTTCCTTTAGGAGATGTCCTATTTGAGACTGAAAGTACGTCAGATAGCGGCATGGAGAGTCCTTCCCGTCGTATGGCATCAATGTTTGTGGTTTATACTTGGGAGGATAAACCACTTTGTTCCATTCGAAGGGGTATGGTTGTGGGATCTCCATCTTCTGGCGCTCCTTCTGTCTGTTCTTGGACTCAAAGTGCTCGCGCAAGTCCCTGATCATCTCAACCACGTCTTCCGTGGAGCTGGGAGTTGGGAAAGGTGGTACTGCCTGGAGTTGAGCATTTGATGGCTCCGACGTCCGAGGTGCTTCACGGCGATCTGTATCCAAGGATACCCATTGAAGGGGTACACTTGATTCTCCATTGGCCCCTGGGTCAGGACCGGTAGAAGGTGCCCTTGCCAAAGCTGACCGTATCTCAAACACTGCTTGAGTCAGTATTTGCATGGAGTCAGAGAGGGTTTTGACTCCCCCTTCAAAGTATCCATGCACTGGACGAGGTCTGCTGGCGGCACATCTGACTCTGTATTACCCCCAGTCATGTATACTGTCATGACATGGCTGGAAGTGGATAGATTGGTTGAAGCCTCGCTGTCAGCCTCGTTCTCTTGTAGAGGAGTCGTTTCTCCTGAAGCTTCATCTTGACTACCCCCATCTATGTTCTGGGGAATATCTTCGTCTTGGGGATGAAGATCGGCAAGGATTTGGCTACCCCCAGCTGTGTTCTGGAGGACGTCTTCGTCTTCAGGAGGACGATCAGCAAGGATTTGGCTACCCCCAGCTATGCTCTGGAGGACGTTTTCGTCTTCAGAAGGAGGATCAACAAGGGCTTGACTACCTCCAACTATGCTCTAGAGGACGTCTTCATCTTCAGAAGGAGGATCAACAAGGGCTTGACTACCCCCAGCTTCCTCCGAGATCTTCTTTCTCCCCCGAGTGCCTTCAAATACTCCAGAGGACGGGACAGTTGTCTTAGTTTTCCTCGGCTGGCTCTTGGATGAGGATGAGACCGAGGAGTTGCCAGTCACCTTTCGGATTGACGAGGAGTTAGAGATTACGTTGCAGGAAGCAACCTTTAGTTCTGGCTCCTCTTCAATTGACACCTTCTTCCCGAGGCAACGTTGGAGGGGTGTTGATGATTTCAGCCGCTGGAACACCGACTGCCTTGGTGGTGGGACTGCTATTTTGTAACAACAGTTGATGGTAACTACAGCACAGGTGTACCCTGTGAGAGGCGCATTGTGCTTGTCAGTCGACTATCCTGATCGGCGCTTGTGACTGATCATATTATGCAAATCATTGGAAGAGAGTACCACCTTCGTACCCCCATCAGGTGCATGGCAAGGCTAACCGTCGGGGTGATCTAGTGAGAGTGCCACCTTCACACCCCCATCAGGCGCATGGCAAGGCCAAGCGTCGGGGTGGTCAGGTGAATGCTGCACCCCCTGAACCAACGCAGAAGATGCGCTCAAATCAGTAGTAGGGGTACAACATTTATAGTGACTTGAACCAGCCACAGACGCACATCCTATGTAGGCACTGGGGTTCAAGACCACAGAGTTTGCCTTGTTCGACTTGGTTACGAACGCAATAGATGCGCCCAAGTGAGGCAAGGACTTTGAAGGTCGGCTCATTTTTGGCACAAAAGCACCCGAGTCGACCTTACACAGCTTACCATCAGCAGCACGCATGATTGTGAGTGCATGCTTCTAGTTTGCCGCTGGCATAGCACGTTTGAGGTGCATGGCCCGTGCTGCCTTGGACTTCTTTGTACCAGCCCACTGGAGTGTATAGTACTCAGATTCCAAATTCTCCTCGCCACGACAGCGAGTGAGTCTGTCAAAGACAGAAGCCTTCTGTGGCGCATCAGAGTTACTGTACCGGGAGTTAGATGTGCTACTGCTCCGTTGGCGCATCTTCCTTATCTGAGAAGGAGATGGCTGGGGAATGTGGTCAGCACCACGTTTTCCCGAGAGATGCGCTGTACCGGTGGGAGCATCCTGGCCGTTGAGAACGTCAGCAAGAAGGGTAGACTGCATCGGCGCATCCCCTTCAGTGGTGGTGCCAGGGGCCTCGACCTTGCGTACCCAGACTTGGCGAGTCTTTTTCGGCTTTGGCAGCCGCTTCGAAGTACTTGCGTTGCCTTCAGATATGAACTCCTCATACGCCTGTTGATTGAGGCGTACGACCAGCGTCTTATGGGAGAAGCCCACCTTCACGTCATCGAATTGCGACACAGCTTTTTCGGTGGAGGAGAAAGAGGTCCCAAGCAGAGTCGCCAGCTTGTTTGCCATTAAAATCTTTTTATTGCAATTTCAATTACAAACAGAATAGTGTTACAATGTAGGACTTAGATGTAGTCCTAGGAGAACACTTTTGTTTATCTGGGTCCCTGTGTCGATGGAGCGGGTGGTAATGCGTTGACTCCGTTGACGATCTGACGACGGTTCTCGGTTCTCTGAAGGTCTGAGTTGCTCTGGGTGCTGGAGTTTGCAGATGGAAAGAAGACGTTGAGTGTCTCCTCCGATCTTAGTGGATGATAACTCTGATGCCTTTTTCTGTCTGTGTACGTATGTATATTACGTGGTCCGTATCTGTGGAAGAAGGAAATGATTCCTCTATTTATAGTTTGCAGGCTGGCTGCTCATGCGTGCATATGTAGGATGCGCCTATACGTGGGGATGCCACGTGGTTGAAGCTGCGGGAGGCGCATGGATGATGCACCATCATTTGTGGGTTGAATCCTTCATATTGCATTTGTGAGTTGACACGTAGCAGAGGAGAGGATCTTTCTGTTGCTGAGATCTTGGGTGATTACCACCCCTTCATAGGCTAAATTGAGTCAAAGGACGTGTGGCGCATGCCCGTTGCTCAAAGATCTCAGATTTGGTGGAGAGTGATATGATAGAATGCGCCTGGGATTGGGCGCATGAGAAGACTTTGGCTCACAACTTTCAGGAGTCACGAACCAGTCTGGGCGCACGACTTTTGAGGCGCATGCGAGTCTTCAGGCGCATGGCCGCTGAGGCGTGTGCGAGTGGTTGGTCGGCCACGTGGGTCGTAACCGTCGAAGAAAAGTAATGATGATGCTGATGTCAGCGATGCTTTATTTTCTGAAAAAGCTGCTAACTGTCCAGTCCTCGGGGGACGTGCTGCCAACTCTGTCACTTGAGCATTAATTGCTTGATGGGTGACGAGCCGAAATGGGCGCATGGGTCCATATTGATTAGGACGCATGGATCTATGCTCTGTTGGGTGCATCCATACGGGGGGCTTTGGAACTGACGGGCGCGTCTGTACGATGTGCGGTGTCTAACCGGTGCATCCATTTACATGACGCATTTTTATTGGTCCAACTTTTGTGTTCTTTAAGTGCTTTAAATAGCCATTTTGACTTGGCTGAATTCGAAGCGTCAGGTTCATCACCATAAATGCAAATTCATTGCACGTGATTCGAAGAGCCTGCCACTTGGCACATGGGTTTGATTTGCCCGGCCTATAAATAATGAAAAGGAGAGAGTTTGCTTCTCGTTCTCTCACGTCTTCCTGAATAAACTTGTTTGCTCGAGCATATTCTGTTGACGAGATGCTCCCGAGGGTGAAGATGCGACTCATTGTCTTCATTCATGCACTCATAAGGTGACTGTTACATCCAAAAGTCGAAGTCGAGAGCTTCTGAGGAAGGCGAAAGGTGCCTGCTGCATCCAAAGATTGGGATGCTCGAGCCCTGTCCCCGTTATGCTGGAAGAGCCAAGATCAGAATTGTGGTGCTCCCGACTTTGGAGAGCTCTTTCTCCTGCCAGAGTGGGTGTTGCCCATTCTGGTTGTGTTGAAAGCTGCTCCTTTAGCCGCGGATCGATTGCGGTGCTCTCCTCTTCCTTGGGCTTTGGAGAGCTCTTCCTTCTGCAAGAGTGGGGTTGATCGCCCACTCCTGTTCTGCTCAATAAATACTTCATTAGTCGAAGCATTCGATCGGGTCGAAGTAAGGTGCATATGCTCAGACTTCATGATGCGCATAACTGAGACGCTGAAGAGATGCGCCTGACTGAAATGCGGAAGAGACATGCCTGACTGAGACGCTGAAGGCTGCGCCTGACTGAGACGCTGAAGAGACACGCCTGACTGAGACGCTGAAGTGGTGCGCCTGACTGATGATGCACCTGGTGGAAGGCGCATGGCAGTTTGCTGCGCCTGGCTGTAGTCTTAGGATCTTTTTTTTGTAGAAATTTTCTTTTGTAAAGCCTTTCTTAGACATGTAATAGACTTTTATATGAAAAGGCTTAATTGCACTTTGCTACCCTCAACTATTCTGCTTTTTCAACTTGATACCCTAAACTTTTTTTGTAACAAGTTGATACCTCAACTATTATTTTTTTTCAACTTGATACCTAATTTTTAAAAAAAATCCCAAAATGCCCTTATCCCTTCCCTCTTCCCTTCTCCCCTCCCCCCTCCCCCACTCCGGCCAACCCCACCCTCCCGTTCCGCCTTTCCTCCGGCCACCCCCCTCTTCCACGTCCGGCCAACCCCCCTTCCGCTTCCGGCGCCACTGCCACGGCGGCGGCTGCGGTTGCTGCTGCTGCGGCGGCTGTTGTTGCTGCTGCTGCGATGGCCGACGGCGGTGGGGGTAGGGGGTTGGCCGGATGTGGGAGAGGGGGTGGCCGGAGGGGAGGCGGAGCGGGAGGGAGGGGGTAGCCGGAGTGGGGGAGGGGGGTTGGGGGAGGGGGGTTGGGGGAGGGGGGTAATTTTAAGGTTTGAGCAGGGGTATTTTCGTCCCAAATTTTTTTTTGGGTATCAACTTGTTACAAAAAAAAAGTTTAAGGTATCAAGTTGAAAAAGCGGAATAGTTGAGGGTAGCAAAGTGTAATTAAGCCTATGAAATAAAAATCCTTTTGATGTATATACTTTTGCTGTCTTGCTGTGCCAAGTACTTCGTTTGAGCTCCCTGGCACATGTAGTATTAGGTGCATTGGAATTCCGGCCTGTGAATGCGCCTGAAATTCTATGCTTCTACACCAATCACAATCAAATAATCACAAGCAAGCGCAAACTGAAACTAACCTCGAACTCTAACGGTCTCCGGTGGCTATCGGCCCAATGTCGCTGCCTATCTTGAGCCTCCCAAAGTCTATCTCTGATCAGTCTAACCTTCTCCGCTGAATCTACTACCATCTCCGGGCCAAGCAACACCCTCTCGCCAACATCGTCCCATGATAAAGGAGTGCGACATCTCTGTCCGTATAGAGCCTCAAATGGTGATATCTTTATACTGGCCTGGTAGCTGTTATTGTAAGCAAACTCTACCAGGTGAAGATGATCCTCCCAAGAACCTCTGAAGTCTAGTACATACATATGAAGCATATCCTCAAGAGTATGAATGGTCCTCTCTGACTGCCCGTCTGTCTGGGGGTGATAAGGGGTACTGGATTTGAGCTTGGTGCCCAAACTAGTATACAAACTCCTCCAGAAATGAGAAGTGAAACGACTATCCCGATCCGATACTATGCTCACCAGAACCTCGTACAATCTGACTATCTGACGCACGTACAGCTCTGTCAGCTTCTTCGTAGACAAATCTACTTTGAAGGGCAAGAAGTTGGCTGATTTGGTCAATCTATCAATGATGACCCATATCGTGTCTTTCCTTCCAGGAGATCGCGGAAGTCCGGACACAAAGTCTATGGTGATGTGCTCCCACTACCACTCTGGAATGGGTAGTGGCTGCAACAATCCACCTAGCCTCTGTCTCTCAGCTTTCACATGCTGACACACCAAGCAGCGAGATACAAACTGAGCTACCTCTCGTTTCATGCCATACCACCATATGTGCTCTCTCAGGTCTCTGTACATCTTGTTGGCTCAAGGATGCATAGAGTATTGAGAGCGATGTGCTTCTTGAAGAACCTCCTCCCGAAGCTCTCCACTCGGAACGCGCAGTCTAGCACCGTACCTCAGCGACCCATCTTCGGCTATAAAAAATCGTCGAGCAAACCTGCCCGCACCTTCTCCTGATGCTCCTCAGGGCAACATCATCATATTGCGCTGATCTGACTCTGTCCATCAACTCAGACTGAATCTGTAAGCCCTACATCTGAATCTCCATGCCCAGAACAATTACCTTGATACCTAAACTATCCAGATCGGCCAAAAGATGACGATCTGCCGTCAAATACATAGCGACTGGATACCTGCTCAAGGCATCTGTAATGTCACGACCCGTACCCCTTTTTTTTAAACGGATACGAGACGTGTCCAAGCCAGCCTACGCCGCTGTGTCGGCGGTAGAACGCTGTCACAGCCATGAAGATCAAAATCACAAATAATGCTCATTCACATAATTAATTTAACTTACAATGATCACAAGTTTTATATTTGTAGAAAAATATAAACGTGTACAAATAAATGAATGACTACAACTCAACTATCTATCTAGTCTCTAGGCTTTTGTCTGCAAGAATTCTCGTCACTCCCCAAGCTAAGTGAATCCACGGCTAACCTGAAAATGTTGGTTTTTAGTCAGGAATGGAACGAGCACAATTCACTGAATACAATTTCAAATAAAGAAAATGACTATAAAACAAAGGTTAGACACCAATCATGAGTTTTAAAAATAAACAGTAAATACGGAAAACCAATAGCAATAAATAGACACAAAATACTTTCCCCAACTGTTAGAAGTACCTTTGATATATGATCGATCTGGGGCACTACATCGCACGGTCTACGAGATCTACTTGCAAGAAAATAAATACGGTCTACGAGATCTACTTGCAAAAATTAAACAATGTCTACGAGATCTACTGCATAAAAATAAACAATGTCTACGAGATCTACTGCATAAAAATAAATAATGTCTACGAGATCTACTACATAAAAATAAATACGGTCTACGATATCTACTGCATGAAAATAAACACGGTCTAGAGATCTACTGCATGAAAATAAACACGGTCTACGAGATCTACTGCATGAAAATAAACACGGTCTACGGTCGGATCACACATCCTTGGTACTTCTCATTCCCGACTCAATAATTTATAATATAATATAAAATCACATAACCAATTACTAATCAATGAAATATAGTAAGAATTAACATCGAAATGCAGACAATAAACTGTACTCGCCTGTGGTCCTCTGCTGGTGAAACCGACAATCTGAACCACTCAATGTACCACAATAGTCAAAACCCGTACAACAGTCCCCGAAAGATGAAATAAACATTACCAATGTTCTCAGAATAGTCAAATTAGCTAGGATTACCTGTCCTTAAGTCCAATTCTGGACACAGGGGCAAAAAGATAATTTTGGGCCAAAACGATGTCCGTCGTTGGACTCGCTTTGCACCGAAAAACGTGCCAGAGTCAATGGTCTCTAAAGTCGTCAAACTATATGTTTACGGATCTAGTTTTCTGATACGAACCCAACCGTATGTCCAAAGTTGGATTTCGACGGGCCGTGCACAAAATCACCCGTTGAGTGGGACCGTGGGGCCCGCAAAATGACGTACGATTCAACTGTCTCAGAATTGGACCAAACTTGGCATGCAGGACCAGAAAAATGATACGGTCGTGCTGGCACAAGTTTCGTCTCGATCTGACGAGCGTGCACAAAGTAATTAAGAAATTTGCAAAGTGCATGATACGGTGAATTTCGACGGATACGTATAAATTCGTCGAGCACACGCGACCAATTTGAATTCCGCCAAAGCCCACACGACCACGAAGCCGTTACACAGCTTTCGATGCCTTCGGTTCGTGATCACGTCGCCCGGAATGGCGGGACGCACGTCGTGTGGATCAATTTTTTAGTTTTTAAAACAGATTTTTGGGAAACTTTGGGATTCGATTTCTCGACGCATAGTCGATGATTTTCGAATCCACAAAAAGGGTCGTGAAGTCCTACAGGTTGTCTAAAAATGTGTACAAATACTGTACAGGATCGATCAAAATTGATCTCCGAACGTGGATGGTTGGACTGAAATAGTGTTCTGTTTTTGACAGATTTTACGTCGACTTTGGTTCGATTTCTTTGTCGAATCTCGTTATGTTCCGCCTGAACTATTAGACAGGTGTCGAGTGGGTTAGGTTGGTAGCATACCTGAACAAGCGGCTTGACAAACCGTCGAGCGGTCGGGGAGAATTCTCCGCACGAAGTCGACCCTCAACCCGTCCCTGCTACTGCTATGATCGGCTCAGCCCGCGCGTGCGAGGGCTTCCTGGCCGTGGCTTGGTTGGTCGACGGCGGCCGGCCCGCCGCGTGGCGCGCGCGCGACCACCTGGTTAGGTCGGCTCTGGTGGTTGCTAGGTTTCGCTCGTTCGAGCTCTCTTTCCGTATATATATGCAATCAGCCGAGCGGATAGGTTCAGAGCTCAGCAGCTCTCGGATTGGGGGGGGGGGGGGGGATCTCACGTGGGCCTTGGGGCTCAGGCCCGCCTACTGCCTTTTCTCTTTTTCTTTTTCTAACTAATACTTATATATATACATATATATATATACACAAGTACATATATGTTTATATATATTCATATATATACATACACATATAATATATAATATATTTATATATACTCATTCACGTACATATATAATCCATATATTTATATATACGTACACGTACATATTTATAATATTATATTTTATAATTCCAATACTCAATTATATATCGTATATTAGTATATACATATATTTATTAATATAAGTTACAATAATATAATATATATATATATAATGATATATACCTATATACCATAAATACAAACACGAATAATAAATATTACGTATAATCGATATTTGAAATACGACCATTAATTTTATATACCGAAAAAATTCATAAATAAAATACATGGATATTTTATATATAAAAAAGCCTACTTTCCATATACCGTAAATACACTTCTATATTTATATATAACCTAGATAATTTCCATAAAATCCAACATATTAGTTAAGGAGAAATATTTACTATATTATTAAATAAAATATTATTTCTAATAACAAGAACATATAATATATTATATATATAGCAATTGTTCCTAGAATTGTCTCCAAAATTACCAAGGTAAAATACCAATACAATATGCGTCTACACTGACGTCTTTGGTCACACTGCAACACCTCATGGCTTTGGCTCAGTTCGAGTCCAGTCCGGGCTAAAATGGTAGAATCGGTTTTCCCTAAACTCAATAATATAAATAATAAATAAATAAACTTCGGTAAGGGTTAAGTCGCAACTTGGCCCGATTTTCCTAGTTAGGACATCACTATGGCTCGGCCTTCCCTATCGGGACTAGTACACTAGTCAAAGCACGCCAATGCACTATCCGTGCCATAATTCCTAGTCACCTTGTGCTCCAAATTTAATCATGATTAAAAATCATCTACCGTAATAATTAACTAAATAATTATTTACAAAAATTCTAAAATTACCATTTAAATCAAATAAATAAATAAAAATATTTTAAAATATTTTAAAATTCTGGGAAGGGAGGTTACAAATCTACCCACCTTAAAATAATTTCGTCCTCGAAATTCTAGTTCGTAACTATTCCTTAAATTCAAAGGAAGTCTACCATTACCTTAATCTCCTCGAAATTTAATTTCTCAAAAACAGTTTATATCCTCCTCCTAGCCATTTTGTAACTACAAAAATTTGAGGACTTCTACCCACCTTTGGTCATACTACTCCCTCAAATATTATGTCACTAAAACTTTAAAATCATCCAACTACTTGCTAAAATTGCTACCAATAGATATCCACTGCTTATGGCCACTATAATCCTCTCTTATCTATCAAACCACCCAAAATCTAACATGCAACAAATTTACCCCAGTAACTAAGAAATATTGCTAACTTCTAATAAGCGCGACCATTCGTCACTCTGAAATAGGAAGGACAGGAAGGTAAGGAAGAATAATCAGGAGCATTAATGAAGCTTCAAGGGTGGTAGAGGATATCTAATGTTGCAGCTAGAAGGAAATTCATGAACCATTAACTTATTTGCTAGAGTGGGCTACTCTAGCCTAGTCACTTAAAACGAAGAACCTTTCGTCTCTTAGAGTGGCTTGCACTCCGTGCAATATAGAAGTTCCATTCTCAAAATTTTATCTAAACAAGGTTCCATAATAGAATGGAATTTGAGGAGTCCAGATTGTGATCTTTCCCGTGGTTATTTAAACACACAAGCAAGGGATGTAAATGCAATACAAGATCATATCGCGACTTCCAAGTAAATAGAATAATGGTTACGAATGACACCACATTCCAAGAGGTGGAGACTACATAATAGGTATGGGGACCTATTTCAAACAGCTCGGTTTTATAGATCAACTATGGGGTTTGTCTGGAGGGGTTTTACTGGGCCTTAATGGGTTTTCTATTTGGATATCACTCATTGGTTGGATGAACCTAGGATCTCAATCTATATGGACTGAACAAGATCCCAAGATAAAACTATGTCTACTAGGTTAGGGTAACCTAGAATAGGATTCAACTCGAGTGGTTAAGCTGGTTGCCAGTCAAGTTGGTTAGCTAGGTCCCTCAAGCCCAAAATGTACCTTCAGTGACTTTTGTATTTAAGTAGCACATGAGGCCTCAATTGAGTGGCACACTAGTGGCATGTGCATAGTGGGCTTCGAGTAGGTCACAACCATATATTTGGTCGAAGTAAATGAGTCGAAGTTGTGGCTCTAGTGGAAGTCGGAAAGTATACCGGTATTATGGTAAGGGTTATAGCTAGTCCTTTTTACCCAAAAGTCGTACCATAAAAATAAAGTACAAGGGGACGGGTTTGAGTGGGACATGGTATACCTAGGTGAAGGTGGACTCGTCTAGATCTTACATATGAGATTTATTGGAAGGTAACAGCTGGTCTTGTGCTCCGAATATTAATGACACGACCGGTGACACCAAATGATCTAATGGAAAGTGGGAGTCCATGAGACACTAATTATCATCCTGATAAAAAATTATTCTAATCAATCGATAATCCTCGTATATCCAAAAACCTTAGAAGGCTTACAGTCTACTCACCTTAGAAATAGGACATGGTCTTAGGAATATTGAGGTTAGAGGGTTTCCAAAGTTCGGATACTGTACCTCAACTCTTGTTAATAAGGAATAAGGCACGACGGGATACGGAGATATAAGTCAAGTCAAGGATCGTCCCTCAATAATTGGAATACGAGGGTGTACAACGACACATGGTCGATAAAATAGAATGACCTGCTCGTCCATAATATACGACAGTTTTCGACGGGGTAACCAACTCTAAGGCACATCCTATGAAAGATCTCTAACAACTAAGTTGTGAGTTTCTTTTGGGGTCAAACCTGCCAGACTACTGTCACAAGGGTCTAGTTAAAGAAAGCTTCAAGCAAATAGTTAGAGGCTCATGCCGTTTGGTTCCTTGAGGATAGATAGTCTGCTAGGTTGGCATTTTGACTAAGGGTAAAGTCCTAATCATTCTCAAATTTAGATGGCTTGAAAGTCTCAATAGTTGTTTGAGGGTCGAGAGGAGAACGAGTAACTCAATCGCATGACTGGCCTATGGTAGCTATGCTTGTGTATACCACTATCATAGCCATGGGGATACTCTGTATCTCTCTACCATCACGAGCTCTCGTCCTTCCGAATCGGAGAAAGACAAAAACGATAAGGAGTTCAAGAGAGATGTTATTGAATACAATTTCATGATTCAAAGGCGAATGTATAATTTAAGAGGAATTGTCAATGCAGTCGCGGATGAGATCCTAGAGTCATCTACATCTCAATCCACGTAGGTTAATAAGTGGGAGAGCGAACCAAATGCATCATGGTTGATCAGACCATAATACACTGATTCTGATTAGACAATAAGTTAGCAGGAGTCCCCACTAAACATATGCCTCGAATCAAGTTCGAGAACAGAGTAAGCTTGCAAAAACTAGGCTGTAATAGCAGCGTTGGTAAAAAAAAGTCAAATTACAAGTACGCAAGAATTTGAAAGGAGTTACATGTAGGTTGAGTTTTGTGAGAATCAAACCTTAAACGGTGTTCTTGCTTACACGGTTATCCTACTACCTTCTTATCCATAAGGCCTTGGCGACTAATGGGTTATGAACCTCTAAACTCTATATTCTAGGTAAACCTATTGGCGTCAAACAATATACTCGTCAATAGGTCACAAGGACCACGGAATGCTAGGTCGGGAGACACGCTACCCAATCTCACAGAACTTCTACTACTATTGGCTTCAGATCTTATAGAACATACATGGACCGTCCTATCCTCTATATATCCTTAATTTGTAATCACATCTGAAGTCATTTCACCGAGGACTACGCCTCCCTCGTAAAATTGGGCTGTGGTAAACCCTTGGTTTCGTAAATCAAATATGATGCAAATTAAACATTACTTAACTTTACCCAATATTGGCTCACAAGGGTGACTACAGTCAAAAGAGGACCACTAGCTATAGTTTTTAGTAACCTTCTATAACCTATATTTCCTTAAACAAATGTCAACTCTAGGGGTCGTGTCTCGCCAGTGCGCTGCTGGCTGCAGTAAATCTTTAGTCTCCCTAATTCAAATAAATGGCGACAGTGCGCTGCTGTCCTGCCATTATGAGTTAACTAACATTTTTGTGACTATATCTGTATAAATCCCTGAGCTTCTAGAGATTTAAATAGGTTGACTATGAAATAAGCGTAAGTATTTGTTCTATCAGTCATAACCCCCTTCCATAAAAAATTGAACATGGAGGAATTAACTGAAGATAAAGAAATACGAACACTCTAGTATCTATTTCGTGTGCATTCAAACCATGGAGGAAAAACCTTGAATCGAAACCAACTTGAGGTTCATATGGGGATAATAATAATCAGACTTTATACAAAATAATAATTCCTAGGGCGAATAGATAAATAGGCAATTCGACTAAGATATGAGGATAAAATCTAAGAGGCAAAGAGAATGATTTTGCACCATTCACCAAGGTTAGATCATTAATTCTATGAAGCCCTGCCTTACCAAGGGAATAATCTATCCAAATTAGATTACATCGTCATATCAAAAGTTACTAGTGTACCTATGGGGATCTGATAACTATCAAAATTAATAACTCCTTATCTACATTGCATGGTCTAGACTACCCATCGGTAAATTTGTATAATGGACTCCTAGTCCTAGTCATTCTCGTAAATTAAATTAATTTCTAATTCGTGAATGAGCATTTCCTAGTCGCAGGCTCGCAATAGTATAACTAACTTAAGTACTATCACGAGTTCGTATTATTTGCAAAAACAGACCTGCATGGGCCACCACAAAAACTTGTCACGACCCGAACCCTTTTTTTTAAATGGATACGAGACGTGTCCAAGCCAGCCTATGCCGCAGTGTCGGCGGTAGAACGCTGTCACGGCCATGAAGATCAAAATCACAAATAATGCTCATTCACATAATTAATTTAACTTACAATGATCACAAGTTTTATATTTGTAGAAAAATATAAACTTGTACAAATAAATGAATGATTACAACTCAACTATCTATCTAGTCTCTAGGCTTTTGTCTGCAAGAATTCCCGTCACTCTCCAAGCTAAGTGAATCCACGGCTAACCTGAAAATGTTGGTTTCCAGTCAGGAATAGAACGAGCAAAATTCACTGAATACAATTTCAAATAAAGAAAATGATTATAAAACAAAGGTTAGACACCAATCATGAGTTTTGAAAATAAACAGTAAATACGGAAAACCAATAGCAATAAATAGACACAAAATACTTTCCCCAACTGTTAGAAGTACCTTTGATATGTGATCGGTCTGGGGCACTATACCGCACGGTCTACGAGATCTACTTACAAGAAAATAAACACGATCTACGAGATCTACTTGCAGAAATTAAACAATGTCTACGAGATCTACTGCATAAAAATAAACAATGTCTACGAGATCTACTGCATAAAAATAAACAATGTCTACGAGATCTACTGCATGAAAATAAACATGGTGTACGAGATCTACTGCATGAAAATAAATACGGTCTACGAGATCTACTGTATGAAAATAAACACGGTCTACGGTCGGATCACACATCCTTGGTACTTCTCATTCCCGACTCAACAATTTATAATAGAATATAAAATCACATAACCAATGACTAATCAATGAAATATAGTAAAGATCAATATCGAAATGCAGACAATAAACTGTACTCGCCTGTGGTCCTCTGCTGGTGAAACCGACAATCTGAACCACTCAATGTGCCACAATAGTCAAAACCCGTACAATAGTCCCCGAAAGCTGAAATAAATATTACCAATATTCTCAGAATAGTCAAATTAGCTAGGATTGCCTGTCCTTAAGTCCAATTCTGGACACAAGGGCAAAACGATAATTTTGGGCCAAAACGATGTCCGCCGTTGGACTCGCTTTGCACCGAAAAGCATACCAGAGTCAATGGTCTCTAAAGTCGTCAAATTATATGTCTACGGATCCAGTTTTCCGATACAAACCCAATCGTATGTCCAAAGTTGGATTTCGACGGGCCGTGCACAAAATCACCCGTTGAGTGGGACCGTGGGGCCCGCAAAACGATGTACGATTCAAATGTCTCAGAATTGGACCAAACTTGGCATGCAGGACCAGAAAAATGATACGATCCTGCTGGCGCAAGTTTTGTCTCGATCTGACGAGCGCGCACAAAGTAATTGAGAAATTTGCAAAGTGCACGATACGGTGAATTTCGACGGATACGCATCAAATTCATCGCGCACACGCGACCAATTTGAATTCCGCCAAAGCCCACACGACCACGAAGCCGTTATGCAGCTTTCGATACCTTCGGTTCATGACCACGTCGCCCGGAATGGCGGGACGCACGTCGTGTGGATCAATTTTCTAGTTTTAAAACAGGTTTTTGGGAAACTTTGGGATTCGATTTCTCGACGCGTAGTCGATGATTTTCGAATCCACAAAAAGGGTCGTGAAGTCCTATAGGTTGTCTAAAAATGTGTTCAAATACTGTACAGGATCGATCAAAATCGATCTCCGAACGTGGATGGTTGGACTAAAATAGTGTTCTATTTTTGACAGATTTTACGTCGACTTTGGTTCGATTTCTTTGTCGAATCTCGTTATGTTTCGCCTGAACTATTAGACAGGTGTCGAGTGGGTTAGGTTGGTAGCATACCTGAACAAGCGGCTTGACAAACCATCGAGCGGTCGGGGAGAATTCTCCGCACGAAGTCGACCCTCAACCCGTCCCTGCTACTGCTGTGATCGGCTCAGCCCGCGCGTGCGAGGGCTTCCTGGCTGTGGCTTGGTTGGTCTACGGCGGCCGGCCCGCCACGGGGTGCGCGTGCGACCACCTGGTTGGGTCGGCGCTGGTGGTTGCTAGGGTTTCGCTCGTTCGAGCTCTCTCTCCGTATATATATACAATCGGCCGAGCGGATAGGTTCAGAGCTCAGCAGCTCTCGGATTGGGGGGGTATCTCACGTGGGCCTGGGGGCTCAGGCCCTGTAATGCCTGTAGTTCATATTACGTATCTTGGAATACGTGTACGTATTTCCTCTTGTATTGCGTATCTCTTGGCTTGGCTTGGTTTATTTTGGGTTGGTTCGGCTAGGCTTGGGTTGCCTTGGTTCATCATGAACCAAGGGAAGAACCCCTACCTACCACCCCCATCATCCTTTATTAACCCATTCCTTCATTCTCTCTCTTCATTACTCTTATTCTTCTCCACATTTACTTCTACACCTACCAGGAAGAGAGAGAGCTTAGGCAAGTGCAAACTTGCTTCATGATGGATATCAAAGTTTTATTGTTTCATTCTCTTCCTTACTTGATTCTAAGATACTTTAGAACTTGGCATTTTCCATTTTTATGGTTATATTTTTGTAGATCTAAGTTTTAAGTTCATTCTTGTTTAGTTTTTTCTTGATTTTGATCTCTAAAAACTTGTTATTTCCAAAAACTAATGGTTCTATGTTGTAGAGAATTCAATTTCCTTCAGTTTTGGCTTTTGTTTCGTTTGATTTCGACTCCGGATGAGGAAGTTACGGCCATGGCAAGTTTTTGGAACTTTCATGGCTGAACTTACTGTTTGGGGACGATGAACCCCATGCGTCGGAAGGCCGTACGCCGATTTGTGCAAGAATCCCATGCGTCGATTCGTGCAGAAATCCCATACGCCGATTGTGCAGGAATCCCATGCGCCGATTTGTGCAGGAATTCCATGCGCCGATTCGTGCAGGAATCCCATGCGTCGATTTGCGCAGGAATCCCATGCGTCGATTTGTGCAGGAATCCCATGTGCCGATTTGCGCAGGAATCCCATGCGCCAATTTGCACAGGAATCCCATGCGCAGGAGTTACTCTATTTCGTTGTTTTTGCCTGTTTAAGTTGTTTTGTAGCCAGAATCTTGAAAAACTCAAAACATGAAAGTTGTAGATCTTTTTCTTGGCTTCAAGAATATGTCAATAGTTATTTTATGCAAGTTTCTCTCTTCATGATAAGGTAAGAATAGAACACGATAGTGGCTCGCCGTGTCGCACTCTTAACAAGTAAACTAACATGATGTATATCGACAAGCTGTTACGACAGCTAGCCTGACATGACAACTATGAATGACCTGGACACCGTAGGCGATTGTGTTTACACAAATAAACCAGTACTGTCTTGCATCATGTCTAGGATAGGGATCCCTGAGTACCACGGTCAGGTATACCTACTGCAATTGACTAAGGCTAATAAACTAGAATAATTCAGTAGTCATAAAGAGATTTTCCAGCTACAGGCAATCCCGTTAACTAGGCGCACTAACGGATTTGTAGCCTACCGACGAGTAGGGCACATTTCCAGTACACAGTCAAGTGGTACACCCTTCATAAACGGTCATTCGACCCGGATAACCTGGATGGTCTGCAGGGCTTGTGGCTGTTGGGATAATCTCGTTGCATCTTGCTAGTAACTAGGACTGTGATAACCCTAGTTAGTTAAAGTATCAAGCCGTACTCCTTGCTTGGCCGTGATTGATTGAATGAAGTTTATTCCAGCTTAGTCTTATCCTGATCCTGTGCAAGATTGTGACAGGACATGATTATTGATGCTTTCCTTAACAATAACGATCGGAGGTCCAGTTCTGTTCAGACGAAGGGTTACAACCCCGGTCCTTGTTTGGTTTAAGGGTTGTAACCTGGCTCCCGGAGCAGTTCTGTGTCCTCTCTTCGTTTATTGTCTTATTGCAACCCCTGTCATGCTCGTCATGTTTTACCTTACTTCAATACCATGATTATTTATACTGGCCTTAACAATAAAGATCAGGGGTCCAGTTCTGTTCAGGCGAAGGGTTACAACCCCGGTCTTTGTTTGGTTTAAGGGTTGTAAGCTGGCTCCCGGAGCAGTTCTGTGTCCTCTCTTCGTTTATTCTCTTCACTGTACCAATGGTATTTAAGACGGGTTTCTATTCAGGTGAAGGGCTGCAACTCCGGTCCTTGTTTGGTTTAAGGGTTACAGTCTGGCTACTTGAATGGTTTTTTTCGTGCTCAATATATTATTATTATCTCAGTTATTATCAGTATCTTTTAATTACCTTTACTATTTATTTGTGATATGCTGGTTTTAGTTCCTAAGTGAAGCCTCCTTTGTGGCACTTGCTCTTTCTAGGGTCTGACCCAGCTGGTTTTGTATGGCCAGATATCGGAGCAGCACCAGAGGATCTACCTGTCTTCCAGCCAGATGGTGACCACCAGGCGCAACCCTGGCAACGAGTGGGTTTCTTTTTGTCCTCCCACTTTATTGTAAAAATTATTCTTTTGAGACGTTTAGCCGGCGAGCACTTGTTAGCTCGTATTGCACCTTATTTACTGTCTGCCTACGGGCTGTAACATGATTGAAAAATCCTAGGGTTGATTATGTATTGACTAAAACTCTTGCTAGTCTTGACATTTTGTACGACTAGCTTCATGATCATCCAATATGTAATGTATGGGACGCCTTGCTATTATATATTTGGTGCTCTGACATCTTGTAACTATTATTGCTTGCTTGAGATTGAGACAATAGGCTTGTTCATGACCATAGGAGACTGTTGGCTTGTAGTTAAACCCTCATGTATCTAGACAGCCGTGACCGTATAGCGAGGTGGGTTGCACTTTAATATACGTAGCTGGCTATGTACACCCCCGTTCTCCAGTATTCTGGTTCTGGGGCGTGACATAGTTTTAGTGGTGGCCCATGCAGGTCTTGTAAATCAAGACATGTGAGGGTTTACCGAAAAGATGTCTCAATCATTACTCGCCCTTGAATCTCTGCTCGTGCTCTCTAAATCCCTGGAATCTTGACCTGATCACATGCTTGTATCGTTGATCTGTCCTGGTCCTTCCTTATTGTTCCCTATGTCATCTTCTTCAGCGACATTGTTCCTGGTCCTACCGATCAGCAAGACGGAGCACCTCCCGCAGACCAGCAGTAACCTGGAGATCAAGCCCAGCATTCCGGAGTAGCCTCCAGAGTCGTGCCTACCGGAGAAGAGCCACCAGTTCGACCCGTCCAACCTGCGGAGCCTGATGATGGCACTTTGGTGGGTCTCATCAGGTCTCTATTAGTCTCCCAGGATCATCGAGGAGATGCCTTGCACCAGGCGATGGCAGACGCTTTGACTAGAGGAGGTCATCAGGGTAACAGCGCGGCCAACAGCTTCAAGCGCTTGAACCCTCCCTTCTTCGATGGCAGTGAAGATGCGATCGCTGCAGATGCATGGCTTCAGGACACCGAGGTGATTCTAGAAGCAGCCAGAACTCCAGAGAACGAGAAGGTGGCCGTAGTGCGCCTGCAGTTACTAGATCTTGCCCGCAGCTGGTGGGCAGCGCAGGCCGATGGATTAATGGCCCCTATTTCATGGGCAGTATTCAGGAAAAGATTTCAGACCAAGTATTTCGATGCTGTAGCTCGGTATGATCTGCAGACGAGGTTCACCAATCTGAAGTAGATGGGCAGGACGGTCGATGGATATGCGGCCGAGTTTTCGAGACTTAGTCGGTTTGCTCCCACCTTAGTAGCAACCGAGTTTGATAGAGCCCAGCGGTTCCAGCAGGGACTTCATCTGCAGATTTTATTGGCAGTAGAGCAGTTTGAGCATCAGACCTTTGATGCAGTATTGAGGGCAACCCAGAGGCATGAGTATACCTCCAGAGGATCGTGGATAGGACCGGAGGTTGGAAACGATCCCATAGCTAGATGAATCAGTCATCAGCACCAGCCCCGGCAGCCAAGGCTTTGACTATTGGAGCTCCGAGGTGGGCGGTCTCAGTGACGTCGGTTCAACATTCCACCCCGACGCACCCTCAGCAGCAGAAGCAGAAGCAGTCTTCCGCAGTGGGATGTTCACACTGCGGGAAGCCGGGTCATGTGGTATCGGAGTATCGCAGAGCACAGGGTTTGTGCTTGGCTTGTGGTGCCCCAGACCACAGGATTGGGAACTATCCGAACAAGGGGAGTTCTTTCCCAGCCATCTCTAGTCCTTCAGTTAGAGGACCAGCACCAGTCCAGCCGCAGCATCAGCTGCAGTATCCGTTCCCGAGGCCATTGCCGATGCAGGCCCAGGCATTCCAGCAGCAGAGACCGCAGCAGTATGCCCACGCCCAAGCCCTGATCCAGAGCAGGCAGAGGAATTTTTAGCAGAGGGGACCCGCACCCAGAGGACATGGTCAAGTGCTGGCTTTGACCATGGGAGAAGAAGGAATAGCACCAGGTGAGGTGGTGACAGGAACTATTCTCGTCAACACCTTTCCTGCTTCAGTATTATTTGATTCTGGTGCATCGCATTCATTTATGTCTGCACGATTCGCGACACGGGTAGGACTGGAGCCCGAGTCATTATCAGTAAGGCTCAATATACTTACTGGTAACGGACTTGTGGGAGTAGATAGAGTATTTTCCTCGTGTCGGGTCGTAGTTAGCGGTAGAGAATTTCCCGCTAGATTGATAGAGCTCCCGATGGCCGATTATGATATGGTCTTAGGGATGGATTGGTTGAGGGACCAGTATGCTAGGATAGACTGCCATATCGGCCGGGTTATTTTTAGCATTCCAGGCGAGCCAGAGTTTTCCTTCTCCCGAGGCAAAGTTGAACCTTCTCCTCCAGTATTGCGGATGGCAGTAGCAGTAGTGCAGTTACCTCGGATAGTCGAAGAGTTTCCAGACGTTTTTCCAGAAGAGCTTCCAGGGATGCCGCCAGAACGGGAGATCGAGTTCACCATCGACTTGATTCTCGGAACAGCCCCAGTGTCAGAGAGAGTCTACAGGATGGCGCTGTCAGAATTAGAGATATTGTACAAGATGATTGAACAACTCAGAACCAAGGGGTTCATTCGTGCTAGTGGATCACCTTGGGGAGCCCCGATGCTTCTTGTGAAAAAGAAGGATGGTACGTCCAGATTGTGTGTTGATTATCGTACCTTGAACTCAGTGACAATCATGAACAGATATCCTCTCCCGAGGATAGATGACTTGTTTGATCAACTCAAGGGGGCAGCAGTATTCTCGAAGATTGACTTACGGTCAGGATACCATCAGATCAGAGTTAGAGAGCAGGACATCCCGAAGACAGCTTTCAGATCCCGATATAGGCATTGGGAGTTCCTGGTTATGCCATTTGGAGCAACCAATGCGCCGGCTGTATTCATGGACCTCATGAATCGCATCTTCATGCCTTATTTGGATCAGTTCGTAATTGTGTTCCTAGATGAGATCCTGGTCTACAGCAAAAGTGAAGCAGAGCATGAGCAGCATCTCAGAGTTGTTCTTCAGGTTCTCCGAGAGCACCAGTTGTATGCCAAGTTTAGTAAATACGAGTTCTGGCTCGATCGCATTTCGTACTTGGGCCATATCATCACCCGAGGAGGAGTGGAGGTAGATCCCCAGAAGATCGTGGCCATTGAAACATGGCCAGTGCCTAACACAGTTGCAGAAGTCCGTAGTTTTCTTGGATTGGCCGGCTACTACCGTCGATTTGTTTCGGATTTTGCTCGAATTTCAGCGCCATTGACCCAGTTGACCTGCAAGGATGTGCAGTTTGCTTGGACAGCGGAATGTCAGGATTCCTTTGAGAAGTTGAAGCGAGGCTTGATGATGGCTCCTATTCTCACGCTTCCAGATGGAACCGGATGATTTTCAGTGTATTGTGATGCTTCAGGCAGAGGTCTAGGATGTGTTCTGATACAGCATGGGAAGGTAATAGCTTATGCGTCACGGCAACTTCGTGATCATGAGAGAAATTACCCAACCCATGATTTAGAGCTGGCAGCGGTAGTGTTTGCACTTAAGTTGTGGAGGTACTACTTATACGAAGATAAGGTGGAGATTTTCACCGACCACAAGAGCCTGAAGTATGTTTTCACCCAGAAGGATCTTAACATGCGTCAGAGGAGGTGGCTGGAGCTACTTGTAGATTATGACATCAACCTGCAGTATCACCCAGGAAAGGCCAACGTCGTTGCAGATGCATTGAGCAGGAGAGCCAGAGTTTATTTCCTAACAGCGCAACCAAAGCTGTTAGCCGATCTTCAGAAGATGGGTATAGAAGTTGTTCTCCCTTCCAGTGTGGCATTGATGGCCAGCATGCAAGTTCAGTCCACTATAGTCGAGAGGATCCGGATGGCGCAGTCAGCAGATTCCAAGCTTCAGCGACTCAGAGCAGAGTGTAAGGAAGGATGAAGACTAGAGTTATGTATCCATGAAGATGGTACACTTTGACATGGTACGTGTCTTTGTGTACCCAGTGGAGATATCAGACATGAGATCATGGCAGAGGCCCACAGTTTGCAGTATTCCATTCATCCTAGCGGTACGAAGATGTACCGTGATATCCACCAGCACTTTTGGTGGAATGGCATGAAGAGGGAGATAGCCCGGTTTGTCTCTCATTGTTTAGTCTGCCAACAAGTTAAGGCTGAACATCAGAGGCCCGCTGGACTTCTTCAACCATTGCCGATTCCCGAGTGGAAATAGGAGCATATAACCATGGATTTTGTGACTGGATTGCCTAGATCCCCGGCTGGCAGAGACGCTATTTGGGTTATTATAGACAGACTCACGAAGGTGGCTCACTTTCTTCTATTCAGAGTTGGTCAGTCGACGGCTCAGCTAGCGGAGATGTATCTCCGACAGATTGTCAGATTGTACGGTGTACCAATCAGTATCACTTCAGACAGAGATTCAAGATTTATGTCGCATTTTTGGCGTATCTTGTAAGAAAGTTTGGAAACTCACCTCCAGTTTAGTTCAGCTTATCACCCGCAGACAGATGGCCAGTCGGAACGTACGATCCAGACTCTTGAAGATATGTTGCGGTCATGTACACTCGACTTCGGTGGTTCGTGGGAAGATCATGTGCACCTGGTGGAGTTCTCGTACAACAACAGTTTCCAGGCCAGTATCCAGATAGCACCGTTCGAGGCACTGTATGGTAGGAAGTGTCGATCCCCGCTAGCCTGGGATGATGTTGGAGAAAGGCAGATGCTTGGTCCAGAAATAATTGCTCAGACCGTTGAAGTGGTCAGAAGAGTCAGAGATCATCTTCGAGTTGCCCAAGATCGCCAGCGTCATTGGGCCGATTCCCATCGGCGACCCCTTGAATTCTCGATCGACGACCATATATTCCTGAGGATTTTGCCTAACCGTGGCATCATTCGTTTCGGCGTACAGGAAAAGATTAGTCCTATATATAGGGCCGTTCAATATTCTGGAGCGAGTAGGTGATGTGTCCTATCGTCTCGCTCTTTCGCTGTCGCTAAGAGAGGTGCATGACGTGTTCCATATATCTCAACTACGACGGTATATTCCGGACCCGAGCCACATCCTGGATTATTCAGAATTGGTTGTTGGTACCAATCTTTCGTATAAGGAGAGGCCCGTGTCTATATTGGACCAGAGAGAGAAGTTACTCAAGAACAAGACTATTAGTTTAGTTCGTGTTGCTTGGGGTCATCACTCTTTGGGTGAGTCGACGTGGGAGCGTGAGGATGATATCCGATCGCGATATCCTGACCTGTTTGACTCGTAAGGTATAATGTCTTCCTTATGCCTTATGCTTTCAATTCCTTGCTTGAATAAATGACTGCATGATAGACTGCTTGTTATAGCTTACGATTATTATAGCTTGTCCTCGCAATTCTAGCCTATTGATTAAATTTCGAGAACGTAATTCTTTTAAGGAGGGTAGAGTTGTGATGCCTGTAGTTTGTATTACGTATCTTGGAATACGTGTACGTATTTCCTCTTGTATTGCGTATCTCTTGGCTTGGCTCAGTTTATTTTGGGTTGGTTCGGCTAGGCTTGGGTTGCCTTGGTTCATCATGAACCAAGGGAAGAACCCCTACCTACCACCCCATCATCCTATATTAACCCATTCCTTCATTCTCTCTCTTCATTACTCTTCTTCTTCTCCATATTTACTTCTATACCTACCAGGAAGAGAGAGAGCTTAGGCAAGTGCAAACTTGCTTCATGATGGATCTTAAAGTTTTATTGTTCCATTCTCTTCCTTACTTGATTCTAAGATACTTTAGAACTTGGCATTTTCCATTTTTATGGTTATATTTTTGTAGATCTAAGTTTTAAGTTCCTTCTTGTTTAGTTTTTTCTTGGTTTTGATCTCTAAAAACTTGATATTTCTAAAAACTAATGGTTATATGTTGTAGAGAATTCAATTTTCTTCAGTTTTGGCTTTTGTTTCGTTTGATTTCGACTCCGGATGAGGAAGTTATTGCCATGGCAAGTTTTCGGAACTTTCATGGCTGAACTTGCTGTTTGGGGACGATGAACCCCATGCGCCGGGAGGCCATGTGCCGGGAGGCCATGCGCCGATTTATGCAGGAATCCCATGCGCCGATTCGTACAGGAATCCCAGGCGCCGATTACGCAGGAATCCCATACGCCGATTTGTGCAGGAATCCCATGCGCCGATTCGTGCAGGAATCCCATGCGTCGATTTGCGCAGGAATCTCATGTGCCGATTTGTGCAGGAATCCCATGCGCCGATTCGTACAGGAATCCCATGTGCCGATTTGCGCAGGAATCCCATGCGCCGATTGTGCAGGAATTCCATGCGCCGGAATTGCTCTATTTCGTTATTTTTGCCTGTTTAAGTTGTTTTGTAGCCAGAATCTTGAAAAACTCAAAACATAAAAGTTGTAGATCTTTTTCTTGGATTCAAGAATATGTCAATAGTTATTTTATGCAAGTTTCTCTCATTCATGATAAGGTAAGAATAGAACACGATAGTGGCTCGCCGTGGCGCACTCTTAACAAGTAAACTGACATGATATATCTCGACAAGCTGTTACGACAGCTAGCCTGACATGACAACTATGAATGACCTGGACACTGTGGACGATTGTGTTTGCACAAATAAACCAGTACTGTCTTGCATCATGTCTAGGATAGGGATCCCTGAGTACCACGGTCAGGGATACCTACTGCAATTGACTAAGGCTAATATACTAGAATAATTCAGTAGTCATGAAGAGATTTCCTATCTACAGGCAATCCCGTTATCTGGGCGCACTAACGGACTTGTAGCCTACCGACGAGTAGGACACATTTCCAGCACACAGTCAAGTGGTGCACCCTTCATAAACGGTCATTCGATTCGGATAACCTGGATGGTCTGCAGGGCTTGTGGCTGTTGGGATAATCTCGTTGCATCTTGCTAGTAACTAGGCCTGTAATAACCCTAGTTAGTTAAAGTATCAAGCCGTACTCCTTGCTTGGCCGTGATTGATTGATTGAAGTTTATTCCAGCTTAGTCTTATCCTGATCCTGTGCAAGATTGTGACATGACATGATTATTGATGCTTGCCTTAACAATAACGATCGGGGGTCCAGTTCTGTTCAGACGAAGGGTTACAACCCCGATCCTTGTTTGGTTTAAGGGTTGTAACCTGGCTCCTGGAGCAGTTCTGTGTCCTCTCTTCGTTTATTATCTTATTGCAACCCCTGTCATGCTCGTCATGTTTTACCTTACTTCAATACCATGATTATTTATACTGGCCTTAACAATAAAGATCAGGGGTCCAGTTCTGTTCAGGCGAAGGGTTACAACCCCGGTCCTTGTTTGGTTTAAGGGTTGTAACCTGGCTCCCGGAGCAGTTCTGTGTCCTCTCTTCGTTTATTGTCTTCACTGTACCAATGGTATTTGAGACGGGTTTCTATTCAGGTGAAGGGCTGCAACCCCGGTCCTTGTTTGGTTTAAGGGTTGCAGTCTGGCTACTTGAATGGTTTTTTCCGTGCTCAATATATTATTATCTCAGTTATTATCAGTATCTTTTAATTACCTTTACTATTTATTTTTTATTTGTGATATGCTGGTTTTAGTTCCTAAGTGAAGCCTCCTTTGTGGTACTTGCTCTTTCTGGGGTCTGACCCAGCTGGCTTTGTATGGCCAGATATCGGAGCAGCACCAGAGGATCTACCTGTCTTTCAGCCAGATGGTGACCACCAGGCGTAACCCTGGCAACGAGTAGGTTTCTTTTTGTCCTCCCACTTTATTGTAAAAATTATTCTTTTGAGGCGTTTAGCCGGCGAGCACGTGTTAGCTCGTATTGCTCCTTATTTACTGTCTGCCTACGGGCTGTAACATGATTGACAAATCCTATGGTTGATCATGTATTGACTAAAACTCTTGCTAGTCTTGATATTTTGTATGACTAGCTTCATGATCATCCAATATGTAATGTATGGGACGCCTTGCTATTATATATTTGGTGCTCTGACATCTTGTAACTATTATTGCTTGCTTGAGATTGAGACAATAGGCTTGTTCATGACCATAGGAGACTGTTGGCTTGTAGTTAAACCCTCATGTATCTAGACAGCCGTGACCGTATAGCGAGGTGGGTTGCACTTTAATATACGTAGCTGGCTATGTACGCCCCCGTTCTCCAGTATTCTGGTTCTGGGGCGTGACAGGCCTGCCCACTGCCTTTTTTTTTCTAACGAATACTTATATATATATATATATATATATATATATATATATATATATATATATATATATATATATATATATATATATATATATATATATATATACACACACACACACACACACAAGTACATATATGTTTATATATATTCATTTATATACATACACATATAATATATATTATATTTATATATACTCATTCACGTACATATATAATCTATATATTTATATATACGTACATGTACATATTTATAATATTATATTTTATAATTCCAATACTCAATTATATATCGTATATTAGTATATACATATATTTATTAATACAAGTTACAATAATGTAATATATATATAATGATATATACCTATATACCATAAATACAAACACGAATAATAAATATTACGTATAATCGATATTTGAAATACGACTATTAATTTTATATACCGAAAAAATTCATAAATAAAATACATGGATATTTTATATATAAAAAAAGCCTACTTTCCATATACCGTAAATACACTTCTATATTTATATATAACCTAGATAATTTCCATAAAATCCAACATATTAGTTAAGGAGAAATATTTACTATATTATTAAATAAAATATTATTTCTAATAACAAGAACATATAATATATTATATATATATAGCAATTGTTCCTAGAATTGTCTCCAAAATTACCAAGATAAAATACCAATACAATATGCGTCTACACTGACGTCTTTGGTCACACTGCAATACCTCATGGCTTTGGCTCAGTTCGAGTCCAGTCCGGGCTAAAATGGTAGAATCGGTTTTCCCTAAACTCAATAATATAAATAATAAATAAATTAACTTCGGTAAGGGTTAAGTCGTAACTTGGCCCGGTTTTCCTAGTTAGGACATCACTATGGCTCGGCCTTCCCTATCGGGGCTAGTACACTAGTCAAAGCACGCCAATGCGCTATCCGTGCCATAATTCCTAGTCACCTTGTGCTCCAAATTTAATCATGATTAAAAATCATCTACCGTAATAATTAACTAAATAATTATTTACAAAAATTCTAAAATTACCATTTAAATCAAATAAATAAATAAAAATATTTCAAAATTCTGGGAAGGGAGGTTACATGCAACTACGTTGGCCTTGCATGGATGGTACTGCAATGAGATATCGAAGTCCTTCATCAGCTCGAGCCACCATCTTTTTCGCATGTATTGACCCAAATTGGATCGCAGTCAACCTAATTTTGATAATTAACAAATAGGTATTTGACACGATCTAACTCGACACATACATTGTCATCAAATCTACAAAACAGACGACTTACACACATCAAGTCAGACAATCATCATCGACGACTGCTCGACGAATACTGCTGGAACTTGTCTTCGAAAGTCTGTATTTTTATATTTTATTTGAGTCTAGGCTATTGTATGTTGAGTCGCACTGAGTACCTCAACCATAGACTAGATAACCAAAAAGTCCCACAAACAAAAAGCCAAACTGCCAAAGCCCAATAGTCCAAATGAGCATTCTGTCTCCAAGGAGGCAGAGTTCGGGCCGAACTCTGCCCCCACACAGAGTTCGGGCCTAACTCTGTCTCCTAATTTCCAGGAGCTAATTTTTAGGGATTGCTCATTGCAAGTTGTCCAATGGCCATAATTTTTAAATTTTGGGCAGAGTTCTGGCCGAACTCTGCCTCCCAGGACTAGTATATATATGCACCCTTTTCTCCTATTTCAATTCATCCAATCTTCTCATCTTTTCTCTCTTATAGCCTATACATCCCAAAGAGCTATACTCTTCTCATCTACTACCCACAAAACTTTCCAAGCCTACAAGGTCCTCGGTACGAGTCAATTAGAAGTTTTGTGCAAAAGTCTTCAAGAAGTCACTTAAAAAATTCCAAGTTTCGCCTCAACGATCTTTTCAAGAAGTTGGCGTGCTCTTCTGTGTAAAGGCACGTTGTTGTAAAGCTATTTCACAAATAGTGGATTTTCTGAGCTAGAGTTCTCAGGCCTGGACTAGTCCTCCACGAGGGAAACCAGGTTAAAAATTACTCTGTCTGCGTATGCTTTCTAATCTCTACTTTATTTTCGCATTATACTCTGATTAATCATTTACTAGTTGGGATTGAATAGAGTTAATTTTTTAATTGTTCATTATTGTCACAAGAACTCTATTCACCCCCTCTAGAATTGCCTACACGAACTTGAAATGGTATCAGAGCTTTGTTCTCTTGATACAGGATTTACATCCTAGAGTTGATCCATGGCAACCACACAACCCATCTCTACCAACTATGGTGAGGGTCAATCCACAAATAGGCCACCCCTATTTGATGGGACCAACTACACATATTGGAAGACTAGAATGAGTTTTTATCTTAAGTCTCTAGACATTGACCTGTGGACTGTTGTAACTCCCAAAAATCATGTTAGGTAAATTTTAAGATTTTTCTAAATTTCTTTTAGAAATAGTATTGTTTTCGTGAATAAAACCAAATTTAGTCGGATAGCTATTTAATTAATGAATTTTTACTTATTATGAATTTTATCCATTTTAGATAATAAAATATTGATAATAAATTTTCTGTTAAACAGTTTTAATTAAGCCTGGTTTAATTTAATTAATTGATGGTTATTATTACTAGATTATTTATTAATATTATTTGATTTATATGATTAATTTGACTAATTAGTTTAAGTAAAATGAATGATTGTTTTCTTGCTATTGATTAATTAGTTCTTGTTAAAATCGTAGATTGTTATTTATTAACTTCTATTCATACGTGTCGTCTGCTTAAAATTCTGTTAGCTTATAAAAAAAATATCTTCTAAAAATCTGTTTGATTTTATTTGAATTTAAAATCTGTTCTTTTGGAAATTATTGGAAGGAATATTTAATTTTGGGGAGCAGTTTTGAAATTTGCTTTAATTTGAAAATCTGTTACATGTGTTTCCAAAAGAACCCCAAATCTGTTTTTAATTTCAACACTGCCATTACATAATTACCCCCAGATCTATAGTTATTTACCATCATGCCACTCCCATCACTGTACACACACACACACACAATTATTTTTATTATAAATTTGCTCTGCCAGTCACAGTTCCCAATGTACAATTCTGACACAGTGACTCTACAGTCTCTCTCTCTTCTCTCTCTCTCTCTACTGTTCCGGCCATCTCCAGCCGAGCACCACCGCCACTCCGGCCATCACTCCACCACCAGTGAGCGGAGAGCCACCGATCTACTGACAGACCCTCCCCGAGCTCTGCGCCGAGCCAACGTTCGTCGGAAGCCGAGTACACCGCCTTGACGCCGGAGCGACCATGGAGGCTCGGTTCGGCCAGATCTGAGCCACCGTTCTCCTGGAGCAGTCGAATCGTCCGCCACCGCCTCTTTGGAGCCGTTCCCGAGGAGCTTGAAGCCAGTAGCGCCTCGTCGAGTCTCACCACCGGGATCGACGTCCAGACGACGTGATTCGTCGTTGCCGAGAACCACCTATCTGGACCCGTCGCTTCCGATCTCGATGACCGAGATAGCCTTTTCCTCCGCGGTCGACGAGATCCACCCCGCCACCACCATTTCGACCCTTCCTCACCGGCGACACTCGGGGCTAGCGACGCCTGCGAGCTCCATCTCCAGATTTGGTTTTCCTCGACGCCGCCGCCCCCGCAGACGTACATCGAGGAGCCACCTCCTCGTGTGTCGAGCTACCGGGGCCACCATCCGTGGTCAGATCTCGCCGGCCTCAGCCGCGCCTCGCCATCATCTGATCGACTCCGTCGAACACCACTTCGTCAGGTGATGTTCTCCTCTTCGTCATCTTCTTCTTACTGTTTCGTTGGAGTTTCATGGGAGAAATCGGAATGGGAGTTGGGGGTTGTTGGAAGAATAGGGATTAGTGAGTTCTGTTCGTTGCTGTGTAGGTGAGGAAGAAGTTGGGTTTAGTTGGTGGAAATGAACGAATGGGATTTTTGTAGGTGACTTGGGAATTGTGTGGTCGGTTAGGAAAGAGAAACAAATGGTTTCGTTGTAGGTTTGTGATGGGCAAATTGAAGTGGGTTGTGAGGAATATTTTGTTTCCACTCGGCTGAGAGATTGAGGGATTTGCATTGATGGAGTATCCCACCTCTCCATTTATTTTTTGTATGGCATTGATTTGACCCTTCGGATCAGAGCTGTTTGGATCGATGTAACTCTTTGGAAGTGTGAAAGTGGCACTTGTAGCAAGTTGAGTTTTCGTTGACTTGCAGCAAGTTGCACTTTCCAAAATGTGTTTGGATGGAGTAATTTTTGTCTGCTGCAAGTGGAATAAAAATTGGTTTTGGTGTTTGGATGGTTGTTGTAAGTGAAAAAAAAGTAGTTCGGTTGTTTGGATGGTTGTTGAAAGTGGATGTTGGAATTAGATATGGTAACCAATAATTAAATTAATTACCATCATAATAATAATAATAATAATATTATTATTATTATTATTACTACTACTAATAATAATAAAATTTGTTACCATAATAATTAAATTAAAACCAAAGTTTGGTTCACAGATAAAATTTGTTACCATAATAATTAAACTAGGTTTTTTTTAGGGGCACACCCATTTTTACTAGGGGGCAGCCCTTACTTAGGGGACAGCCCATTGGGTGGAACTTTTACTAGGGGGCAGCCCAAATTTTACTAGGGGGCAGCCCAACCCCCCAAACTCATTTTTTTATCTCATTTCATCATTTCCTCTCTCTCTCCTCCAAAAGAAGAAAAAGAGAAGAGCTCTCTCATCTCCCTAAACCCTACAAATTTCTCCTCCACCATTCCTCCACCCATTTTCTTTCACGAACTCTCCCACGTTCGACGAGATGACACGCAAGTCCAAGACATCCGATGCTAGGTACGTTTTTCGCTAATTTCGTTCTATAATTTGATAAATTTTTTTTGAAACCCTAGAATAGTTTGAAATATCGAAATTTTTTTGATAATTTAGGTTTATAATGTCTTTAGGGTTTATAAATGGGATTTTCGAACACAACAAACCCACAATATCTCTTCAAACCCTAACCCTAGATAACGACAAACTAGCGAGTCGTTTCTGTTGGCCGAGTACAGTAGGACTGCCATGATTGTGGCAGTCCTCATATACACAAGGACTGCCACAGTCCTGGCAGTCCTCTATTAACAGAGGACTGCCAGGACTGTGGCAGTCCTTGTGTATATGAGGACTGCCACAATCATGGCAGTCCTACTGTACTCAGTTCTGGGGGTAAGAATAGGGGGTAACAGTCGCACAATCTATTAGGGGATAATAGATCTATTTTAGTCTGCATTAGTTATTAATTGTACGGTCGCACAATCTATTGCTCTATAGGGGTGACAGTCCTCCCGAGGCACCAAAAAGAATACGTCCCACCGCATCAAAGCGGAAGGAACGTGCCGAACGTCCTCTTGAGCGCCCGATAACAATTTCCGAACCCGAGCGCCAAGGTCGGGCTGGGACACGGAGACCCCCCCCGGTTGCACAAGCTCGGTCGAAGCAACGAGCTCGTACTCCTTCTCCTCCCAGTGATGACGACGACGTGCCACTTAGCCAATTCCTACCACCACGTCAAGAGGAGGTCGGTCCTTCTGAAGAGGCCGGTCCTTCTGAGCCGCCTGTCCGGCCTCCAGGTTGCTCAATGTTGCCTTCTTTTGAGAACCATATTGCATATGCAATATGGAAGGACCCGGTATGTGCATTACTTTTGTAAGCTAGTAGTTCAGTATATGATATCTATATGTATTTCATGTTTTTTATGTTTTTATATGTTGTTTGATATACAGAGGACATATCGTATGCTCAGGGCTGTGAGTCACGGGAAGAAAATCATGTCTTGGCCGTTTTGCAGCTTGCCGGAGGCCGTCCAGGAGAAAATCGTACCGAGCGGTTTGCACAATTTGGCAGATTATGCCTACAGGACAATGGATAGTGCCCTGATATCCGCTTTTGTGGAGAGATGGCACCCGGAGACCAACACGTTTCATCTCCCATGCGGGGAGATAACCATTACACTGGACGACGTCTACCAGCTACTGGAGCTGCCAGTGACCGGGCGCGTAATGACCAAAGAGCATTACACGAATGAAAAATCTGTGAAATGGTACGAGAAGATCGTCAGGTTTGTCTCAAGTAACCTTGGACTTGAGGAAACTAGTTTCACAACTCTCCCCGGCTTCAAGAAATCATACGGAATTCCGTTGTCATTTTTGGTGGAGCACTTCACGGATCTGGAATTGGATGAGGATGATGATGTGTTGGTCGACGCGGTGGCCCGTGCTTACATGCTGTTCGTCCTAGGAACGGTAGGCATTTCGGACAAGTCCGGAACCTCGATACACGCGAGGTACATGCTCAACTTATTGTCCGTGGATGACTTCATAGATATATCGTGGGGTAGCGGTATTCTCGCCTATCTTTACCGCGAGCTAGGCATCGCATCCCGCGTCGGGACTAAGACAATTGCCGGATGCCAGACTCTGCTACATGTAAGAAAACTTCCAACAACTTAGTCTCGTATACTTCATTTTGTTGTTTATATTTTGTGATTATTAACTTATAAATTGAATAGGCATGGATATACGAGCACTTTCCGATGCTCGGGCGGGGTGAGCTGAACCCAAACTACCTTGAACACCTTCCTAGAGTGGCTCGATGGAGGCCGGCCCAGGTGGAAACGAAAGATTGGCAAGTACTGGCTACCATTCGTGGAGTACTTGACAATTTGGTAGCAGAAGAGGTAATAAATTGAGACTTAATTTTTCTTCGGCAGTTTTTTTTTTGTCAACTGTTTTTTTTGTTAACTGTTTTCCTACAGATATTTTGGGATCCATACCGGGATTTGCGCGAGGGGAGTCGTACATCCAACCAGTTTCCTTATTTCATGGCATGATCACGTGCTATGATATCACGAATCCATAATGGCCATCACCGGGGACATCGACAATAGACCAAATGTATCGGCGAATCTCAGGTTGGAATTTATCAATATACATGTTCAGTGTCTGGCTTGCAACGATATCTTCTCTTGGGAGGTCCATTTTCTCCAATTTTCGGCGAATGACAAGCTTTCCCTTCCGTGCGGGCGGAGCTTGCTGTAAGCTTCGTTCAACATGCTCAAAGTGCGATGGATCTCTCCTAGTTGACTCCAGCCTTCTCTTCTGTGAACTAGTCAATCTTGTGTGAGGCCTGCCTTTAGGATTGGAAACAACGGTCGGCTCATGCATTGTAGTAGTGACCGGACATGCTATTTCTTGCACTTTAAGCTCAATGGACTGCCGCTCTGCTGCTACTGAGGCTAACCACCTTGCGTGAAGAAGTTTCACACTTGGCAAAGAGAAGAAATCATCGCTCGTCTTCACCACAGGCATCATAGACAGCTGCCTCCAACGTTCATCTACTGCTTCTACTGGAATAGGAATGGATTCACGGCGATATTCATTAATCTGATGTGCACAAGGGAGGCCCAGTGTATGTCGATGTACACACCCGCAAACTTGGGGATCAAACCCGACATCCTTCGACCTTTCAATCTCATCACATATTAATGTCAACGCCGTGTGTGATACCACGCGAACTACAGCATCTAACAGTACATTCTTTCTATGCTCATGCTTGACTATATTTAAGCTCATCTCAAATGATGCCTTAATTTCATTCACGGTCCGGTCTACCATAAGATGTATAGCTTGCCAAACAGAGACAAAGTTGCCAAGAGATGATTTTAGTTGTCTCTTCACTACAGAGTGTGCTCCTTCGACACGGTTGGTGGTTGTCGTGCCGTAATGCTTCACCAAATTCGTCCATGCTAAGACGAAGTGTTCTTTGTGCGGGTCAAGCCATGTATCTTTGATGTATGTAATGCATGCCGGCTCCCTCGCCTCCCACTTATCCTTGAACATATACCATGCGGCGTCGTAACTGTCAATCGTAGAGGCTCGCCACACACAATTCCAGTCATTGGAGAATTCTTGAAATTTTTGCATGTCAATTTTACCTTCCTCCTTATGAAACTTCAACTTACATTGGGCTTCAATATTACGATTGACATGCCAAGTGCATAGCAATGTATCCGCTTGAGGAAAAACAATATGAATTGCATTTATTAGGGCATACTCTCTATCGGTCACAAGAACTGACGGCTCTGTATGACCGCTGTAAAGTGTTTTCAGCTTCTCCAATGCCCAAGTGTAGTCTTCAAGTTTTTCACTCTTCATGAAGCAAAATGCCACCGGGAATGTTTTCCGAGTAGAGGTGAATCCGACGATATGAAGGAGAGGCATCTTGAACTTGTTGGTCTTGTACGTGCAATCAAGGACTAACACGTCGCCAAAAGACCGGGCCAGATTTGTGCAATCTGGATGAGCCCAAAAGATTGAAATTACTTCCTTACTCTTGGGATGGGTTCTATGGAACTCAACGTAGTGATTATCGGCAAGCAACTTCAGCACTTCTTGCATCGCCATTCTTGATTTGTTCCGGAAAGCGTTCGAAGAAGATAGGGCGTTGTATATAGACCTCATCGTAGACGTGTTCTTCTCATCTTCATGCCGTATGACTGAATATATTTGTCTAGGTGCAACACCGGAAATAGACAAGTCTTCGGCTATCTTCTTCTCCGTAGGGTTCAACCGTCCGACATACGGATGACCCAATAGTGTCTCGGCAATCTCATGATTGTGGGTTCCATTCTTCACTTGTACTGACCACTTCCCTTCTTCTTCTTTTCTAATCTGGATCGTGAATGGACAACCACATTTCCTCGTTCCGGCTTTCTTTCTTACTACGTTATCTTGGATAACTGTGTCTTTCTTGTGCGATCGGAACACACCACCTCTTTCACAGCCAACCATAACACTTTGTCGTCCCGGGCGATTTCGGGCCGATCTGGATATCACTAGAACCAACTTGTTTTCCCTTCCAACTTCTCGACACCATTGTACCGCATCGTCGCTTGATGGAAACGAAAGATCGGTCGAAAATAAATGCCCTACATCAATTGCAATTGGAGCATGTACCGCAACCTCGGAAGATCGAAAGTCCTACAATAGAAGTTAAAAGTCAAAACTAAACAACTAAATAAAGCGTATTATTATTTATAGAGGAGTCTGTATTATTATTTATATAGAAGTTTGTTCTTGGTCACAAGTTGAGACACTTCAAAGTAACATTGTCCATTTGGATCAATGTTCATATTTGGGTTATATATATATAAATCTGGATTAACTAGTTAGATAGTACTAAAAGAAAAATCACATATTGGTGTGATATACAAATAACACACATTCCTACAGAGGACTGCCAGAGATTGGACAGTCCCTCACATTCACTGGACTGCCACAAATGTGGCAGTCCCTCACTTAGTGTAGGACTGCCCAGGTTGTGGCAGTCCTATATATGTGAGGGACTGCCACACTTATGGCAGTCCTCTGTGTCGAAATACAATTTTCCACTCCACGTAAAGTTCAAATGTAGTTACCACGATGATTTCCGATGCGTCAAAGTGTTCTTCGGAAGTGTTGGGAGGATAATATCCAGCATTTGATGGTCCGGGTTGATCCATTATCTATTTCTTTCTACATTAAACAAAAATTTCCACTTTTATATGTAAAATTTAGGTTAAAACTTAAAATATAACACGAAAATAAATTCGACGACTTACAAATAAATGAGAGAAGTGATTGACACTGTATTCTACCAAAAATCTTCAACGATTTTTGTTTGGGGGACAATTTCACCTAGGTTAGGTTAGATATAGGTTTATATGAGTAGAAGAAAAAAAAGAAGTGGAGGAAGAGAAGTAGGAAAAGAAGAAAGAGAGAGATGAAATAAAATGGAGTTGGGTTTTATACTTTTTTTTGGGCTGCCCCCCTAGTAAAAAAACACAATGGCAAACTTGTAAATTTTTCAAAAAAATTTTGGGTTGTCCCCTAGTAGAAAATGAGGTGCCCCTAAAAAAAACCTTAAACTAAAACCAAAGTTTGGTTCACAGCAACATTTTTATTGGAAAGAGCTCTATATAACCGAAATGGTGGAGAAAGAGCTCGAAGAGACCCCATTTTTATTGGTAACCCCATCCATCTCTTCTCTCTCCTCTCTTTATTATATTCTCTTCATCTTCCCCCAGCAGACTCCTCTCTCCACCATCTTCTCCACCACCATCTCCTCTCTCCACCGCCTCCTCTACCACAGTCTCCTAGTCCTCCTCTCTCCACCGCGCTCCTAGTCCTCCTCGACAAGCTCATCGACCGAGGGCCACCATCTCACCGACGAGCGCGACTGCGACCGCTCAGATCCGGTCCGTCTCGAGACTTCCGGCAAGGACCTGTGCGGGTAGGAGACGTCGGCCAGAAGCAGCTCCAGCCCACCGGAAGGAGAAGGAGGTGACCAAAATTTCCAACGAAAAATTAAAGAGCAGCAACACCACTTGCAGCCGAGTTCCGTTGGTTTTTTGATGGAGGTGGAAAATGGGAAGAGGGGGGGGGGAGACAACACCCTGTTTTGTGTCAGAGAAAAGACAGTTGCAATGCAAAATCCATTTCCATCCAAACGCTGTAACTCTTACTTTCACCGATCAAATGCAGCAAAAGTGCATGATTCTCCTCACTTGCAGCTCACTTTTACCGATCCAAACAGGCCTATTATTGGAGAAAGAGAGAGTCTCATCTCTCTATTTCTTTTCTTGGGTTTATATCATTGTGACTCTTTGAAAACCGGGCTGTGTGACCCTTCGGGATGTGAAGAGTCAACATGTAGATTTCCTCTTTCTAATGTTGCAGCTGTACATTAAATGTGAGAATGAGAGAGGCAAGAGAGTATAAGTTGGAGTTTGAGTCTTGGTGGGCCGGGTTAATGTCTGGGCTTAGTACTGTAAAAATAATGTATTAATTAGCATTATGTGTAAACTAGAAAGATGTGTGTTAGTTGCTAGTGCCTATATATTATTACTTAGTAAACTAATCTGTTGGTATAATTAATTGTAACATTTCGTTTTATAAAATTATTTCGTAATCATTAGCAAGAATTTAATATTGTTATATGTTATTTCAACTTGACTAATTTGGACAATGCTGTAGTAGCATTTAATTATGTTACTCTTCAAGGTTAATTTCTAAGAACTATTTTATGATATTGCATTAATATCATTTATTAGTATCTACATAGGTTTTGCTATAAGAATTCATTTTCTTAATAGTTAGATAAAAATATTAAATACGAGTTTTGTAAATGCTTTATTAGCAAATATTTTCTAGTTATTACTTAATAAGTAACTTTTGCTAATATATATTTTTTGGCATGAAATGCTATTGGTTAATTTTGGATAAATATTTATTATCAATAAATAGATTAGCTTTCAAATAATTTCTAAATATTATTGAATAATTGATTTTGGTTAAACATAGTTAAGTATTTTCCTCTGGATTAAGCTGTATTATATTTTCTAAAAATATTGGTTAGCTATGGATTGGTCTCCAAATTATTTTGTGGCAAGTTCTATTTAGAGAGTTTATCTAAATATTTTTATCCTTCAAAATATTGGTAAACTAGTTCATGGTTAGTTAGCCTTTTAACTAATTATCATTATTTTAAACATAAAATATTTTCTTGCAAATATACTATTTTCACGAATTCAAGCTATGGTATATGTATTTTCTAAAAGTATTAATTGCTAGTCTTATAAATATTTTCTAGCTACTTGGTTTACTGCTACAACTAGTTAGCAATAGTTAGTTAATGTCATTATTTCAAAACTCTAATACTTGTACAAATATAACAGGTGAATCACTACAACCATGCAGTACTATTCTCGTGCAACCAAACCGAGGCAAGTACACTGACTTGACTTGTATCTTGTTTTCTGTCTTACCTTCATGTGCCATGTTCTCATATCTGACACGAATTACACACGATTGTCTTGTCTCATTGTTCATTGCTTGTGCGTCATTGTTCATTGCGGGATTGGGGAAAATATTAGCTTTTGTGTGACCACACCCAACATAGGTATTGAAGATAGCCTAATCGTACACTTCACGTACGATGAAGCCATACCTTGTAGAATTGATTGCCTCATTGATTGATTGATTGATTGTTCCTAAGCCGGTCACACATTAGTTTTAATATTTCAAAATTGTCACAATTGCATCATTGATTGTCGTGATTGATTGCCTTGTACATTAATAGCCGTGTTCATTGTCTAGCATCTTGATTGTCATCCATTGCCTGCAATTTTTACATTTCCATTTCTGGTACCGCGGTTTAGTTTCATTTCATGTTCTAGTTTTCTGGTATTCCTGTTTCACCTTGTACTCTGGATCACAGATTACATTGTATATTGTCTAGTCAGGATTGTACTTTGCTCTTTTCCTGATAGGATCGTTGCAGGTGAGTGAGAGATTACATGGAGCTGGTGGTTGCTTGGATATTGCAGTTTTTTATTGTTTCATTTATTTTTCTGGAGATTGTATCTTAGAGATTCATTATTGTGTATTATTTCATTTGACCGGATTTGTCTCCAGCTGAGTTTGTATTTAAAACACTTGATGGATATTGGTGATTTCTGGGAACGTTATAAAAGCTGTGATTTGGTTTACATTATATTGTGACTTTGAGTTTTCCTTAGTATTGTACAGTTACTTCGTCGTGTCCAACGACGAAGGCTGGGCGTGTCCGACTCGTATCCGATTATTCGGAGGCGGGGCGTGACAACTGTAGTCACTGATGGCTACAAGAAACCTCCCAGAATAACTGTCGAGAGAAGTCTTGTCGAGAAACCCCATGACAAGTATACTGAGCAGGAGAAGAATCAGGCAAGTCTAGACGCTAGGGCTATTAATGCTATTTTCTGTGCCATAGACATGACTGAATTCGATAGGGTCTCCATATGCACCACCTCGCATGAAGTATGGAAGCTTTTGGAGGTGACTCATGAAGGGACCACGCAAGTCAAAGAATCAAAAGTCAGCCGTCTGACACAAGAGTACGAGGCTTTCAAGATGAAGCCTAATGAGACGATCACTCAAATGTTCACCAGATTCCTTGACGTCATCAACCCGCTATCCTCTATTGGAAAAGATTATTTCAACCATGAGAAGATACGTAAAGTGCTACGAGGATTGCCAAAGGTTTGGAACCCCAAAGTCACGGCGATCATCGAAGGTAATGATGTCACGACAATGTCTCTAGAAACGTTGATGGGCAAGTTGATGATTCATGAGCTCGATCTAAAAGAAACCCTTGTCCTAAGGTGCGATCATCAAACAGAATAGGTGCACCCTAAGGTGAAGAACTGGATCTGATGAAACCCTTGTCCTGCAGCTCGTCGACCTGCTTCTTCAGCTCTACCAACTCGCTGTTGTTGACCATATAGACATGTTGTGAGATGGGCTCAGCGCCGGGCACCAAGTCTATAAAGAACTCAATATCTCTGTCTGGCAGCATCCCAGGCAACTCCTCGGGGAAAATATCCAGGAACTCTGCTATCATTGGATGTGGCAATTCCTGTCCCGCCAACAAGGCTCCACAGAACCCATCTTCTGGCTCAACTGCTCCTCTGGCGAACTCAAACTCTTGCTCTCCGGACAGCCTAAACAAAATCATGCCTCCTCTGCAATCTATACTAGCATGGTGGCTGCTCAACCAATCCATACCGAGTACTATATCGTAGCTCGAAAGTGGCATTACGAGCAAACACACACTCAATTCCCGGCCTCCCAGTGTAACACTCGCCTCTTGTAAATATTATTGACTAGAATAATGCCTCCCTCAGTCATAATCTTGCAAGTCCTACCCAAGGATTCAGCAATAATATTGTGCCTAAGAGCAAAAGATATAGACACAAAACTGTGCGTAGCACCAGAGTCAAATAAGGCCAATACAGAAAATGAATCGAGAAGAACAGAACCTGCCACGACATCTGCTACGGGCTCAGCCTCCTCTGCTGCCAGTACAAACGCTCTACCCTGGGGTACTTCCCTCTGATGCTAGGCAAAACGCTGCTACTACATCTGAAGTGGCTGGCCCCTCGGCTGAACTGCAGGTCCAGCTGGAGCTCTAGCAGGTGGTGCTCTGTCCTGACATCTCTTGGCCGCACGAACAGGGCAATTCTTCAGCTGATGGTTGGAAGCTCCGCAGAACAGGCAAACACCCAACCTCCTCCGACAGACCTCTCGGGTGTGCCCCGGCTTCCCACAATAAGCACACTGAGGAACCTGCCTCTGTCCCTGCTGTTGATGGGCACGTGCTGGTGCCTGATGCTGCTAAGACTGAGGCTGCTGGACTGACCTCTGTTGAATGTGGGGAAGCATGGCCGGCTCCGCACTAGAACTAGCTTCCAAAGCATCACCGTTCCTCTTGGGCCTAAGATCGAAGTCCTCCTCTGCTATTTGAACATCCATCAGAATCTACTCAAAAGTTGCCTCGCGACGTCCAGATGTGCGAGAGCGAACAGCGTGGCTCAGGCCCCTCCTAAACTTGTGGGCCTTCTCTCCTTCATCCTGAACCATCCCTGCGGCGAATCGGCTCAGGCGAAAGAACTCCGCCGTATACTCGTCCACCGACGAGTTCTCCTGCACCAGTCCTGCGAACTGGCCCTCCAACGTACTGAAAGCTACATCAGGATAGAACTTCTCCTTGAATAGCCTCCGAAAGTTCTTCTAAGTCAACCCTCTAACAGATGTACGAGGGTCTGTGCGGTACTAGGTCAACGTAATGTCGAAGAACTGGCTCACCTCTGTTGATACCCCACAGCCTCTTCAGGATCTCCGCCAGCTCCAGGCTCCTCTCCACGTTCTCTAGCCAATCATCAGCGTAAAGGATGCCCTCGGTTCCCTTGAACTCTTGAGGGACCATCTTCTTGAAGTCCAATACTGTACCAGGCCTCGACTGCTGCTGATGCGGCTCCGGGGCCGGAGCGCCCTAAATCGAAGCCGCAGCCACCTTTTTGACTGCTGCCATAGCCAACTGATGAGCATTCTCCATGCTTTGTCTCAAAGCCTCTGTCTGACGCTGCGATGCCTCAGCCTATATTCGCTGCGCCTCCATCATCTGCTGGAGATGCACGAACATCTGTGTAGCATCTACCGACAGTACAAGTGGAGGTAGAAGAGTCTCCTGCACGATGATACTAGGCCCCTGAACCTACTGCAGAGGACCTCCAGGTGCTGCTGCCTCTGCCACCTGGATGGTAGAAACAGTAGGGGCAGCCTCCTGGACTGCCACACTCGAATCCAGAGGAATAGGTCGCGACGGATCGGACCTCTCCGACACTGCACCGGATCCAGCGGCCTGAGCTCGAGTCATTGTCATCCTGGAGACAGATTCGAGCAAAAGATCAATATGGCACAAGATAAGATATTATCAAAGAAGAACAATTAAATTGAAATGCAAGAAGAGTTGTTATGATAATCAAAAGATCAAAAATTTTCCTAAAATATGACTGAGTAACTCCTATAATCACCTAGAACCTATATCCTAACCGCAAGCACGTAATTAGCACTCTAAGTCGAGTACTATTACGAGATCGCACTAGTTGTGACATAGACCTGCATGGGCCACCACAAAAATGTGTCACGATCCGTACCATGTTTAGGGACACGAGCACGTGAGTATGTCCAGCCTACATCGTAGTATTGGCAGTAGAATGCTGTATAGGTCGTCTATAAAATCTAACATCAATAATATATATTTGTACCTGTCACCTTCGCACAGAGGAATATATATATAAATAACTCAATCACATGAATCTAAGGAAGATACGCACGAAAAGATAAAGATATGATGGAAATGGAAAAGCTGGAAATAGATGCAAGTCACAGAGTCACAACCATAAGTTCAGAGTTTAAAATATTATACAATCCCAAAAAAAGTATATACTACAACCCAAAATAATAAGCTGGAACGCAGTCCAGTCAAACCTACTAGTCTAGATCCCTACCGGTGGTGCGTCCTCTAAAGGCGTCGGCTCCAATAAATCCAAGTGGTAATCTGCGTCTATGCCAAACCCGTAGAAGGTCGGGCAGTCTGTATCTGAATCGTCTGAAAAATACAACAAAGTTATCCTGTCAATATATGAGCAAGTACAAATGCTAACATCAGTTCCATGTGAATTGACAAATTCTACAAGAGACAGTTATAATGAAATACAAGATGAAATATCAAGACTGGAATATAAACATAATATGTAAAACTGGATATCATATCAGGGTATGAAATACTGAATGTAGAATAGTACTGAAATATCTGATATATAATGTAAACATAAACGGTGCCTTGAGATATTAGAGCATTATGTGATCGGCTTGGGTCAAGATCATGCTCTTCCATTTGACCGGCTATGGTACAAGAACAAGCGCAGGTAAACCTGGAGATCAGGCCAGCCAAAATGAAAAGCTATGGTGCAAGTAGTATCAGGTCAGGCTTTACCCTACGTGAGATGAGGGTAAAGCTATGATGCAAGTAGTAACCAGTGGGGTATGATCATATAACCTCTAATAACTCTCCATCCCCGAGTAGTATAATGGACCCAACCATGATACGTCATGACACGGGATTTAAGGAGCAGGGGCCAGCCCACTCGTAAATCGGTGTCTATACAAGTACAGAAAACAAGATCGAACAATGTACTCATATACCAGGTAAACCAGTAATAACATCTCATGATGAGATCCGAGGTATACTAGTCTGTGTACCATCATGTCGGAGATCAAGTAAAATACTACATCTGAATCGGATATAGCAGATATCAAGACAATAAAAACTATCAGAGAATGTACTCGCCTGCGGTTCTGAGCAGTAAATGAGAATCGAAGCTCAGAGGGTAGTCACAGACCTAAAGATGAAATATACAAGAGTTAATTTAGGGTTTAACAGTATATGGCATGATATCCTAGTGTATGCTATACAATCTAGGCCAAACTCAGTCAAATTAAGTCAAACTAGGTCACACAAAGTCAAACTAGGTCAAACTAAGTCAAACAAGGTCAAAGGAAGTCAAACCAAGTCAAACTATGTCAAAGGAAGTCAAACCAAGTCAAACTAGGTCAAAGGTTGACTTACAGTTGACTTTTGGTTAATTTGTTAACTCCTAATCCAATCTAGGTTAACTCAGGCTAATGGTTGACTCACAGTTGACTTTTGGTCAACTGGTCAACTCTGGTCAAGTTCTGGTCAATTTTAGACCAAGTATTGACTTTTGGTTGACCTTTGAGTCAAAACAGTCAACCATGGTCAAACGGGGTCAAAACTAGTCTAAGTATCCTATTCCTAGCATTTACCTACCAAGATATTACATATCTTGGCCCTATTTGTATCCTGATACCAATACCTTGGTTTAGGCACTAATATCTTAGCCTAAGCAATCCCTTACCTTAAAACCCAAACCATATCCTATCTAGGTAAATCCAATACCCTAGCCTCTAACCATAGTCTCTAGGTAAACATAACCTTGGAGGTATTCCAATACCTTGACACTACAAGAAAAATGACGATTCTTGACGGTTTATAAGTTGACGGTCGTGAAAAACCATCAAGGAAATGGATAATCTTGATGGTTTTAGCTGTACGTCAAGAAAGCACACATATTATGTTGATGTAACAATTTTTTACCATAATAGTTGACGGTTTTAGAGGGTAGTCAAGAAACATCATTTTTTTATTGACGGATTGGTAATAACCGTCAACTAACGTACATGCGAAAAATAGGTAAAATTTTTTCGGCTGCCATTATAGTAATTTTTCAAAATTTTTGTATTTGTTGACGGTTATAGTTCTTTTTTATGGAGAGAAGTAACGAAATTTCTTCCGCTCTCAGGAACAATTCTGCTCTTTCTTCTCTGCCTCTCTCTATTTCTCTTCCTCCCTCTATTTCTCCTCCTCCTCCTCTACTTCAAGCCCCAGTGTCCCAATCCCGGTCGTCGATGAAGTGGAGTACGCCGTCGTGCCACTCCCTCGCCGCCGTGTCTCTCCTTCGTTTCTTCTTTCCTTCCTTTAAAATTAGGATTTTCTCTGCTCCCCCCTTTTCCCCCAAACACCAAAAAAGCTTCTGATTGCCTTAAATTCTTAGGGTTTGCGTCGATCGGGGTTCGACTTCTTGTTTCGAAGGTCGAAGGAGCAGGAGATGGGGGCATTAATGTCAAGATTTGCCCTAAATTCTTAGGGTTCATGATGTTCCCGTCGGCGCTCGCGTTCGACATGCTCTTCCGCGTCTGCTCCGACTCCGCCCTCCCCAACGCCGGTGCCGCCCACGCCTTCGACCACATCTTTGCCACCTTCTGCCGCGTCGACCCCCGCTCCTGCTTCGTCCACCTGGCCTCCCTCCTCCGACAGCATGCTCTCCGACGGCGCCGACCGCGACCATGCCGGCCGCTTCCTCCGAGTGTCGACGAGATCCGCCACTTCGGCGGCACCGACCCTGCCGTCACCGCGAGCCTTGGTCAGTTGTTATTAGAAACTTATGAGAATGAAAATCCCAATTTTGTATTTCCATGCAAAAGCAAGTTTTAATTTATTGATGTTGATAATGTATACTTTCCTATATGATTCCCTGCATTGGCATTTAATCAGAAGGTTAGCTGTGGTGTCACTATGAATGTAACTTTGATTCACATAAATGTGAGGTTGAATCATACTTTGAAATTGAACAACAATCTCCAAAATAGAGTATCAAATTTAAACTATATGGTTGCGAATAACTAAAAACCTGTAGTATTTGAATTCGTTTTTCTTTGTGATGGCAGTTCTCTAGACTGACTTAACTTTGATTCACAGTGAAGGCATATTAATTTGTGAATTATATGTTGAACTTTTATGCACTCATGTTGTTTTTTTAGTTCTCAACTGACTGACGATGTAGATAAATGTAGCAAAACAACTAAAGCAACAAGTTCGCGAACTCGGCTAAATTATGCTTTGGTGCTCATGTTCCATTTGGTTATTTTTGTAAGTCATAGATCAGATTGTGTAGGAATGTATGGGTCTTTGGTCGTGATTTTCTATTAGTGTGTACCATTTCAGGGAATTATTTGCTTAATTCTTTTGTTCACATTAAGATTTTAATACTGCTGTATAATAACTGCAATTAACATTTATGAATCGTGTATTTCTACAAGATAATATTATCAATTTTATCGCAATGTTTGTCTAATTCGCAATGTTTGTTTAATTTATTATACAAACAGCATTGCCGAATTTACATTACAAATAACACCTTTATTGACATGATATATGCTATTTTTAGTGAATTATTTTGAATAATGATGACATATACACTAAAATCATATTTGTCTTGTAAACCACCCAAGTTCATGATTTTTGTGTTTCAGTTCTTTCTCTTGGCAAAAATTTAGATATTTAACAAACTGGAATTTTGAAGGTGAGTGCAAATACACAATTCAGGATGGAAATGGGCATTCCAACTGGGTGAGTTGTGTGAGATTCAGCCCTAATATTCTCCAGCCCACAATTGTAAGTGGTTCTTGGGATCGCACAGTGATGGTTTGGAATCTCACTAACTGTAAGCTGAGGTGTACTCTTGCTGGACATGGCGGATATGTGAACACTGTGGCAGTGAATCCAGATGGTTCTCTTTATGCTAGTGGTGGAAAGATGGAGTGGCACTACTTTGGGATTTGTCAGAGGGGAAGAGGCTCTACTCATTGGATGCTGGTACAATTATTCATTGTCTTCGCTTCAGTCCAAACAGGTATTGGCTCTGAGCTGCAACTGAGGACAGTGTGAAGATTTGGGATCTTGAGAGCAAGTCGATCGTGCAAGATCTTAAGCCCGATCCACCTGCTAACAAGAACCAGGTATTGTCATCATCTTTTTTAAATTAAATGGTCTTTGTGAACTATAGAATACTTGGATTGTGTCAACCGTAGGATAATTGGTTTTTTTTTTGTGGAAGCAGAGTTTTAATTTGTGTAAATTATATAGTTATTTTTGATAAAGCTTCAGTGATTGCCAAATGCCTAACCCAATTACTGTATTATTATTTGCTTAAATGGTGATACTGGCAAGCTTTCTAAAACGCTAAAAAGGTATGATGCTATTTTTGGGTGTGTTGGGGGGTGGTGATGCAGAATGAGGAGTCTAATAGCTCTTTTAAAAATGAATTGATGTTGATGGTATTTACTTAACTGATATATACTCCTTATGTGAATAGTTGATCAATAATTTGGATCATGTAATAGGTTATTTGCGGAAATGATATTATTAACTTGAATACTTGTAAGAATAGGTTTGAACTATAGTTATACAGAAATTTGACTTCTATAGCCAGAATGGGTGACTACATATTCTTTTTAACATAAGCTTATTCAATGGAGTACATAAGGAACAAAGTGTCTAGCGCAAAATGTCCTTTCAAGGTTCTAAATTACTTATAACCAGTGGACTGACATCAAAATCTTTTGAAGGTATAGATTAGTAGATTTATCCTAGTTTTTTGTGGACTGACATCAAAATCTTGATTCCTAAATATATTTTTATTTCATTTTTTCAACTAGATTTGTTTTCTGGGAGATTATTTGTTGACTGGAAATATTTTTTGGGATCAAAACCATTCGGTTTATTGTTTTCTGAATACTTCTGTGCTCTGTAAGTGAAATAGATAAAATGACTCATTTATCAATATATGAAGATGTATGTTTTGATAGTGGTTCCGAGTGTTTACAAGATTGCCTTTATTATTCTTATAGGTCTTAGTATGACAGGAAGATTTGATCGTCTTGTCACACTTTATTGTGTTTTCTTACTTTTTATGAACCTCAATGCCTACACAATATTTGTTCCTGGCAATTACCTATTTTTGTTACTAAGGAGGCCTAGACTGAGAATGAGCTGTTTAAAAATTATAATTTCTCATTTTTATAAAAGAACCGAAGTGATTTCTTTTTCTCGAACTAAACGAGGTCATAGGTTGTTTGTTCCTTTCCTTCTAACCTCTTTCCTTTTGGTAAGATTATACCACAGTGGCTTGTTGCTAATTTATAGTTCAAAATATTTATTTAAACTTCAACCAAATTTTTATAAAAGAGAGAAGAGTCAACGTGAACCTTTATTCTATTGAAGTTTATGTGCATATTTATTGCAAGTTAGGCTTCTATTTTCGGATTAGTTTTTAATAAGAGAATCAAACTATCTATCTACATTTTGCCACGATAGAGAAAAACACTAGCCAATATTAATCAACTGAATCCATCTGGTTAGAAAACTTTGTTATTTTTTTCTTTCCTACGTAGCCTTGTGCCAAATAAGAAAAAAGAGTGACGAGTAAAAAAAAAAATTGTTTTCATCCACCACATTTTATTATTCTTATAGGTCTTAGTATGACAAAGATTTGATCGTCTTGTCACTTTATTGTGTTTTCTTACTTTTTATGAACCTCAATGCCTACACAATATTTGTTCCTGGCCATTACCTGTTTTTGATACTAAGGAGGCCTAGACTGAGAATGAGCTGTTTATAATTCTTGTTTTAGACACGTGAATGTTTGAATGGACATGTAAGAATTATCTTAAGAGTTCCTTTCCTTCTAACCATAATATACTTCAGTGCCATATCATATTATGTTTCATTTGGCAACCTTCGGGCTGTTAGTTTCTCCAAGTCTTACCTCCCCATTTCATTAACTGACCAGTAAGCTGTTGTTATCATCTACCTTTCTGTTTAATTGATTTCTTCATATTATGTTTCTTTTTATACCAAAGACTCATTACCTGGAAAACTTGAGCAAATGTTGTTTTGGTATTGGGCACTAGTACCGCCATTCATCATTCTCCCTTCTCATCTTATCATGTTTTCTGAATTGTCCACCATGATGCTTAGCGATGAAGAGTGTTCGCCAGTGCTTAATTTAGTGTTCCATTTTTCTAGAAAATAGGTCTGTATATGATAAGTTAAGATATAGTGGTTGGGAATGTCCATGTTGTAACTTTTCTCATGTGGGGAGTTCTTCTTAAGTTTCAATTACTTTTGGACCCATGTGTTCTTATGAGCTAAAGATGTTTGATATTTCTTTTCAAAATCCTTGCACATACTTCTTTACTCAACCAGAGGTTCACTTATCATTCTTGGTGTTGATAGCTCATTCTCTTTGTAGGCTATGGCTGGGGATGTTTATAGATGTTTGTTGAAATCATTGGCTATGCCCGACATTGCAGATTGTAATTGTTACCCTGTTCATGCTTCAGCTGCTGGGGCCATTGCGAAACTTCTTGAAGTAGGATGGCTGAATTGTCCATTTAACTCAATTTTCTTAAAGCCTAATTGTATCTCTAACACTTATAATTTCTTTATCACTTTGGCAGAACAATCATGTCCCACCTCACTGGCTCTTCCTTTTGCAAATCCTAGCTGACAGGATAGGTGGCGGCGATGAAAATGAATCCTCTCTATTATTTCAACTTCTTGGTACTGTGATTGAGGCTGGGCAAGAGAAGGTTGTTACCCATATTCCTGTGATTGTGTCCCACATCACTGGTGTTATTGCAAAGAACCTACCTCCCACTACAGAGCCTTGGTCTCAGGTATTATGAATGTAATTAGTAACCTTGAAATGCTTAAAATGAGGATATAGGCATGGTATGATATTTGATGCTGAATCTAGAGGGTGACAAATGAGGACTTGTAAGTTTTATGCTGACATTTCTTATCCGAAGCGCACACTTGACCATGTTCTTTTATTGCTAAACATTTTGATCGCTGCCTTCAGCATACAGATACAAAGTTTGGGTGAACAACAACATATAGCTTAACATATCTTTAGCACATGTAGTGTAGTAGTAGTCTGTAGAATGTGCTTGCTTATATATAGAACATGCAATATAGGATCAAACTCTAATGCTCGTTATTGAAATTGATGTTCTTCAGCGTGAGCTACAGATTTCACATGTGAGATTCCTCCCACTTGTTATTTACTTTTACGTATATTGCTCTCCTACATGGTGGAGTTAGAGTATGTATATTGCTCTCCTACATGTTATATTGTTGTTTTCTTATCTGGAATCCTAGGTTTTTAAAATTTTGTGGTTTATATATTGGTCTTGATGCAACATAGTCCCAAGATCTTATGCATGATAATTTGTAGGCTGTGAATCTTAATAAGCTCATCTGGACATTATTCACCATCTAAAATTTTGATTTTAGATTTCTTGCATTAGTCAATCGTCCTAAACATTTCTCAAGACTCGTCAATCTCCATTTTAGGACCACAAAATATAGAGAAACTTGGTTGATTTGAAATTCAAATTAGATTTTTTCGCTTTACCCAGACATATCTAAGATACCTGTATGCATCTTTACCCATATTCATTTCCCGTACAACAAACTGAACCGGTATCTAATCATCAACGAGAAACTTTACATGATTGATAATTTAGCTAGCCTTCAGATTCTTTACATGATTGATACCTGTTTGTGTTATAGTTTCAGTATGGCTAGCCTTCAGATTATTGTCAAGTGATTCAAATTGTCTCGAGTTCTTGTGTATGCAGCAATAAAGTCAAACTGTACTGACAATTCTTTAAATAGTGAGTTGAATATATATATAAGAACATGTAAGAAAGTATATTGATAATTTGTATTCTTGTTCTCTCAGGAACTTGTTGAAAAATGAAGGTGCATGCATGCTGTGAATAGGAGAATACTGTGGATATGGGAGGGATGTGCTCCGATCTGGTTTGCTACTTTTTTGGTTTCATTTTATATGGTTGGATTATGTTTTGTGATGACAAGTGATGGATGTTTGTGGTTTGGATGTTTAAGTGGTATGGAAACAACATATGTGGGATATGTGTACTTTGTGGTTGGATTATGTTGTGGTTGGACAAGTGAAGAATACATGTGGTGGGATGTGTATTGGAAGTTTTTGTTGTATGAACAATACAGTTTGTTAATATAAAATTTAGGTTTTATAGTAATTTGATGTGTGTAGCTTCTGGATTGATATTATGTGTGTTTGATTAATATTATATATAATTCTTGACGGTACTTTGGATAGCTTCTCTTGACGGTACTTTGGATAGCTTCTCTTGACGGTACTTTGGATAGCTTCTCTTGACGGTTGTCAAACGTTAATTTTAATTCAAATTATGCTGCATAATAGCCTGTGAATAAATGCTTTTCTTGACGGCTAATAACCGTCATCTAGGCCGGAGTCAAGAAATTTTTTTGCCTACATTGACGGTTTCTAAAAACTGCTATCTTGACGTCTAAAAACAGTCAAAAAAGTACTATGACGGCCAAAAACTATCAAGAAAAGTACTTTCAGTGACCGTCAAGAAGGGGGGGGGGGCCTTTTCTTGACTCCGGCCTACTTGACGGATCCACAGCCGTCATTATACCCATTTCTTGACGGGGAATCACCGTCAAGAAAAGCCTTTTTTCTTGTAGTGTGACATTACCTAAAATCCCCTTTACCTAGGTAATACCCAAATACCTCGGGGTAAACTCATTACCTCAAGGTAAATACAAATACCTTAGACTACAACGATATCTTAACCCTCAAGATACCACTTGGTATCTCAAGACAAAAATCTTGGATATCTAAGATATCCAATATCTTAGATATCTAGATATCCATACATCAATCTATCTAATATATCTAATACTAATATATATACATACACGCTATCTTATATTAGATATCTAACTATCTAATAACTAACTTAAACTAACCCTCTCTAACTAACTAACATTTCCGACTAACTATAGGCTAATGGGGATTAATAGGGGGGCTAATGGAGTGCCCCCACTGCATCTACTGCTGCTACTGCAACTCCTGTATGCTGCTGCTGCTGCAGCTCCTACTTCTTCTTCTTCTTCTTCTTCTTCTTCTTCTCCACATATATACACACACACACACACACACACACACACACACACACACACACACACATTACACTTCTCCCATCCCTTTCACTCTCTTAATTAAACACACTCACACACTCAAATACCACCACCACCACAATACTCCAACACTACCACCACCACAAACACTCAACATTCTTCCCTCACACACACACACACACACACACACACACACATATATATATATATATATTCAAAACATCCCGAAACCTATCCGGATATCCAGATTCTCGCAATTCTACCCACTAGGGCCTAAACACATATCCCACACAAGCAATCTAACTCGCGCACGCGAGCGAAAACGAGAAACGAAGTCCGAATGGCCATTCTGGCGACTCCGGGGTGTCCGATTCGTGATACTGCGCGATACTGACACCAAACCTATCCGGATTCGACCCAAACTCTACCCATGAGTTCTAAATAATGATTATGTCCTATTCTAAGTGCTAACTTGCCAATTCTAGTATCGGTACAAAATGTCATCCGTGTGTTGGAACCCCAAAAAGTCTATTTTCATGATTTCTCGCAAAACGATCCCACGTATCCAAATATGGACACGTACCTAGCCTCATCTCACCTGAAATAACCTAATTAGGTCTAATTAGTCTAGGCATAACACCCAAATATGTCAATTTATGGTTTCCTCCAAATTTGACACTAAACCTAGGCCAAAAGTCCCAAATCGGGTCCAATGGGTTCCAAATCTCTCCTAATGGGTTAACCTACACCTCGGACATCCTCTAATATACAAATGACACTAATTAGAAGTAATTACAAAGGTTAGAGTGAACGTATACCTCTTGGGAGTTGGAATTCCAAGGAAAAGTCCCAAAATCACTTCTTTTTAGGTCAAAGCCCAAAATCTATGCTTTCACCACCACACCAAGCTAGATCTACCTAGATCAAAACCACAAATGACAGGTAAACAAGAGTTAGCACCAAGATTAGAGAGATATCTATAGTATGGAGAAGATTTGGAAGAAATTTGCTTACTTTGGAGCTTAAAATGCAAAGGAAAAAAGAAGGATTTTGTGGAATGAGAGAAAAGAATGATTTTGTGGAATGAGAGAAAAGAAGGAGAGAGAGAGAGAGTTTCTTGTAAATGAAAAGAATGGGGGGAGGGTACATGCTGTTGGCCGGCCACTTCATAGGGGTTTGGGGGGCATTTGGCACATTACGAAAATGCCCTCCAAGTCAAAGAAAAGAGTGGTTTTGAGTTGGGATCAAAAGGGTAACTTGGAAACTCATAATTCCAAGTTCTAAATCTAATTCTAATCCCTAATCCCACCAAAATTACATGGGATTAGTCAAAAATAAATATCTGGGTTTGGTCATGACAAGTTGGTCGGGTCCAGTTTGGTCCAAAACTGACCCGGGTCACTAATACAAGTCAAAATGAGACAAAACTCAAACCCGTTCAAATAAAATCCCAAAACACAATATTAATAAATAAACATTCCCAAAAATATTAGAATATTAAAAATAACAAATTTGCCCTCAATTTTGAAAATTGTAGGTGACACTTACTGATAACGACTCGGGCTCCAGTCCTATCTGTGTTACGAATCGTGCTGCAGACATAAATGAATGCGATACACCCGAATTAAATAATAATGATGCTGGAAAAGAGTTGACAGGAATGGTACCTGCCACCACCTCAACTGATGCCAATTCTTTTGCCACGGTCAGAGCCATAGCTTGACCCTGTCCTCTTGGTGCTGCTTCCCTTTCCTGGTAACCTCTCTGCCTGTTCTGAATCTGAGCTTGGGCCTGAGCATATTGTTGAGCCTGAGGCGGCAATAGCCTCGGAGGCTGGTACTGTTGCTGTTGCACTGGTGCTGGTGCCCTTACCGATGGCCTGGTTAGGGTTGATGAAGATGAACTGGCTCTATACGGACATGACCCGATTTTGTGATCTGGTGTCCCACAAGCCAAGTACAATCCTTGTGCTCTGTGACACTCTGAAATCACGTGCCCAGGCTTCCCACAATAAGAGCAGACCATTATGGAAGATTGCTTCTGCTTCTGTTGCTAAGGGTACGTTCGAGTCGAGTGCTGAACCGACGAGACTGTGGTCGCCCTCCTAGGAGCTCCAATGGTCAAGGCCCTAGTTGTTGGGACCGGGGCTGATGAATGAGATAACTGTCCATGAGGCATCTTCTGTCCGCCAGTTCGATCTACTATCCTCTGGGAGGTTTATTCATGCCGCCTTGCTGCTTGCAAAACTGCATCAAATGTCTGGTGCTCAAACTGCTCCACCGTTAGAATAATCTCTAGGTGGAGTCCCTGCTAAAATTGCCGCGCTTGGTCTAATTCGGTCGCCACCAAGGTGGCAGCAAACCGACTAAGTCTAGAAAACTAGACCGCATAACCATCAACCGTCTTTCCCATTTGCTTGAGATCGCTGAATCTTGTCTGCAAATCATACCGAGCTACTACATCAAAGTAATTTGTTTGAATTTGTCACTGAATACCACCAACAAGACATGCATCACCAAACCAACTGCTAGCATGGCCCACCAGCTGCGGGCTAAGTCTACTAACTGCAGGCGCACGACGACAACCTTCTCTTCCTCTGAAATCCTACCTACCTCCAGAATGACCTCTATATCCTGAAGCCACGCGTCAGCAGCAATAACATCTTCACTGCCGTTAAAGAAATGAGGGTTCAGGCGCTTGAAACTGTTAGCCGCATTATTTCCTTGATAACCAACTCTGCCCATGGCTGCTTGTACTGTCTGCTGCAGGGCATCGCCTCGATGATCTTGTGACGCAAGCAAGTCCCGGATGAGTCTCATCAGGGTTCTATTATCAGGCTCTGTAGGGTGGACTGACCGAACTGGTGGATCTTGATCCTCGGAAGGCATAACTCGGGATGTTGCCCCTGAATGCTGGATTTGGTCCCCATATTGTGGCTGGTTCACTTGTTGTTGCTGGTTCTCTGGAGGTGCTCCACCTGGCTGATCGGTAGGACTAAGAACAATGCCACTGAAGAAAATGGCATAGGGAACAATAAAGAACGACCAAGATAGATCAAGGATAAAGCACCTTATGAGGTCAAGGTTCAGAAGATTAGAAAGCACGAGTAGAGATCAAAGGCGAATGCTGATTGAGACAAATATTTAGTAAAACTCTCACACATCTTGATTTACAAGACCTGTATGGGCCACCATTTAAACCGTGTCATACTCCAAACCAGAATACTGGAGAGCGGAAGACAGACACAGCTAGCTACGTATATTGAAGTGCAACCCACCTTGCAATACGACCACAGCTATCTAGATGCATGAGTCTTTATCTACAAGCCAATAGTCTCTTATGGTCAAGAACAAGCCTAATGTCTCAATCTCAAGCAAGCAAATAATTGTTACAAGATGTTAGATCATCAGACATAAAGTAAGGCATTCCAAACATTACATATTCAAATGATCATGAAGCTAGTCATACAAAATGCAAGGACTAGCCAGAGTTAACTCATACATGATTAATCCTAGGATATGTCAATCATGTTACAACCCTTAGGCAGATAGAAATAAAGTTTCAACATGAGTTAACACGTGCTCAACGGCTAAACGTCTTAAAATTTTTTTTTACAATAGAGTGGAAGAGCAAAATAAGAAACCCACTCGTTGCCAGGGTTACGCCTGGTGTTCACCATCTGGCTGGAAGGCAGGTAGATCCTCGGACGCTACTCTGAAATCTGGCCATACAAAACCAGCTAGGTCAGACTCTAGAAAGAGCAAGTGCCACAAGGAAGGCTCCACTTAGGAACTAAAACCAGCATACATGAATAGAAGAACTGATGAAAGAACATAATTAAATAACACAAAATATATGCTTTAAAGAACATACTAACTTATATTAAGAAAACAAGATGTGCAATATAATTCCCATGTTAATCATGAGATAATCATTCAGGCACAGCCAATCAAGTCCTACAGCTTGCTATCATTAGCTAACTAGGGTTGTCACATGCCTAGTTACTAACAAAATGCAATAAGATGTTCCCGCAGTCACAAGCCCTACAGACTATCCAGGTTATCCAGGTGGGGTTACAAGAGTTACAAGATTACTGGTATACTTTAGTACTTATAATTCAATAAGTGCAACACATGCCAGTGTCCTGGAAATGTGCCTATTCGTCGGCAGGCTACAAATTCACATGTGTGGCCAGGATAACGGGATTACCTGTAACTGGAAAATCTCTCTATATGAACTACTTGATCAATCTAGTCAGATTCATTATGAATTCCTGACCGTGGTAACCAGGAATCCATGTCCTAGACATGATGTAAGACGAGACAGGTAGCTTGTAAAGACACAATCGACCATGGAGTCAAGGTAAGAGTTACACTAGCAAGATAGGAATAGCTGTCGCAACAGCAATCAAGATTATACATGTCATGTCAAGTTTACTGGTCATGTCAAGAGTACTTGTCAGAAGTGTGCCTCGTCGGGCCACAATCAAGATTATACAAGACGGTTTCATGTTATCATGTTCAAGTCAATTCAATATTCAGTTCAAATCTTATCAAGCTTAAGTTCTATCATACGTAGTATTAACAAGTTATCAAGTCAGGATCGTATTGTCATGTCGTGTTCAGGTCAGGTTCTGGTTACAGTCAAGTATCGTCATGCTCAAGTTACTAGTTCCATGGTGGACAGTAGTCAAGTCGGGTCGTTAGGGTACATGCATATAACAAAATAATACAAGAGAACAAGCATGGAGATATACTGGTTACTAGGCGCACGACAATTGATGCGCACGAAGAGAATGGCGCACGACGCTAAAGAGCGCACGGCGCTAGGTGGCGCTCGACGAGAAGCGCGGGGTGGCGCACGGCAAGTGGCGCTGGGCCAAGTGGCACATGACCGAAGAGCGCGGTGCTAGGTGGCGCTTGGCCAGAAGTGCGGGATGGCACGCGACAAGTGGCATTGGGCCAAGTGGCGCATGACCGAAGAGCGCAACGCTAAAGAGCGCAAGGCGCTAAATGGCGCTCGGCCAAAAGCGTGAGGTGGCGTGCGGCAAGTAACGCTGGGCCAAGTGGCGCACGACCGAAGAGCGCGGCGCTAAAGAGCGCGCGACCAGAATAGCGCGACGCTAAGGTGCGTGTGCGTGCAACGAGATGTCACGGTGCTAAAGAGCGTGCGCCCACTGTTCATCTTCTCCAACCAGCACAGAATGCTTAGTTGTACCCATGAACTTCAAAATGTCGCAACTCCTCCAAAAAGAGTCAAAATCAAGGTTTTCAAAGGTCAAAATTGGGTGGGACGAAATTTTCTACAACATGAAGCAACTGGTTTTAAAAAATATCAAGTTTTAATAGATTAAAACCAAAGAAAACAAGAAAATCTTAAGACGTAGATCTACAAAAATTTATTCATCAAAACAAAAAATGCCAAGTCCTAAAGAAGCTTAGAATCATGCAAGGAAGAGAATGAAACAATAAAACTTGAGATCCATCATGAAGCAAGTTGTACTTGCCTAGGGTTGGTGGAGGAGTAAATGAGGAAGAAGATGAAGAAGGTGGAGAAGTAATGAGGAATAATGGAGGAGAGAGAGAGAGAAGGTGGTTTATATATCAACTCTTCTCATCTCAAACCCAACCAAAACAAACCAAGCCAAGTCAAACCGAACCGAACCAAGGGCAAATTAAACCAAGACTAGGCTAAGCAAGACAAGTCAGAATACGAATCACCTGACAAATGTCAGAATTCCGTACACGTATACTGAAAATACGTATAACGAAAAATAGAAGTGACAATATCGAGACTCAGGAGTCATGACCGATCTCTGGAGGGATCTAGATTTATATTTATTCATGTTTTAGTTTCCTTTCTTAGTTGGACCGAATTTATTCCCGGATGGACCATATTTTTATTATTCTTCTTGATTTAGTCTCTTTGTTATTGGATTTGGATATTATTTCATAATCTATCATACTCTTATTTTCTTGGTTTGTGTCATTACTGAGTATGAGTTGTATCTGTGATCACTTGTATCTGTGGAGGATTATTGTGTGTTCTAGACATCGTTCTACTGCCGATACCATGGTGTAGGCTGGGCTTGGCTACGAACTCGTACTCGATTATCCGGGAGTGGGTCGTGACACTACTGTTGTGCCAGTAATTGGCAAAAGACTCACGCCTCTGACTGCAACATGTACGGCTAATGGGAAGCTCCATAGGTCCAACTCCTGTGCCCTCACGCCAGGGTTGGACTAATCTCCAGAATCCCCCAAACATCCAAGTGTGCTATATACACAGGAATTGGGTCCGACAGTACTTTTACTTATAAGCCACATCCTTCGATCTACCCGAGGGCTAAAAGAGGGCATAAAGGTGAACCTACCTTCTCACAATCTGTGCCATGTGATTAATCACAAACGCAAAGTAAAAGGAACAACTACAAATGCCATATACGAAACACCCTTGGTGGGTCATATGTTTGCTAGTATAGTCATCAACTGCGGCTGTGCAAAACAAGCAGCAACCCCAGAAAGACAGTCCGTATTCTAACAGCTACAGTCTACCACATCCGTCTGACAGTATCTTGGTGAACAGATACAATCAGGCGATGAAGAAGAGCCTCTCTTCAGCTCATGCCATGTCGCAAGGAGTTCCCCTTTGGTTAAAGGAAAATCAAAATCCAATCCTTCGGTTAATACACCGAAGAATCAACCGAGGAGTAACAAGTTGGCGATGCTCAACATCAGGGTGTTTCAGGGCACCCGTTCAAAGACCAAACTCTTGCCTGAATCTTTAAAAGCTGGGGTGTAACACCCATATCTCGGAATACGTATTTTGATCAAGCCTGCATGTATCTTGGACCTGTATTTTGTTTTTTCAGATTCTGGCATGTAATTGTATTTTGGCTTGACTTGCAGATTTTGGTTCTCGTAATTGGGTTTTACCTGGCTTGGTTTATTTTGTGGAGGAGAATTGGTTTGATTTGGTTTGGTTTGGTTTAACATGCATTGGAACACCTTAGCCTATGTTCAACCCTCATTCCACCACAACTCACCCTCTTTATTATCCCCACCTAACACTCTCTCTCCTCATTACTTCCTTTCATTAATTTCTTCTTCTTCTTCTTCCTTCCTCTACACAACACTCCACCCATAGGCAAGTGCACCTTGCCACCACATGAGAACCACATTTTATTTGTTCATTAGCAAGATTAGGCCATGATGATCAACATTAGTGCTTGACATTTTATGATTTGGAGTCTCCTTGTTCTAGATCTAAGTTTTCTCTATTTTCGGATTTATATGGTTTTGATCTATTTTGGTTGGATTTTTGTGGGTTTTGATGCTTCCATATGGAAGAGAATTCAATTTTACTCAAGTTAGAACTTTAAAAATCTAGATTTGGCTTTGATTTGACAAAGATATAAAAATTTAAATTCTTGGTGTTCTTGATGTTCTTCTCGGCCTGGAGTAGCAGACTGCAGCCTGCGCTCTTTAGCGCAGTGCTGGACTGCGCACCCCCCCTCGGCCTGCGCTTTTTAGTGCAGCGCCGACCGCGCTGCTTGCCCCTTGGCGAACTGCGCTCAGCCTCATGCGCCAACCATTCCTACGTACTTCACCCCTGCGCAGTTAATTCCTGCGCAGTCTGCTCCTGCGCAATCCACCCCTGCGTAGTTCACTCCTACGCAGTCTGCTCATGCGCTACCGATACCCCTGCATAGTTCACTCCTACGCAGTTGGCCCCTGGCGCATTTGACTCCTGCGCACTTGGCCCATGCGCCATCTGCCCCTGCGCCCTGTGCCCCTGCGCACTTGGCACCCTGCGCAGCTGACACCCTGCACAATCCAACCCCTGACCCCTTGCGCAAACCAATGGCTCTTGGATTATTGGTTTTATTTTTCCTTAAGCTTGGCTCTTCTATAGCCCTGTATATTGATATTTTATTAGATATTTTACGTCCATTTTATATCCTTACGTCTTTTGTTATGAACTTGATTTTACTTAATATGTTTGGAATGACTATTGTACATGGAATGGTATGACAAGGAACTAGCATAACACGACATTGACCCGTAGTGGTGCACTCCTGACATAACCAACCTGACATGATAGTGGCCCGTCGTGGCGCACTCCTGACAAGTACCCTGACATGATTTATCTTGATGATATTGCGACGGCTAACTTGACTCGTATAATCAACTTGACACCGTGGGTGTTCTTGCTTGCTTGCTTGTGCAATCCACTTGTCTTGTCTTGCATCATGTCTAGGACGTGACTCCTTGGTTCCCACGGTCAGGGATTCATACTGAATATGGATTAGGCTAATGACTAGATCAAACTATAGTTCATGGAGAATTTCCAGTCACAGGCAATCTCGTTATCTGGACGCTCTTAACTGGACTTGTAGCTTGCCGACGAGTAGAGCACATTTCCAGCGCACTGTCATGTGTTGCACCCTCTAAGTCACCTAAGGGTATATCGTCTCCCGGGCGATGTACCCAACCATACTCTCAACCCGCGAAAGGATAACTGGATGGTCTGCAGGGCTTGGGACTGGGAAATTCTCATTGCATCTTATTAGTAATTAGGCTTGTGATAATCCTAGTTAGTTAAAGTAGTAAGCCATAGTAAATGCTTGGCCGCTTGTGAATGAATGATGTCTAGCCCTGTCTAAGCCTTGTCTAGTCCCTGTATCTGGATCCCCTGAGCATGATTGTTTTACTTGCTTTAACAATAAATGGATAGAGACAGGTTGCTATTCAGGCGAAGGATTACAACCCCGGTCCTTGTTTGGTTTACGGATTGTAATTTGGCTCCCGGAATGGTTCCACGTCCCTAGTCGTTTATTGTCCTGTGGTTCTCTTTAATACTTGTACTTTTTTTCATTTTCTTATGTTTGGATATGCTGGCTTTTGTTCTTATTTCGTGGCCTCCTTTGTGGCACTTGCTCTTTCTGGGGTTTGATCCAGCTAGTTTTGTGTGGCTAGATTTCGGAGCAGCTCCCGAGGATCTACCGAACCTCCAGCCCGATGGTGGCGACTATAAGGAACCCGGGCTATGAGTGGGTTTTCTATTTTGTTTCGCTCACTCTATTGTAAATTTATTCTTTTGAGGCGTTTAGCCGACGAGCACCTGTTAGCTCGATGCACTTTTACTTACTGTCTGCCTACGGGCTGTAAACATGATTAACAAATCCTAGGGTTGATCATGTATGACTTAACTCTTTTTAGTCCTAGCATTTTGTACGACTAGCTTCATGATCAGCTGATATGTAATATTTGGGACGCCTTTGATTGTATATTTGGTGGTCAAACATCTTGTGATTATATTACTTGCTTGAGATTGAGACAGTAGGCTTGACCTCAAGAGACTGTTGGCTTGTAGTAAACCCTCATATCTAGACAGCCGTGACCGTATAGCGAGATGGACTTCATTTCAATATACGTAGCTGGCTATGTTTGCCCCCGCTCTCCAGTATTCTGGTTCTGGGGCGTGACATGGGGGCAGCCAGTCTTCCGTCCCTGATTCGAAGATAGTTGGGGGTACTTACCCTCAGCACACTCACCATGATGGGGGTAGCCAACTCACGATACTGTACTACAATGCGGCGTTTCAAAAAGACGAGGATTCTCACGACACTGATGTCAAAGGAGCTGGCGTTGCATATTCTCAGTTCATTTCTGAAGCCTCAGAGACTGAGGACAGTTGGAACACCAACTTTGGTGATTACTCCCAAATGATCGGTTACTCCGCAGACAACGACACATAGGAGTCAGGAATGGAAAGCGAGCAATCAGTTCGTACCCATGTCATGCCATCACACATAGTGAATGGTGAACAGAGATCACATGATAGTCGATGCTTCGACATGATCGAAGAAATGATACAAACTATGCATGCTAGCCTGGCACTCTTGATGAAGACTGTTGTTGAACTAAAAGAAGCCCAAACTAGGGGTGAGCATATAACGGTTGAAAACCAAAAACTGAACCGAACTGAACCGAAATATGACAAACGGTTCAATTTTCGGTTATCGGTTCGATTTTCGGTTTTAGAAATTTAAAATTTTAAAAAACGATTCGATTGTCAGTTCTTGATCCGTGTCACCGAAACGAACGAAAAACCGATTGAGTAATTTATCAAACTACACTCAATCTACATATACTAATATTTTGTAACCCCTAACTGAGTGCACTCTCTTCTCCTATTCTTTGTCGGTACTTCTTTGAGCACTCTCTTTACCCTCAATATATATATATATATATATATATATATATATATATATATATATATATATATATATATATATATATATACACTAATATTTTTCACACTATGTAATATAATTCATAAATATAATAATGTTATATATTTAAAATAAATTGTTATTAAAATAGGTTTATTTTGCTAAAAATTTGAAGGCCCAGTACATTAGCCTATGAACCGAACCAACCGAAAATCGAACCAAATTAATTTGGCTCGATTTTGTTCAGTTTTCATAAAAACGGTTCTGTTTCGGTTTTGGAAGATACTGTTTACGGTTATTTCAGTTTTCGTATATACGATTCGGTTTGAACCGAACCGAACCGTTGCTCACCCCTAGCCCAAACATCGTCACAACCGCATGCTCAAGCTATGGAACCGAGAAATAATATGGAATCCATGCCTCCAATCACCTGACTACAAGTCAACATATAGTGCTACTGCCCGTGGCCAGTAATCATACCTTGCCGCAAGCATCTAAGCCAATAACGTCGGAAGAAGTTCTCGAAGCCATCCAAGATCTTCAAGCATAAGCTGATGCTAAATATAAACCTGAGTCACGGTGTATGCTAGGGCTTAGTCAACCTTTTCCCGTTGAATGGAATAAGGTGGTCTATCATCCTAAATGTAAGCCTCTGTCTATTATTCCCTTCGACGGAAGTGGATCCCCCTCAACATTGAATCACTTCGGAACCATGACGGGGCATCTACCAGAAGGCGATGCTCTCCTCGCAAATCCGTTTGTCGGTGCCTTGAAGGGAGTTGCCTACGAATGGTTTTGTAGTTTGCCACACAATTGTGTTTCAACCTTCGACGATCTTCAACACATGTTCAAGTCTCGATTTTACGTACCAGAAATGGACATGACAATGTCCACTCTACTAGATACCGTTCAGAAGGACAAAGAGTCTACTCGAAAATACATAGAACGGTTCCAGCAAGCCGCATTAAGATTATCGCCAGGTATTTTGAGTCAGGCTTGATGGACACTTGTCCGAAAGGCCTGCTACCTATGGTTAAAATCTGGACTGGTTCTTTCAGCCATACATATTGGGCTGCATTTATCATTAACGTCGATGATGCTGACAGGAAAGCCAGGAGGCTTATTTGTTGGAAATGAGCTTTCCTAATACTAGTGAAAAAGGTAAAAGACCCGTCGGGGCTTCCAGCAATAACGACCAGGAGTCCAAAGCAAAACAGGTCATGATCGTAAGCCACAGTCGGGGTGTTGCTCTTGCTCAGAAGCCCGATAGACCCCCTTGATACAAAAGGAAAACTATTCTTTTAAAGACGAGGATGCATTGCAACTACTCAATGTACTCTCGAAGGTAAGCTCCAGCTTCCAACCCCACGCATACTGACGAAGTAGACAAGGTGGATGATCCCAAGTATTGTCATTACCACAGTACGTCCACCATGCGACTCGAGATTGCTATGTCTTGAAGAACCACATACAGCGACTGATCGACGCAAATGTACTGTCACTACAATTCAGTAACTTCCCGCCTATGAAGGCACAAGATGGGGGTCGTTTCGATCCCAAAAACAACTATGGAGGTCATTAACTTTTCGGTTGCTCAGGAATCTAGGCTAATACCCGTCCAAGTACCTCAAGGAGAGGTCATGTGGCTACACTCGGATCTCATAGATGATTTGGCTCAGCCCGTAACCCGTTTTACTGCTAAAACCAAGGAAAAGAAAGTCAAGTCATGCAATACGATTTTCGTAGCGCCTAATGAAGAAAGGGTGGAAGCAACTAGCACTGGTATAGAATACTCGTGTAACTACAACCAGACCTTTGGAAAAGAAACGTCACCGACCTAGACATCTCCAGCTCCCACTTCATCTGAATATGGCTCGTCCCAACCGCCAGTAACAGGTAAGCAGAAACAGAATGAGGGGCGTTATGACAAACCCCTCAGAAAAATAGTTGTAGGGCTGGATAGATCCTATAACTTTGACATCTTGGCACAACTGGCCAACACTCCAGCCGGACTATCATTATTCGAGCTTCTTCGTCTCTCCAAGAAGACTCAAGAGGCATTGAGCGAGGCATTACAACACGCTGAGTCTTATTTGGGACATATATAACAACCAGAAGAAGACCTCGCTACATGTCCTCAATGTCACAATGTGATAGAAGCTATGTCGAACATACATTTTCGCAGTAGGATATGCTATTGAAGAATAATAGGCATGTCAAATCCTTGTATTATACATGATATATTGGTACAATTAAGGTCGATCACATGCACATCAACCCTGGATCGTTTGTGAGCGTTATTCTCCATCGTCTACTGCATACTCTGGGGATTCCGATGCACTGGTTGCCCGTAACCCAAACCATGATTCGTGGTTTCAATAATAGCAAAAGCTGTCCAGAGGGGAATATTCATCTGAAGATCCAAATTAGCGACCTGATGATAGAGGCAACCTGCTACGTCATTGACGCGGATATTTGTTATAACATTTTGTTAGGAAGACCATGGATACATGAGCACATGATTGTGCCATTCACCCTACACCAGTGCTTTAAGTATGTTAATAGCGACAGTGTAGTAAAAACTGAGTTTGCAGACTTCGATCCCTTCGAAGGGGTTAAAGTTTACCACACGAAATCATGTCTATTTCGGAGGAACTATCAAAAGGACTCAAGTAAGGATGCTGATGATGTGGCATAAGCTCAGACCTTCTCCAATGAGCCTATCAAAGAAAAATTAAAATAACGTCCTACCTCACTAACGGCTAAGCCACAGGCGAAGGCTCCAACTCCGTTAGTAGTCTGATTGAAAGGAAAGCTGCCAGCGAGGGCAAGTTTCTCACTAAGCCCCTCATAGTGAAGTTGTGCAGTTTGCCTCATCCCTCTTCATTTTTGCCAACCTTAGACACTAGAGGTAGTAATCTGACGGACATTGTTGTACCTCATTTTTTGTCGAAAACAATATAATTCTACAGGACAATTTCTCTTATTTTATCAATAAAAGAATTCCTTTGAATTATTTTGAGTCTTCTTTTGCTGCATACTTTTTAGAACAAAATTGAGGTTGTCATTACAGACATACATCTCGTCTGTTTATTTGAACCAAGTGCTTTCGATACACGATGCATACTTTATAATTCCAGCCATGGAAAGGGAGATAAGCTCATTATCTTCGGTTTGGTAGAGGGCTCTTGGACCCACATCCCTTGCAAGTTAGAACAAAAATCGATATAGTCCAGACTCACCGTTACACTCCCCAAGCCAGACATATCATCAAGAAGATAGAATATGATTTGGATAGCAATATGGGTCTTATCTATGGTAAGGGTCGACACTTGCCGATCAAGATTAATATCCCTAAGGGAAAGTCTGACCAGTACTACCACAAGACCCACTATAGTCTAGGGTATGTCTCGCATAAGATTCCTGAAGTTTTGTAATCTAAAGAAGAAACATACTCGTACTCTCGGACTCTTCTGTGACTCCGACGTCAGCATTGGAGAAGTATTCTGGAAAATATTATCAGTGAATATGACATCCGTAGACCCAATCGAGGAAGATGATAAACTTTTTGAGCCCTTTGAGGTCGAAGCTTGGGATCAACAACTTGATTCCCAATGGAAGAAACGCTTTGAACAATGCAAACCTCCTACCGAAGATGAAGTTGTACAAGTCAATCTAGGAAATGACTTCTTCTAAACCTACTTTTATTAGCAAAAGCTTAAAAGGGGAAGACCGTGAATCTTTCATAGAGCTTGTAGAGAATACATAGATGTATTCGCTCGAAGCTATCAAGATATGCCGGGTATGGACCCATCACCCAAATCTAAGCCAGTGAAGCAACAGCAATGGCGGTTCCGCCAGGATGTCATGAACGCTATTGAAGAGAAAGTAAACAAACTAATAGTAAGTGGCTTCATCCGTGAAGAACAACACCCGGATTGAGTAGCCAATATTGTCCCAGTCGTTAAGAAGAACGTAAATACCCGAGTCTGTATAGACTTTCGTGATCTGAATATCGCTTGTCCAAAAGATGAATTTCCATTACCAATCAATGATGTTATGGTCGAAAACACCTGTAGATTCGAGCGTATGTCCTTCATGGATGGTTACTCAGTTTATAAGCAAATCAAGATGTTCCCAGAGGACGAAAAACATACGTCATTTCGGACTCCGATCGGGATATTCTGCTATACGGTGATGCCTTTTGGTTTGAAGAACGCGGGTGCTACATACCAGCGAGCCATGAGTACCATATTCCACAAGTACTTGCATAAGACAGTCGAATGCTATGTTGATGACATCGATGTCAAGAGTCATTTCGGTGCCTACCTTCATGACTTAAGAACCGTCTTTGATGTGATGAGGGCACACCAATTAAAGATGAACCCGACCAAATCCTTCCTGAGGGTATCCAACGGCAAGTTCTTGGATTTTATCATCACTTCTTGGTAACTACAACTATTCCGGAACGTGGATATTTTTGACTTTTTTTTTAATTATTGTTATTAGTGTGATTTCACATTATATCTTGAGTAACAAATTAGTTTTCAAAACTAGAATTTGTATTTTGATTAATTATTTAAATAATTAATAGTGCATATATGTTATTATTGAATATGACTAATGGTTAGCCTTTGACTAGAATAGTGGTTAGTGATCCTAGAGGACCTAAACTGACTTATCATGACCATCCAACTAAATGATTAGGACTAGCCTAAATGACCTTTATTTAGTCTCTGGGAAGATTAGAAGATTTAGTTAGAAAACTTGACTAAACACCTAATTAGGAAGGGAGGTTTAATCCCTAACTTGTCATAAATAAATAGAGGGGTCTAGTGGACCTTTCCTAATTAACCAAACCCTAAATTTAACACCAAATGGAAGCCCACCTTCCTATTAAAGCCCTACTTCATCTTCTTCCTCTTTCCATTTTTATTTCAAGCCATAATTTAGGAGCTTTTTTCCCAAATTGCTCCTACACCCAAATTTCCTCCAAATTGAGCCAAATTCATTTCATTCTCTTCCCCTTGGAGAGGAGAAGCCTCTATTGGCTAGATAAGAAGGGATTGAAAGGATTTGGAGTCTTGAGGCTTGGTAGAGATCTAGATCTAGAAATTTTATATTGAGAATCTATCTCCCTTTTGGTATGAGCTCTCTAAATCCTTCCATTTCATTTCATTAGTGTAACTACATTCATTTAGGACCCCATTTGTATTAGGTACCATTAGAGAGGAGTTGAGGCTCTCCTCTTCCAATTTGAAGATTTTTCCTATTTCATTTTGATACAAATTGGGAGAAATTGAATTTGTGACCACCAAGTGTTCGATACGTGTCCCCAAAGGAACATTCGTGGCCTTTTTGAGTCGAGATTGGGTGTATGTGTCCTAAATAGGATACATGGTGTTGTGTCATGGTATCTCATGATATACATGGTTGGGTATATACATGTGTTTCTTTTGACCAAAATAACTCAAATTCGTCATAATATTCATCCATATTTTTAGTAGCCATAGGAACTTAGAAATGTCAACTCCTAGCTCAAGACTTCGATTAATCTCCCTTTTTTTAAAAGAACTGTATCAAAATTATCTTTCCAAATATATATATATATATATATATATATATATATATATATATATATATTTAATAGGCCAATATATATATATATATATATATATATATATATATATATATATATATATATATATATATATATATATATATTAATAGGCCAAATTAGTTCTAGAACTTTCTGTAAAACTATTTGAGTGTCAGTTGTCCGAAAGACGAACGCGTTTCGGTGTTTTTGCGATTCCGGAAGATTCCGGACACAAAAATACGATCCGTTTGAAGTTTCGGAAAGCTAATACGAAAGAATATGTCATAATTTAATCCTAGAATTTAGTAAATAGGTCTAATAGGTGCAATATTGGTTTAAATAGATAACTGACTATACGACATAGGCATTTTGTGTATTCTATGAGCCTATGTATTTTGGATATCAAGTGAACGTAGGTATCATAGGTTGTCAAAAATATGTATGATATAGTACATATATATATTACTGTTAGGTAATATGTGTTAGTTAGTGTGTGTTAATGTTTATATAAATGGTTATCAAGTAAGCCAAATATAGATAAGTTATGTGTCAAGGTATCAAAGTTGTGGGTAAGGTACTAGTGTAATACTTGGGTACCATGAGAATATTGGTATCGTGACACTCAAGTATCATGAGTAAGGATAAGTGAGTATTGGAACTTGAGTAAGTTATCCTATTTGGTATCAAGTATTAGTATTATAGTTAGTTGGATAAGTATATGGGAGGATAAGGTATTGGTCAAGATACTAAGATATTGGGTATTAGAACTTGGTAATAGATAATATCAAGTTGTAAAGTGCTAAGAATAGGATGAGTGAGTCCGTGTGTGTATGATTGGTAGGGTATGGAAAGCATAGGATATCCTGGGATAATTTTAACAGGTAATAAAATAGAAGGGTATATTGATATATTGATATATAGGTATATAGGTAAACATATTGCTATAATCTCTAGCTATACATGTCATAGGGTAAGGATATAGATATCTTGGTACCAATTATATGTAACCTAGGATACATATTTATGCATATATGTATCGAAGATCAAAGGTAGATATCTATAGGTATATGTACATATAGAAATAAGATACTAGAATACTTGTTATGTTACATAGGGTGTAGGTAAGGAAGCCAAAGCATGGTGCAAAAATGTGGGATACTTAATGAATTAAGGTATCATGACATATCATGGTATAGGATATGTCAAGTATTAGGTAGAACATGGTATCCTAAGGATATGTTATATATATATATATAAATATATATTAAAATATATATATATATATATATATATATATATATATATATATATATATATATATATATATATATATATATATATATATATATATATATATATATATATATATATATATATATATAGGTAGTTAAAGTAATTCTAAGGATAAAGTTAAATACCTTAGTAGCAAGGTAACTCATGGATATGCATAGAATAACAAGGATACAATATCACATATGTATGTCATATAGGTATCATATAGATACAAATATTATAGGATTCATAGGGATACAGATATATATTTATACGTATAGTATAACGGGTATATTATACCATGTGGATATGTTATATGGGTATTCTTGGTGTACTATGACATATAGGGTGGATATATATTGTATATGAGTAAGAAAGTAACCAAGAACCATAGGTAAGTATAGAAAAACATGTATAAGGGTATAGTAATGGATAAATAGTTAGCGATATGGGTCTATAGTAGGATATATGGATATATGTATATAATATAGGTAAAGGGTAAATATTTAGATATGGGTAAAAGGTATATTGGTATATGTTATGGGCAGGTAAAGGTAATGGTTTATGTAATAGGCATTGGCTACATCCATGTATATATAAAGGATAAATTGGCTAAAGTAATCCTAGATAGTAACTAGTAGAGATGTAAGATATATATATTGATACTTGGTAATATTAGCTATTATGGCTAATACCTTCAAGGTTAGACCTAGAAATGAGGTATTGACTAGCATGGACTAGAAAATCTAGTTTACGCAAGGTATTGACCTTAGAACTAAGGTATTATCTAATAGTTAAGGTATTTGAGATATGGACTAAGGATAAGTGGATAGTATCTATAGATGATATATGTGATTTGGAATACCATAGTATATGTGGCTTGTTGAGAATCATGCATGATATATATGTATATGATATAGTACTATAATATATCTTAGAGTATGTGGCTCTATGGTTAGAATTATGACTAGCTTAGATAGAGTTGATCCCATTGACTAGACAGTTGACCATGTTGACTTAGTTTGACTAAGAGTTGACCAAGGGTTGAATTTTGACCTAGAGAGGTCTAGTATCATGTAGATTACATTGTACACTTTAATTATTATATTATGAACTCATTGTAACCTGTACTGCTCTAAATAAGACTCTGTGACTCCAGTTTGGACATCTATACATATCAGTTGCTCAGGGTATCAGGCGAGTACATTCTTTGATAGTTTTTATTGTCTTGATATCTACTATATCCGATTCAGTTGTAGTATTTTACTTGATTCCCGGCATGATGGAACACGGACTAGTATACGTTGGATCCTGTCATGAGATATCATTCCTTGGTTACCATGGTATATTGGTACATTGTTCGATCTTGTTTTCCTGTACTTGTATATACGTCGATTCCTAAGGGGATTTGCTGCCCTCTTAGAGAATCTCGTATCATGACGTGATATGTCCGGATCCATATGCTATTCGGAGATGGAGAGTTATTAGAGGTTATGTGATCATATCCATCATGTTATTCATGTGCTTGCGCCACTCTCACCGCACGTAGGGTGTAGTGAGATCCGTTACTTCTTATGCTCGCTTTTCATGTTATTTTTGTACTGCTTAATTCTAGTATTTCATACCCTGACATGATATACAGTTTTACACATACTGCTTATTTCCAGTCTTGATATTTCATCTTGCATTCCATTATAATTGTCTCTTATAGAATTTGTCAATTCACATGGAACTGCTGTTAGCATTTGTACTTGCTCATATCCTGACAGGATAATCCCGTTGATGTATACTGAAGATTTAGATGCTGACTACTCGACCTTCTATAGGTTTGGCACAGACGGAGACTTTGACCAGGATCCACCTTTGGTGACAGTGCCCGTAGAGCATGTACCTTCTGTAGTGACCTAGTCTAGTAGGTTGACTGGACTGCATTTGTAACTCCTCTTCCCAATTTTGTTTCAAAATATTTATGTATTTAATTATTTTGAGTTTAAAGATTTTTCTGAATTAGAAATATTTTTATAATTGTATCGACGGAGGGATTCGTCAAACTATATTTATTTGATTGTTTTCTATTCTCAATTATCACGCGTTTATATTTTAAGTAAATAAATAAAACTTTAAATAATCTTGGGTAAATAAATTTGAATTGCTAAAATAATCAAGTGTTATATTTGGATTTAAATTATTTTAGTAATTATGATTTAGTTTAATCTTAGCTCATTGCGAAAATCATTTTGATGAGATTTGTATTTATTCAAGAAAATATACCTTTGAATTATTCTTAACAATATGACGATTTTTGACTTTATAAAGTCTATTTAAAACATCATAAAATATTATTTTAACTTACTATAGTAATCGATCAATCAATTAAGATTTCAAAAGGTATACGATTTAATTATTAATACCAAATGCTATACTTAATTACGATGACTAATATTTGAAGAAAAAGAGACTTAAATTTGTTGCTTCATATGATAATGTTATTTGATGATATTTAAATTTATTTAAATTATTTTCATGATTATCGAATATGCTTCAAATTATTTTGATAATATGAAATATTGTTTTAAACGGTTATGAAGACTAGTTGTGGAACTAAAATTGGCATATTTTGATTTAAATTCACGTCTACTAATATTCTACTTCCTACCCATACACATAGTCCACCTCTCTAATAAATATAAACCAATCCCCTTCAAAATCCTCCCACCTTACCTCCCTAGAACCGAACAAAGACATATTAGTTTCTAATTAATCCGATTTTGATAAGGGATGCAAGATTCAAATCCCATCATATTTTGTCAAGGATCCAATATCCTACGATTTCTGATACAACATAAAACCCGCATATATATATAAACATCGACGAGGATGGCAGAACCGCCATGCCCAAGCCGCCTCCTCCATCTTATTTGATTCGCCACATCGTCAACTCCTTCCTGTCGTCATTCTAACCCAACCAACATCACCATAACCACCGACATCATCACAACATCACAACCATTACCGAGTTCGTGTCCCTGTGTCCGTGTCCATATCTCTTCCATTATTATGTGTCCATACACACCATCCACAATAGTACATACTTCCTGTCCGAAATGTCAGACACGATATCGCCACAACAACCATTTCTTTTGTGTCCGATACCAAACATGACACATCACAAAGAAGAAATCAAAACCAAACCTGTCCACACCCGTGGTGCTGACGCGCTGCAACCACTCCACCACGCCTCGCCATGGCAGGTCCCAACATCGATCTCGGTCGACTGACCGCTATGGCCAGCAAGCATAGTCGAGTGCGCGCATCTCCGCTGAGCCGATCCATCCCGCTTTCATCTTCTCCGCCGCTCGGCATCAAGATCCAGAGCCACCTCGGTGAGCCATTGCTCATCAATCCTCCGTGCCGGTCGAGGAACTCAGATATGTTGTCGCCCCTTGGCTACTGTGGTCTGTCGTGCACTTCGCCGGCCGTCGACCCTGACCGCACGCGCCCTCCGGTCATCTTCTACTCCATCGGTGAGCACCGTTGAGATCGGTGAATGCTTTCCCTTAGCCGTGCTTAAGCCCACTGCCGAGTCGACGTTGCCCTCTACCGGAGTAGTACCGCGCTGTCCCCGCGAGAAATGCTGACCGAACCGTGCCGCCAGTGCCGTGGTGGAGCCAGCCTCTAGAAACCCCTTTTCGTCTCCTCCGTGGGTGCCCACGCCACGCCGGAAACGACTCGTCGACCACCGGATACTCGTCTGCTCCGGATCTCGGTGCCGCCCTTCCAGCACCGCCTCTTCCTTTTCCTCAGGTGAGTTTTCTCCCCACTCGACCTCGCTCTCCCGCTCTCAACTCTCGAAAAATAATACAAGAGACGAAGCACACTCTCTCCCTTTCTTTTTGTTTGATTTTGTTTCCTTAGTTTGCTTTAATGGTAGTAACTAGTTTTGCTTTAATGGTAGGAATAGTAGGGGTGAGTATTTACAATTTTGTTTTTTAAAAAGCAAATTGGTTTTGGGCTGACAGAATAGTAGGCTTGTTAATATTGTTTAGTTTCCTTCTTAACATGTTGGGCTTTGGCCTATATGGGGGATTTAGTAATTTTGGGTTTTTTTATAACATAAATTGAGTATGGTTACTAGGATTTATAATTAGAAAAATTAAAACTAATTATTATTGTTGCCATCACCAAGAGTTTTATTGTTATTTATTGATATTCATTATTACGAATTTTTGCATACACATAAATGATATTTTGTATCGAATATGTGGGCCTTTACCCTTGTCACGACCTGCTATCCAAATTATTGGGCTGGGCCGAGCCATGCCTAGCCTACGCTTGTGTTATAGCGTAGTAAACTATTCTCATGGATAAACAATATAGTTCTAAGTGTGCTAACAGTTCTATTATAGCATTTTAAGGGTTCATCACAACACAACATCTATAAGCGAAAGCAAATATGTTTAGTTGGTTATTACACTTCTAAAGTATGAAACTGGAGACAAAGTCCAGTAACCAAATATAAGTTTAATAATAATGAAAAGTTTAAGTCTCAAACAAGAAAGATGGTAACTAAGCAAGGTTCTCCGCTGGGGCCACTTCTGGAACTAAGGCCAGGTCCTCAAATGCAGCCCCATAGTAGGTATCACACAACATTTCCTCCTCGGATAGTGTACCTACAACGTTATCCTGTCATTACGGGAGCAAGTACTGATTTTACAAACTGAAAATACTGAGCATGGAATGAAAAAAGATGTAATAAATAGAATCATGGTATATCACAGTTTATCATGTAGCAGATACATTTGTCATGGCGATACATGTATATATAATGTTTAAAACTGGAGCACATACGTGATCGTCAATAGGTATAAAATGTACCGGTGTACAAGTCTATGTGCAATAAAATGTACGTACATACAAGTCTACAAGCATAGGTGTACATACGTACAAAAATGTAGGATACGCCTACGACAAGGTAGCATGTAATACGACATTGCTCGGTACATACGTACGGGAGAAGGGAGCATGATCACGTAATCAGCTAGCAGTTTTCCCATAACCCAAGTTATAACAATGTGAAAGATACTGAGAGCAGTATAAAGCATGGTAGGTACCGAGAACAGTATAAAGCATGTGAAGATATGACTTACAGTTCAAGAAATAATATTTTAATATGATTCATTCACAGTTCATTATCATATGCAATAAATAAAGTTTGTAGGGGTACTTGTCTCGAGCAAAGCAAGGATAAGAATATGTAGCTATAGATGTTCGATATCCTGTCAAAACGATACACAATCTCAGTTCTAAGCTATGTTCAAGAGTTACACAAGTGGTGTGACACAGCTCCTAACTTGACACTAGCTAAGTGATGCTCTAGCATAGAAGTCCAATGTGGGATGATACAACTTCTACCCCAACACTTAGGATATCTACACTAAGGTAGGGTAAGGTCCCAATACTAAAATATCCCAAAAATCCATTAAAACACATAAGGCAATATTAATTAATTAATAATTTAATCTATGCATTGTGTTCCAACAATTATTAAAATAGTTATAGCGCTCCAATATATATGAAATAAAGTACAAAAATGATCCTTGTTAATTATAGTAATTTATTATAAATTTTCTAGAATTTATAAAGTAATTTAGTTATTTATTAAAAATCAGTTTATATATTAAAATTGAGTTCTGGTTTCCTATTTTTAGACAGTGGCAAAACAGTAAATTAAATTCTAGAAAAATTATATTAAATTATCTTAAATAATATAGTATTTGAATATAATTTTTTTGGAATTTATCAACATTAAAAAGTTGTCTGAAAGTTCAAATATCATATAACACAGATTCTGGAATAAAATAAATAATTATTTAATATATTTGTCCACGTATTCGAAATTGAACCGAAATCCAGATACGGGACCCGAAGCCATGAACCAAGTCCAATATGGCTTGACTAAACCTCGTATATGTGTTGGCTCACCCAGTCCACTCAACCCATACTAGGTCTGGACTTAGAGTGGTCATATTGCACAAAATACGTAAAATCCTAAATAAATACGGAATTGAATACATATAAGTAAATAAATTAAATTACAGAAATTGAGAGCATACATATTACGGTATAGGTACTGTATTTATTTATATATTACAGTATATGCACTGTATTTATAGAGTACATATATATATATAGAAAGTCACAAGTCAAGTCCAAGTCCAGCCTACGTCACAGTGTCGGTGGTAGAACGTTATCTAGTATACGAGTCTGTGTCCAAGTCCAAGTCCAAGTCCAGCCTACGCCGCAGTGTCGGCGGTAGAACGATGTCTAGTATACATAAGTCACAGAATCTATATGACTAACACGACAGTCTAGATCTCATCCACAAAATATGATACAATCAACTAACTCAAATGAAACTGAATAATGAATGATAATATAAAATAGAGTATCAAGTTTATCAAGAATTTTCAGTTACGTCCGGTGGACACAAATCCACTACCAATAGACGAAAATAAAATAGAAACATGAAAACGAAGTGACTAAGTCCAAACTGCTGAATATCAAAGGTACCCTCAGCTGCAGTGGTACCATGGTCCAATGCTAGCTCAAACTTGCTCGTCTGTACCTGGCTCCAACTCGACTAAACCTGAAGAGATCATCAGGTCCTTAGAGGACTAGCAAGACACATAAAAACATGCCTACTAATACGATAGTAACATGTAAGGAAGGTAAGAACAGTACAAAAGAACGTCTAAGAACGACATGTCATGTAAAAACTGTAATACTAGACTTGGCTAACAATCAATCGAAAACTCCTATAACTTGTAGTACAATACAAGATACTCCCAATTTATAGCAGGTTTCGACGGTATTACAATCGAGAATATCTAATTCTAGTATCAATCTCCTCTCCTAAGGAATACAAGGTCAAGTAGACTCCTATAAATCATAGTACAATGCAAGATACTCCCAATCTATAGTAAGTCACAAGTCAAGTCAATTAATCAATATCAAGATTGAAGAATCGGCTATAGGTCATAGTACAATATAAGATACTTCCAATCTATAGTATGTCTCAACTGTAGTACAATGTAAGATACTTTCGGTCGAGAATAGTCAAGAACAAGATGTAGAACTGGCAACTCTATCACAAAATACGATAACATGAAGATGACCAATAGACAAGTAATATCGAATATTCTATACGTGCACGTAATTTAGAACAAGTAAAACAATCAAGGACAAACCAATCATAATATGGAAATCATGTGACAATATGAAAAGGAACATAATAGAGAAAGAGAAAAACAATGTAAATACTGTATATGTTCGGCAAGGTATACTTGCATGTGGTCCTGAGCTGCTGGCACGGGCCAAGTGTTGAGTCAAAAGACCAATAAACCTGTTTATAACTTACAATGTTAATGGTGATTCAACCAGGAAATACTTATCTATTTAGTATTTAGACTTCTAAGTTTATTTGTATTTTAATTGTTAGGTGGGTATGCTACCTAGTTCCTCAAAACATGTTTACATATATGAGGTTTTCCTCAATTTCTCCACATGTCGAAGTTAACTTCCATATTCTTAACTAGGTTACCCACAGGTATGACACTAACCCATCCCATTACTGTACTTCTTTTCCTAATGTTGGACTCATCCTATGTTTTTCCTCCTCTAGTATAACCACTATCATTGTCTAATGTTGCCAAAGTCATCCTAGTTGTTTTAATGGTTAATGACAGTACCAAGCTGTCATTTCGCTTAAAGGAATTCCCTCACGTATGCTTCATATTGCTCTGTTTGTGCAGGGATGCTTCTATGGCTCACTAAGACATGGCTTTCATGTATCAGTATGTTGCTGCCTCACAATACCGATCAAAAGAGAATGGAAGACATCAAGATGCAGGGTATTATGAGTATGCAAGAGAAACTGAACAAAAGGAAGCTTAATATAGGGTAATGTGGTTCATGGGAATGGATAATTGGCATGGTATGACTGACTCCATCATATAGGATAACTCGAATGTGGTTTGATACCAATCATAGCAATTTCTTAAGGACTGAATAATATAGCCTAATCTTAGGATCGAATTGTAGATTACTGAACACAACAAAGAGGGGTCTGAACATCGGCCATGTAGGGACTAAAACTCTATGGTTCAAAAGATAGATACAAAACATTAGGATTTGATCATTACACAAGGACTGCTATCAAAATGGGAAGTGGATAGAACATTAAATGTGTATTAGGATTGAATATGGGAAGAGGGGGTCAAGATATGAGGATACATGACTGAACAAAACACATATAGGAATGGATAGGAAATCAGCGCAAGGGAAACAAACATGTAAATGAGTAGTAAGTAAGCATTTAGACTGAACAATAGTTGAATGGGGACAGACATTAATATACAGTATGGAGATAGCAAGCTGAACAAGTCCAAGAGGACTGAACTCAAAGGATATGCAGGATACTCTAACCAATTTGAATATCATAACCGGCAGGACCTATGTGGGGTTGAGGATTGATACTAATGTTTTCCAACTGATATCAAAAAAATCAAGGATGGACAAGGGTATATGTATGTGGACTAAATGTGAGGTAGAGGCTGCACACTTGAAGGTAAGTTAATCCATAGACTGGACTTCAAGTAATGTGGCTAATCTTTGAAGTATGTAGGACCGATAGGTCTGATATTCTAGGTCTTCTAGGACTAAACCAAGGATATAGCTAACCATCTATTACCCGATACCATGAGTGGAAGGTTAATACACAAAGAGGGTTTGATATGTTTCCAACTGAATTCAAAAAGAAAAAATGAACTAAACTTAAGGCCATGGTCTAAACTAAAATCTTACCCGATCTTCTCATAATCATGGACTAGCATAATGCATTATCTGGACATAACCTAGAGCAGGGGGTTATTAAACTCGGGACAGTACAGTTGTATAATTGATTGATCATAAAGTATAATATGGACTTAACAGGGAGATTACTACCAATGGACATATATCAACAAAAGAACTGAATAGATAGGAGTTTTCTAAGCCAAACAAGGACTAAATCATTAAGGTATTGAACTGAAACATATAACAAGAGGACTACTACTCTATAACTGGGACTGAACAGATAAAGAGCAAACAATGGAGTAAATGTATTTTCAAGAGAATTTCAAACGCAAATGGCCTGCACAGACTAATAGGGAAAGAACTAGATATACTGATATAAAACAGAGCATAAAAGGGAAGGGCTGCTACCAAGTATCATCTGGTACCAATATTCCTATATGGTGTCGGTAGCAATCTGATACCTAAATATACAAATCGATACAAAGAATCGAGTATGATACCATACATTGACTGTAAACAAGTTCGTTCCCTTTCCGAAAGTACCCCTAAAACTCGTAGTCATTTCATAAAGATTCTTCTCAGGAATTCGATCAAACACCCTTTGGTTCCTCTAGATTCTTATTAATGACAGGAATTAAGGAGTTCTAAAGTAAAAGCTTACCTACTGGGTGCTTCGAATGCTCCTCTGGCTTTGCTCAACTGCTTTGTGGCGGGTAAGAGGTGAGGCTATTAGGGTTTGTAGGAAAGGATCGGTTGACCCCTCTACATATATATAGGTATTAGGGTCGAAGGGAATGGAGAGCGAGATGGAGTTTAACACTCAGATTTGGAGTTGATCCTCCAAATATTATGATCTATCATCCAAAAGAACAGTGATTAGTGTCGATTTCAAAGGAATGGTCGGTTACTGTTTTAAAAATTTTAAATGGCAATTAGGACTTAAAGTTCAAATTTTCTATTCAAGTCCATATCAAAAGCATATTTCCAACTTACTCTTTTCTTGGATATTAGAGGAAATAAAATAAATGAGAATTAAATATTTAAGGCAATTAATAAATGAGCATGAGTATTTAATAGCTACTAAAATGAGGATACTTGGTCTAGGGGTTTACAAATCTACCCCCTTGGAAAAATTTTGTCCTAGAAATTAAATAACTATTAAAAATGAGGGCAAACACCTATATAGTCATGACTTACTAGAATCAATATTCTAAAAAATTCCAAGTACTCTCGAGCTAAAATCTAATATAGGTTAATCGATAATATTATTACTATAACCTACTACGAATTACCATCAGCTCCTTCTTGCAGTGCTCGCGTATCCTCCCTGATCATGGCAAAAACTTGCCCTCCTAGTGCTACAGGTCAACGCTTTGGGTAGTGGACTTGAATGTGTATTTATGCAACATGGAAAGGTCATCGCCTATATGTTCCAAATGGAGAACTGAGGCAGGAGTTGTTGAGTGAAGCACACAACTCTATTTATTCTATTCATCTCGGGAGTACTAAGATTTATCAATATTTAAAGCAGTACGATTAGTGGCATGGTATGAAGACGGAGACTGCATGCTTTATAGTAAAGTGCTTGGTCTGTCAGCAGGTGAAGGCAGAACATCAGAGGACCGTAGGTATATTGCAGCCGCTTTCTATCCCTGAGTAGAAGTGGGAGCATATTGCCATGGATTTTGTTACTGAATTTTTGAGGAGTACTAGTGGGAAGGACGCAGTTTGGATAATTATGGATAGACTCACGAAGTCTCCACATTTCTTACCGTTCAACGTGGGTCAGTCCACCGAGATATTAGCTGACTTGTACTTGAGGCAAATTGTGAAACTTCATGGGGTACTAGTTAGTATAGTCTCGGACATAGATTCTAGATTTACCTCTCATTTCTGGAGGAGTACGCAAGAGAGCTTGGGTACGAGACTCAAGTTTAGTACTTCGTATCATCCACAGACGGATGGTCAGTCGGAACGCACTATACAGACCCTAGAAGACATGTTGAGGGCGTGCTTATTGGACTTTGGAGGCTCTTAGGAGGATCATCTGCACTTGGTGGAATTCTCCAACAACAACAGTTACCAAGCTAGTATACAAATGGCACTATATAAAGCATTGTATGGGAGGAAGTGTAGATCACCCATATGTTGGAGTGACGTGGGAGAGCGACAGATACTTGGACCAGAGCTTGTGATGCAGACAGTCGAGAAAGTGAAACAGATTCAGAGTCATCTTTAGGCAGCTCAAGACAGGCAGAAGCATTGGGCCGATACACATCGTCGACAACTAGAATTCAAGGAGGGAGAGCATGTATTTATGAGGATTTTACTGATACGGGACACCATTAGATTCGAGAGTAGAGAAAATTTGAGTCCAAGGTATATTGGACTGTTCGATATCATTGAGCGTGTAGGAGAGGTGGCATATCGTCTTGCTTTACCCCCATAACTAGAGGGAGTGCATGATGTATTCCATGTCTCACAGCTGAGAAGATATATGAATTATCCCAGTCATATGGTCAGTCACTCTGAGATCACGGTGGGACCCAGTTTATCATACGAGGAGCAGCCGGTAGGTATTTTGGATACGAGTGAGAAGACGCTCAGAGGGCAGACGGATAGACTGGTTTGTGTTGCATGGAGGCACCATTCTCCGGAAGAATCAACTTGGAAGCATGAAGATTCTATGCGTGAGCGTTATCCCCACTTATTCGTAGATGCCGGTAAGTCTTAGCTTAATTATTCTTATGATAAGTTTTCTTTTAATAATTGTGTTATTTTTTATTTCGAAGATGAAATGTTCTAAGGTGGGTAGGTTATAAGACCCCTCAATTTTGGATCTTATTTTTAATTATTTTTATATGGATATTTTAATTTATTAAAGTCAATAATGGCTATGTTAGTAGTTTACTATAGCTTTGATTTTGGAAGCACAACAAATATTGTTTTCTCAAATCCAGTTCCATATTTGAATTCTAAACTCTTCCATATTGAGTTTGATATATCATGTCCCATCCAATTATGCTTTTCAACATTCCTTTGACTTCGTGCAACTTCAGGCCAACTTAGGCCAATTTAAGCCATTGACGTAATTTTTAAGCCAACTTCCAATTTAATTTTTGGACTTGACATAGATCGTAACCGTGTGACCCAATATATGATTTTGATCCATTTTGAGTCTATAATATACATGCCTAGGGTGCATCATCTAATCGAATTTTCATGTACTACTTATTTGCAAATGGCACATGAGACTCATTAAATTAATTTTCAGGTGCAATTTGACTAATTATGCTATTCGGACCCTAACCTAGTCAACTCTACTAGTTAGAGTCTAAATAGGAGTACCAAAACCAAGTATACATATATTTAAGAGAATCTTAAGGATTAAATTATAGTCATATACAATATTCCCTTATATCTTTGACTTGGTCAAACTACTATCCAAATTAGGAAACCTATGAATAATAGTATGATTTGGAGAACCAAATCATATCCAAAATAGATCAAACCAAAGCCCATGCACTAAATATGTATATACCTATCAAACCCTAACCATCCCCCTCTCTCATAACCGTCCAATACTCCACAAATTTCTCCAAACCTAGTGGCCACCACTCCAAATCCGAAACCCTAGCCGACCCCCCTTTTCCTTCTAAAAACCCTAATTTTTTCTCAATTTTTGCACAATCCCCACCACTCACATGACCCTATCATCATCCTCTTCTACCCTAGCAACTATAGAAGCAACCTTGCAGCCGTTAGAGAGGTGCACGATGTGCTACTTTGGCCGAAACTCTACCGAATCGAAGTCTAAAACATCACAGCAGGTTAGTCAACTTGTAGATGATATTTCACCCACTTTTTCTCATCAGTTTCTCCTCAAACTAAATCTGAGAGTTACATTTGTGTTTCTACTCCAATCTCTGGTCGCTGGATCTCCTAGTTCTAAGCGGTTTGCCCGTGGCGTCGATTCTACGACAGGGTATCCAGAACTGATGAATTCTGTTGCGAGCCATTTTTCACCTATCTAAGTTTAGTTTCTATCCTTATTATATTTTTATTCAGAATCTAGACGTCGATACCTTTCAAATTTTGTTTACTATTTTTAAAAATTCAAGACATTTATCGTATCACCAAACTCCGAAAAATTATGCTTTACTTGTGTCCAAAGGTGTCAAAACTCCATGGATCCATATTAAAGTTCATATTGTGCAAAGTTTAACATTATAAGTACTATTTTAACTAATTTTTGGATTTAATAGAATTTATTAATTTTATTCAATCTTTGTTTCGGGGCTAAATTAATGGGTCGATTTGAGGAAGTCATATGTGACATAGACATAAGACCACTTGTGAAAGTGTTTTCCTATTGAAAATAGTATTATAAAAATAATTAAATATTTATAGATAAATTTTATAATTTAAATATATTATTTTGTTATAATTGTAAAGTACATACGAGAGGATTTGATACCTTATGTACTTATACAATAGATGCAGTGTAGTAACAACGTTATGGCAACTAGGAGACGTCGATACTCATATAATTTATGTATGGTATGTTGATATAGAATATTAAATATAATATATTATTATAGATGATCTTGGAAGGATCGACTGGGACACCAGAGTTGGTTAGGACTACCCGCAGACAGCAGTTACCGGCAAGCGTGCCTTGCCTTCGTTATAGATTATTCTTTTCTATTTTTTGTTCTTTTTTATTAGCATTGCATGATGTAGGACGTTGATACTTAGTGTCAATTTATATACTGGTGCCGATGTCATGATAGTGACATCGAGTATTGACATTAGGTATTACGTACATACTGATGTGTCTATTGACACAATTGACCACAGGACACCGACACATTCATGATGCGAGGTTTACACTGTTTGCCATGAATTATAAAAGAACAGAACAATTATATCGGAGGACTGGACTTTTACTTCATAATACAAACTTCGGTCGTACAAAGAAAGCCTAGGGACGAAAACCTAGGTACAACAATCTAAGTACAATTGTTTAGTTTTTCTGGGGGGTGACGGTAGAGGCTCGGAAAAGCGACGACAGCTCTGCCTTACTCCTTGGACGATCGGATGCAGCCTTGGCTTTGGTGAAGAAATGCTCTTGGACGTGTGGGAAGACTCCCTTGCGCTTTCGGTCGCTAGATCTCTGGATGTCTCTGTAGTACTCTCTCTCTCTATCTCTCTCTCTCTCTTCTCTGCTCTCCTCTCCTGAATTCTCCAGTCTCTTCAATCCTTCCCCCTTTTTACAAGGGAATGGCACCTTACTATTTATAGAAGTGGGGTGTGATCATTAGGGTTTGCAAATGATTGGCTTCTTGAGAAGTCGGCGGTTAAGGATCAATTAATCTGGGCCTCTCATTCTGATTGTAGCAAAACTAGGTAATTAATGTGGATTGCATCAAATCTCTATGGGCAATAAATATTGATTGTCATGAATCTTCGTGATTTGTGATAGCCTGCCACGTGTCCAATTTACTTAATTTGATTTGATCCGGGCAATTATGACGATTACAACAAATCTAATTTTGTTAGGATTTGTTAGCACCCATACTTTCAAGGAAGATAAGACTGCCACATGTCTCAATTGTAACGAAGAGTGCCACGTGACTCAACTGAACTGTCATGGCCGAGCCGCATATGGGGAGGTCCTCTCAGCCGCATGAAACATGCAGCCGCATGAGGATGGACAGCCGCATGAGGATGGACAGACGCACGTGGATGGATAACCCCACGTGGATAGGCAGCCGCATGGGGATAGGCAGCCACATGCAGATAGGCAGCCGTATGTAGAGGGGCAGCCGCATGGGAATGGGCAGCCGCATGCAGATGGGCAGCCGCATGGGGATAGGCAGCCGCATGCAGATGGATAGCCGCATGGGGACACGGGCAGGCAGCCGCATGCAGATGGGCGGCCGCATGGAGCGGCCTCGGGACTTGGTGGATTTTGCCAGCTATAAGGAGATCTTCTCCTCTTTCCTAGGATCATGCCATCATGTCAGTCATTATTGTGTCTTTATGTCAGAGCTGTCATAGCTGTTTTTTGTCAAAGCAGCCGTCAGGACATTAAGTACAGCCAAATATAGGAAAGAACTGTTGAAGGCCACGTGGCTTCTTTCTGAGCCGCATGGATCTATCCGAGCCGCATGGACTTCTGAGCCGCATGGGGATCCGGAGCCGTATAGGTCTTTCTTTATTCTTTTCCATGCTTCTACAAGACCCACTTCAAAGTTTTCAATTTGCAAAATTGAAATACATTGAATAAGAAGCATGGCCATGGGCCGCATAGGATGTGCTGGCCGCATGGATGTCTCAGCCGCATGGCCATCTGAGCCGTATGGGCTTTTCAGCCGCATGGGCTGCTTGGCCGCATAGGCTCTTCTTCATGCCACGTGCGCAAATCTTTTATATTGATTGCTTTTAATTTGAGCCACCTTTTGGGGGATCCCAAGAGTCGGCTTATTAAATTTCAGATTTTCTTTGGATGAATCTCCTTCATGAGAGGGAGCAAAATCCTAGGAGTCGGTTTTTTCTATTAGCACACGACACGAAGCGCTCCATCGGTCCATGTGTTTCCTTCCCCTTTTGTCCTACTATAAATAAGAGTAATTAAGAGAAGAAATCTGTTTACTCTCTTCTTCAACTTAAGCCTTTCCTGCCCTAACTGTCATCCTCTTCTTCGATCACCGATGGCTCCCAAGAAGACTGTTGCGACGAAGGATAAGAAGGCGGCGTCTTCGTCGGCTACGGCGGCGAAGGGCAAGAAAGCTGCTTCTACTTCGACTGCGACGGCGAATGTGGCAGCTCCTCCGCCATCCGACGTGCCCGCAGTTCACCCCGACATCCACCCCCTATTGCTGGTAAGGACACTGTGTGAGCTTGAAACTCTATCTGTTGTGTCTATGTCGCATGCTCTATGCCCGAGCCTTCATCTTCATGTGTGCCGCATGTATTTTTTATGTCCGAGCCACATGGGGTATGCTCCATGTCCGAGCCGCATGAGAATTGTTACTGTGGCCGCATAGGTACTTAACCAACGGGCCCGCATAAGCTGTGCTGGGCCGCATAGGCTCGAACAAATTTGTTTGTCGCATGAGCCGCATGAACTTATCAGAACTCTGAGGCTTCGTTTAGACAAAGCCATATGAGGACACTACCGTATGAACCTTTGTTGGACGGAGTCGCATAAGTGTTTTCTGAGTTGGGCCGCATGAGACTCCATTAATTTGGAGCCGCATAAGCTTGAAAACACCCATCAGTTCTCTTTGTCTGTCTTTTTTAATTTATTTCTTTTATTTTCTTTTTAGTGAATTTTCCAGTTAATGTTGCAGGGGAACCTCTGGTGGGTCAAGCCCAATTTGCCATGGGAGTTCGGCTTGATCAACTAGTTCGGCAGGTGGTAGAACAACTGCCCAAGGATGAGCCTGAGGAAAGGCTGACTCTTATCAAGAACCAGCCCTTTCGCTTTCTCTGTGCCATGCTGAACTCAGGGCGATTGGAAGAAAAGTACCTGAAGTCGGCGTTCTTCTTCGGGGATGCCCTGACTGTGAAGAACTCTCGGGTATTGGATATATTCGAGAATTAGAATTTTATTTCTGCCGGAAGGGCGATCTACATCCCCCAAATGGAGCGTCATTTTTCATTGGTGTGGTTCAATATGTTGCCGGTGGACAGGAGGATGCAGGAATCCTTGATGCCGAGCCGGTCGGGAATGATTGTGGGTAACATCCACTACAATAAGCATGTTAGGTCAGCGTACGCGGGCAGGGAACCGGTCAGCTGCTCCGTGATGGGGCTAGCCCCGTGTACCTTCTTAAATGCGCAAGGTCCCAATTTCTCATTCTTTCAAGCCGACACTTTCCTGAATCGACTTGCTCGGAAAGGGTCTTATCCCATTGGTCGGCTCTCGCTTTTGAATTGGATACGCCCCATCCCTTCATGGGCCAATTTGACCGGATGGATTTCACGAGAATATGGGACTTTCCTGCGTGAGGTTGGTCTCTACCACGCCATCCGGGGTACAAGTCACGGACTGCCCATCAATAAAGAGTTGTTCATGGCTCTCTTAGAGATGTACAACCAGCGGACGAGGACCTTCTTCGTGCCAGGAGGGGAGATGGGTCTCGCTCTTCATGAGATGCACGTCGTCTCTCGGCTGCCTTGGGGCAATGAAGTGTTTAAAGTGTATACTCCGACGAACGAAGAGTTTGAAGATTTGGAGCAACGACATCCGGGTTTCGTTACTGTCTATCAGGAGTTACTGTGTCATCACAGTTACTGTCAGCAGACGACCAAGAAGGATAGTAACTCGGAAGGGAACCTTTCGCATACTAGGGCTTGGCTCTCCTACCTTTTTGGCAAGGTGCCTCAGGCCAGGTTACTCCCCGGAATCCTCTGACCCGAGAGCAAGTACAGGATCTGGTGTTAACTACCAAGAAGTCGAAGGCCTTGAGCGACACGTTTGGGAGTCAAACTGATTCCTTTGATTATTTTTATCAGGATATCTAGCCTATGTCAGAAAAGGCAATCCTGGCAGGGTTCTTGATGGTATGGCTACGAAATTGCGTGGTCTCAGGCGGAGCTGGTTCTATTGAGAGGATCAGCTAAAATTTTATCCTTCCTACCGTGAAGCTGGCCTTCGGGGTCAGGCTGGCTCTTCTTCCGGCCATGGTGTGCAGTATACACCGTGGCCTCCGTATTTTTTATCCAAGGTTATTGCACGTAACACAGCGATGGACTTTGAGCGAATCGAGTTGTCTTATCACTATTTGATAGGGTGGCTATTAATACACTGCCGATCTTTGATGAGACATGCCCCAGAAGATGGTGTAACTGACGATGATGCTTTTATCTTCCAGTACCGCCGGATGTGCTGGGAGTACAATACTTTGCCCGCCTGTCGGAGGACGCTGGCGAGGGTGGATGGATATAACTTCTTCGTGTTTTTTCCCTATTTTTCTGCTGAGGAGGTGAAGAGTGTACATGTTGATTGTACCGGGCCTCCTCTCCTCTTACATGAGAGAATGCTTCTTTGGTTGCATAACATCCGTCCCTCGTACTTAGTATATCGTAACCGTAATACCATCTACCTGGAACCTTACTTATCCAGCCGGTTCTTCCGCCAGTTTGGGTAAAGCCACCTATTCCTAGAGTGTCCCAGTTCTTGCATGGGCTTTGAAGGTAGTGTCCTGGATGGCATCAGAGCCTGGCTCTATTATAATATTTTTCATACCCGTGCTAGTTTCTCGGTCCCTGACGCTGAGACGCAAGGGAAGATTTTGTATTTAGCGGCTCTCTACCACGTCACTTCGAGCAAGTTTTTGGTTAACTTTGACCCTCGTACCAGTTTTATTGTTGGTACCGGCTTGGCAGAGAAGCCCCGGGGTTCGAAGAAGAGGAAGCAGAGGCCGAACACGGTTCCTGTGTCGGACTCGGAGTCCACCACTACGAATAAAAAAGATGGCGAGTAGGGTGCGAATGATTCTCTCCCTCCTCTAGACAACCGCCTATTGCGTTCGATGAAGTGGTGGTGGATCAGCCGCCTGATGTGCCTAGCCCTTCGCGTAAGCGGAGCAGGAGTGAGTCTGCTGATATCGACATGACTTATTTCATAAAATGAGCTGCTGTCAGATCCCGTCGGCTACTTATCAAGGATGTTGACGCTATTTTTGGGGTGACTCGAATTATAGTCGTCTTCTCCTTTATTTTCTTGTACTATGGCATAATCATTTTTCTTTACTCTTGTAGGCGTCAGAGGAGTCAGTTTCTCGAGAACCGGCTGCTGAGGTCGATTCGGCCCTGACCACTTTGGTTAATGATATGTGTACCGCTATTATTTCTGCTGGGGTTCTTCCGGAGGCGGGCGAGGAGTTCCACCTTGCCGAGGACTCAACCCATTGGGATGGGGGCTCTATTGCACCTATCTCTGAGACAGTTGAATTTCAATGGGGTAATGCTGAACTGGCTGGATCCCTTTCCGGGGTGGCTGGGGCAGAAGAACCAGCTAAATTTAACTTGGAGGTCGCGGGTGAGGAGACCACGGCAGCTGCGAGCGAGTTACAGCCTCCATGCTCCTCCCCGGGTAAGATAAGCCAAATCTTAACTTGTGAGGAGACCTATCTGCACTATCATCACATCCTTTGGGTTAGACTGATTGATGGTTGCTCTGGACATACAGGTCCTGCCTCTCCAGTGTCGATAATGGACATTGTTGAGACAGGCTCTGCCGAAGGGGAACTGGCAGAGAGGAACGTACCCCCTCCTCTTCTGACTCATATCGAAGGACCTCCTGCTGGCTCGAGTTCGGAGAGTCAGGTGGCGGCACAGCCGGGGCAGGGGACAATGGTCCTTGCGTCCTCTTCTACTCAGGCGGCTCCGAGAGTCGACCTTTCTGCTCTACCGCGTGTCCAGACTCTTCGGGTGGCAGATGTGGAGTTAGCTGCTATCCGCGCATCTTTTCGTTTGGAGTTTGTTTCTCTGGTGGCAAGTTCTAGCGTGCCTCCTTCGACATTCCCGGCCACGCTTCCTTTGACGCCGTCCGCTACGAAAGTTCTGGAGGAAGCGCCACAGGACGTGGTTGACAGCTTCTATCGCCACTTGAAGAGAGGGGTAGTGGCTGCTGTGGAATGAGGGACCCTTTTGCCTTGGCCTGGCAATGCGCCCTAGGTCATATTGATATTCTAAAGACTCTTTCCCGTGGGGCGGGAATAGCTGCGCTTCTGGAGGCAAAATTGCTGGAGGCTGATCAGATGGTGGCCCAGCTTCATGTGCGGCGGCAAGCTGATCTGTCTGCTGCTATAAATCAAGAGCGTGGTTTCCTCATAGCTGCCGTAGAAAAGATAAAGACGGCTCGGGATAAGACCAAGCCGGTCATACAGAAGGACCTCCACGATCTATCTGAGTTATATGATCAGTTGAGCCACGAGAGTGAAGATGTTACGGCTCGGGAAGCGACTGCCTCCCGTTGGATCATTGACACGCGGGAGCAGATCCTTGAGCTTCAGAGGAAGTTAGCTTTCCTGGAGTCTGAGCTTGAGGCTGCCCGTACCGAAAGGGGGCTAATTATCTAGGAGGCTGACCGAGTTAATCGAGCTTCTGCTGGTCTGGAAATTGCCCTGAAGAAGTTGGAAGATGGCTGGCGGGCACACATGGACTTGGATAATGCGGAGCGGTTGTCCCAGGATGCTGAGCGCCGAGTTAGGCAGCGGCTTGAATGGAGGACCACTTTGGTGAAGAACCGTCTTCTGGAATTATGTAATGCCGAACCATAGACGACTTTTTTTCTTCTTTTGTTTCTGTTCTTTCTTTAAGTGGGACATTGTCCCTAGAACATGTAGTACTTTTGCCTTCCAAATAAAAGAGTATGCTTTATTCTACCCTTTATTTGTACTATTTGTTGTGCCTGTGGTATTATGGTGGTGTTTCCCCTGCTTGGAGAATTGTTTGTGGACCTGTTATCCTTGGCATACCTGGGTTTTAGGTATGGATAACAAGTTTGATGGGGATACCTGGAACACTTCCATGGTAAGGTGGTCATGACCGTTCCTGGTATTGGGAGGAAGAATACCATGAAGCAGCTGGGCTCCCGGGGCATGATGAGGAATGGTGTGCATGTACTAGGAAACTTAGTACAGCATTTGTAGTCAGTAGAGGACATTTGTGGGCCTATTATCCTTGGCGTACCCTGATTCAGGATACGGATAATAAGGCGAGAGAGAAAACCAACATAATTACTCAGAGGTAATGAGGACATGGCAAGTATGGGGGTTTTACCGCGGAGTCTTCCTACTCAGAGGTAACGAGGACATGGCAGGAGTGGATTCAACGGAGGATATTTTGTGGTCAACGGAGGACATTTGTGGACCAATTATCCTTGGAGTACCCTGGGTTTTTTTTGGTACAGATAATAAGTCGAGAGAGAACTAATATATTTACTCAGAGGTAATGAGGACATGACAAATATGAGGGTTTCTTCGATGGAGCCTTCCCACTAGAAGGTAATGAGGACATGACAGGAGTAGGCTCCATGAAGGGGTACATAGAACGACTCAGAGGTAATGAGGACATGGAAGTTCTATGTAGAGGGGTGATTTATTTTTGGCGGAAGTGAAACGACTCAGAGGTAATATCGACGTGGTCGTTTTGGAAATTTGTGGATCCGTTACCCTTTTTTGTGCACTGAGAGTGCGGGTAGTAGATCATGAGGGAGGAGCCCTTTCAGAAGAATAAGTTCAGAGGTATGGTCATACATGACTTACTTATCTAAAAGAGTGATTGGAATGTAAGTTCAGAGGCACCTGCAGGTACATAACTCAGCAATCTGGGATATTTGGAGGAAAAATATGAGTTCAGCGGTATTGGCGAGTACATGACTCAAGGATCTAGAATTTGGTGAATGTGAGTTCAGCGGTACCGGCGGGTACATAACTCAATAATCTGGAATTTGGAGAACGTGAGTTCAATGGTATCTGGGCGTACATAACTGTCACGACCCGTTACCCAAATTATTGGGCCGGGCCGAGCCATGTCCAGCCTACGCTTGTTAAAGCGTAGTAAGCTGTTCTAAGAATAGACAATAAAGGATCTAAGCTACTAACAGTTCTAAAATCACATTTAAATGTTCATCACAACACAACATCTATAAGCGAAGGTAAACAAACACAGATTTAATAATACATAACCAAAGTATCTAACTGGAGACAAAGTCCAGTATGCAAATATAAGAACAGACAAAGTCTAAGTCTACTAAACACATGAAAGATAACTAAGCAAGGTTTCCCGCTGGGGCCTCTTCTGGAGCTAAGGCCAGGTCCATGGTAAGTAGGGCATGTATCCTCAGGACTATCATCTGTAATATTTTTAACAGGTCCAATCAGGACAGGAACGAGTACAACCCATCTAGAAAAATCCAAGTAAATGACAGAGAACTCTAAAGCAGTTATAGACAGTTTTATTGATGAACATGGTAGTTTATATTCAGGTGACGGTATAGAGAAACAGTTAAGATACAAGAAAAGAAAGGTAACTAAACAAGAGAAGAATCATGGCAATGATGACGGTAATAAAAGCTAACTGAACTAGAATAACATGTATGAGTCCAGACAGTACAATATAAGTCTAATGTAATCCCAGTGTGAGTCCAGTCCATATAATCCGATACCAGATGATTTCCGGTACAAGATGAGTCCAACAGTGATCAATGAATCCAGGGTGAGTCCAACTATGATCTAACAGTGTGTTTTAAAATACCGAGGTCGACATGTAAACGGCTGTAGGTATCAGGCACATCTCTTACGGATCAGGCAAGAGATAGCTATGCTTCCAGTAGATTCTAGTTGGAGATTCCAGATTTGGGGTATATCTACATGTCTTACTCAATATTTCCTCGCCCAGCAAGTGAATCCAGTACAAGACACAAGAATCGAGATGAGTCCGGCCAAATGATGATTCCAGAAATGATTCCGGAATGATTCCAGTGATTTCAGTAATAGAGATCAGTAAGTAAGGTATGTGTCGCATACATGAATCCAGAAATATCCATACGTGTTGATACAGAGAATCACATAGAACTAACTAGAACTGAAATACAGTAATTGACAAATAAATGAGAGAACTATCAGAGAATGTACTCGCCTGATACTCTGTAAAGAGTAGTGTAATATCAGATGTCTGTACCAGGGTCACAATATCCTAAAATAGAGTAATACAGTTATGACATGTCCAAAATGAAAGTAAACGAAAGAACTAATACAATCTATATGATTTTTAAGCCAATCTAGGTCAAAGTTAACTCTAATTAAACATTCTAGTCAAACTAGTCAAGTGGGGACCTAGCATAAAAAGTCTAATGTGGAGTGTCACTATACACCAACTAACTACCTAGGATCTTTACACTAGTGCGGGGTGAGGTCCAATACGTCTATAACTCAAAACAACACAAAATATTAAAAGTCGTAATTATTCAATAAATAAATCAAACTGTATATTGAGTTCCAACAATTTTTGAGATAGACAAAAAGCTTAAATATATATAAAATAAAATACCAAAATGATCCTTGTTAATTATAGAAATTTATACTAATTTTTTTGGGATTTATAAACCCTCATAAATAATTATTAAAAAATCAGCAAACATAAATACATTGAAAATGAGTTCTGTTTTCCCATTTTTATAAAATACCAAAAGTACTTATTAAATGCCGAAAAAATTATAGTAAATTAGCTAAATTAACATAGTATTTAAATATAATTTTTTCTAAGATATTTACAGCAATTAAAATATATATATAAATTCAAAACCAGAAAGTAACAATTTATGAAAAAATAATTAATTATAATTTAAGGATAATACAAAATCGAAATCTACAGATGTTGTCGGATGATAAAATAAATATCACCAATGTGTCCAGAACGGTCAAATCAGCTAGGATAGCCTACCCATAAGTCTAATTTGGATACAGGGGCAAAACGGTAATTTCGGGTCAAAATAATGTCCGCCGTTGGACACACTTTGCACCAAAAAATGTGTCGGGATAGAAGTCTACAAAACCTAGTAAATTATATGTCCACGAATTTAGAATGATGATACGAACCCAACGGTATGTCCGAAATAGGATTCCGATGTGCCGATCTCAAAATGATACGTTGACGCGACACTTGGTATCCGGTTTGCACGGAAATGCGTGCCGAAGCAAATGTCTTCAAAACTCAGCAAATTATATGTCAATGAGTCCAGAATGACGATACGAACTCAACGGTATATCCGGAAGTGGATTCCGATGAGCCGATCTCAAAGTGACCCGTTGACCCGAAAAGTGGGACCCGCTTTGCACCGAAATGCGTGCCAGGGCCCACGTTCTCCAAATCAAGCAAATTTTATATGAAAACATACCAGAACGATGCCACGAGTCTATTGGTGGTGTCAAAAATTGAATCCGGAGTCCCGGGTTCAAAAATGGAATTTAACAAGTATAAATTAATGAATTCGGACGGCCAACTTTGGCATCGAATTCAACCGACCAAACGTGCTTATAATGAAACGAAACCTAAAGGAGGCAGGAAGAGGGTTATACCAACTGTGCACCAGAAATGACGGCACACAAAACGGAGCTGCGACGGCGGAGTTACGAACCCACGAAGTTGGCATCACGAAACTGTGCAAAAATAGTTCAATTTAAAACGTCAACTTGGTGGTCAGTTTTGAGGTATCAAACGACAAAATTAACGGGTGAAATTAGAGAGGGATGAAGGGGTATATACCGAGATTGCGACGGAGTGAAGAAATCGCCGATCCAACGGTCGAATTTTCCGAAAAACACGTACGAACTTGCTGCGACGGAGCGCGTGCGCCGACGGGATCTCGTGCTAAACGCACGAATCGTGTGTTTAACACGTCGGGGAGGCCGGTGGTGGCCAGAAGGTGATCGCTGGGGGGTCGTGCACCGGTGGGGGGGGGTCGCCGGTGGCCGGTGGCGGCCGCGGTGGCGCGCGCCATGCGCCTACGCACGCGCGGGGGTGGCGCGGCGTGGCAGTCACTGCTGCTCACTGCTACTGCTGCATTGCCATGGCGGCGCGGGGGAGGGAGCTAGGCCGGGGCACGGCAGTGGCACGCCGACGACGGCGGCAGAGGGTGGTGAGCGGTGGTGGTGGTGATAGCGTAGTTGTGGTGGTGGTGGAGTGGTTTAATGGTGGTGATGGACTTGATGATGATGATAATGGAGGAGGAGGAGGAGGAAGATGGAGGTGAAGTCGGGAAGGAGCTCGGGAGGAGGAGAGGGTGGCTACGGTGGTGTCGGCCGCGAAGGAGTAGGGGAGGAGGCTGTTGAAATGGTGATGGTGGTGGTTTAGTTAGAGAAGAGAGAGAGAGAGAGAAATATGTATGTGTGTGTGTATTATAGAAAGAGAGTGAGAGAGTGAGAATAGAGAGAGAGAGAGAGAGGAGATATTTATGAGAGAGAGAGGGGGGTCGATCCAAGAGAGGGGGCGCTGTGAGGTGTGAGTTTGAATGATAAGGGAGAGAGAGTGGAGATGTGTGTGTGTTGTGTTGTGTTTAAAGAGAGAGAGAGGTGTTGTATAAATAATAGAGAGAGAATGAGAGAGATAATATTAAAAGGGGAGAGAGGGAAGTCGGTTAGGGGGGAGAGTGATGTGAGGAAAAGAGAGGGGGTGATGTATGTGAGTGTTTTAAGAAGGAGAGAGAAAGGGAGATATTTATATATATATGTATATATGTAAATATGTGGGATATTTGAAAAGTAGAGGGAGGAAGAGATATTTCCAAAATAGGAAAAAATAGGAAAATTATGTAAGGTATTTGGGCAGTCATGAAAGGGCAACGTGGAGCTTGGGTTCGGGTTTGGTCGAGCCGGGTCGGGTCGAAATCGGACCGGGTGCAATATTCGAATTAAAAATAGGAATTTATAATCATGGATAAATAAACAACATGCGGGGACTCCAATAAATGGGACACAAGTTTTATGTGGGTAGTAGGCTTCGTATGGGCCACGTCCATACTTTGGGTTGACAGGCTGGATCGATGTCGGATCCCGAAATTAAATTGGAAAAATAAATCAGGTTTCACGGTAGATAATTAATTGGCCTAAATTGAACCGAAAGTTGTGCGAAGGAAATGGAGCACAAAATGGAGTGTCTGAGTGGGACACGAAGGTCATGGGTGAAGAGCGTCTCGAGTAGATCATTCATGAGAAGTTGGTTCTGAGAAAAGGACCGGTCTGGTGCTCATAAATTAAAAGCCACGGTGACGTGCAAACGAAGATTAAAAATAAAAGTGGGAATAATTATTCAATGATTAATTGGTCTAAGTTGACCCGAAGTTGCGCGATACAAAAAGAGCACAAGGGAACGAGTTCAAGTGGGACACGATATATCAACAGGAAGATAATCTTGCTTACTTCAAAACCCATGAAGAGAGTTTACAGAGATTGGCATCCCTGACGCTCCAGAAGTCAAAGTCACGGGAATGAACATTAATGATCAAAACAATTAAATAAATAAAATATTTATCGATAATAATTTATTCAAAAAATAAAAATAAACCCTGAAATTCAGGGGGCTTACATCCTACCCACCTTACAAAAATTTCGTCCTCGAAATTAAAAATCATCCAACCGGTCAAACTATAACATGTAGCTGCTCTGGCTACGATACTCAATCTGCTATCCTTGTAATCATCTCTTTTGTTTCTCCTACAAACTTTTTGGTTCAGGTTCAACAATGGTACTTCTATCATAAACTACGTCATATATCCTTTAGAATCTTCCATACTAACATGAAACCTTTATGTATACCCTAAACTATATATAGGTCATTCTCCGGGTATGTCTATAAGCCTATAATGCTTAATCATCAATCATATTTTCAACCTCAATTGTAAATACTGGATTTCCTTATCGTATCCTAAGTATCCATATTCTATCAATCCACAGTTCTTTAGCATCATTAGTCGTCAATCCTTTCCTACAGCTTCTCCTTGAAATCATACTTTCAATTTCTATCCTTGGCGTAGAGCCTTCTTCTTTTTACTCAACAAGTCCTCCAAATATAAATCCTCGATTTTAAAACTCTCGATTTATTAATTACCAATGTACATATGTCTTTGTCTTGTTCCATGTCTTTTTAACTGATATCTTTCCGATCTCGTACGCAATACGATAACTCATTCTAACTTATTCTATATCAATCCACATATCGTTCTACCCTTTTATCACATGTAATTAGCTATAGGTAACCAACCAAAATTCTACAAATGCTAAATCCTCAAACTGCTAAGCACAAGATTATAATCCTCAATCCATAGTCATAACAATATAGTATCTCATTTCTCCATCTTAGATACCCTATCATCAAGTCATACTATCAATACAATCGTTCTTAATGGTTTCCAAGTCTACTACAGTCAGTCACCCATACTTGTCCTATAAGCTTAATCTAACCAATCCCTAGGAAAAGTATTTATCACAATCACAAATTACATTTATAGTTATACTACAGGATCAGTCAACAAGGTTTGGCTATTTCGGTTGCCTATGAAGCAGAAGGTAACAAGGCCTAAGACTGGGTCAAGCAATCCATAACAGTGTCCAAACAAGTTAAAGGTCAAGCAAGACAGGAAAATTTATTGGAATATCTCCAAGAATGGTACGAAGACAATGGATACATAACGAAAAGAATTATCCAAGAGGTTAACGAAGAAGAGTTTAGTCAAGTCATAGGAAAGATGGAACAGAAAAGTAATTATGTCCAAAACATAACGCGAAAACAATCCTATTGGAAAGTCCTAGAAAACCTGTAACCCTAGTTGTAGATGTAGATATGACAGAGTTAATCAAGACGGGAAAGAATGATGATAAGAATTTGTTCTTGCTCAATCGATCATAACGAAGTAAACCAAGCTGAGATATGATCTGATAACCATATACGTCTTCCTGAAATCATGTTGCCAGAATTTTTGCCCCACCAGTAAGCTTAGATGCAATAAACGATAGAGTCATAACTAAGGTATACTCCCTAAAATTATATTATCTAGAATCCTCGCCACGCCAACCGGTATGGCTGCGAGAAAATCTAAATTCCATAACTAGGATAAGTATATCCGAAATCAGGCTCTATGTTTTTGTCATACCAGCTAATATGGCTGCGATAAATTCTAAACTCCATAACTAAAGCAGACGTTTACCTTATCAGGATATATCATAATTTAATCCACAAAATTTATCACGATGCAAGATCAAAGTTAACAACGAAAATTAGAAATTAAATTCAACAACGAATTTAAGGAAGAGCAAATGAAAATAAGTGAAAACAGATTTCTAGATAAGATTAGAGTGAGATCCTCAGGAGTCATCCCAAGGGTACTAACTTGGTCTAAATTGACCCACTAAAATACAACAAGAGGCTAATTATAGCTAACGGTCCTATGCTGTGATGAGTTCTCCTATGTTGCAATCCGAGATATCCTCTAGGTGTTCTAAATGTTGTCCTAGTGTTATCAAGTTGTCCTAGATCCTAGTTACAGGCATGCTTGGTACAATAACGTAACCAAACAACTTAAGTCTGGACCTGCATGGGCCGCTAAAAAAATATGTCACGACCCGTTACCCAAATTATTGGGCCGGGCCGAGCCATGTCCAGCCTACGCTTGTTAAAGCGTAGTAAGCTGTTCTAAGAATAGACAATAAAGGATCTAAGCTACTAACAGTTCTAAAATCACATTTAAATGTTCATCACAACACAGCATCTATAAGCGAAGGTAAACAAACACAGATTTAATAATACATAACCAAAGTATCTAACTGGAGACAAAGTCCAGTATGCAAATATAAGAACAGACAAAGTCTAAGTCTACTAAACACATTAAAGATAACTAAGCAAGGTTCCCCGCTGGGGCCTCTTCTGGAGCTAAGGCCAGGTCCATGGTAAGTAGGGCATGTATCCTCAGGACTATCATCTGTAATATTTTTAACAGGTCCAATCAGGACAGGAACGAGTACAACCCATCTAGAAAATCTAAGTAAATGACAGAGAACTCTAAAGCAGTTATAGACAGTTTTATTGATGAACATGGTAGTTTATATTCAGGTGACGGTATAGAGAAACAGTTAAGATACAAGAAAAGAAAGGTAACTAAACAAGAGAAGAATCATGGCAATGATGACGGTAATAAAAGCTAACTGAACTAGAATAACATGTATGAGTCCAGACAGTACAATATAAGTCTAATGTAATCCCAGTGTGAGTCCAGTCCATATAATCCGATACCAGATGATTTTCGGTACAAGATGAGTCCAACAGTGATCAATAAATCCAGGGTAAGTCCAACTATGATCTAACAGTGTGTTTTAAAATACCGAGATCGACATATAAACGGCTGTAGGTATCAGGCACATCTCTTACGGATCAGGCAAGAGATGGCTATACTTCCAGTAGATTCTAGTTGGAGATTCCAGATTTGGGGTATGTCTACATGTCTTACTCAATATTTCTCCGCCCAGCAAGTGAATCCAGTACAAGACACAAGAATCGAGATGAGTCCGGCCAAATGATGATTCCAGAAATGATTCCGGAATGATTCCAGTGATTCCAGTAATAGAGATCAGTAAGTAAGGTATGTGTCGCATACATGAATCCAGAAATATCCATACGTGTTGATACAGAGAATCACATAGAACTAACTAGAACTGAAATACAGTAATTGACAAATAAATGAGAGAACTATCAGAGAATATACTCGCCTAATACTCTGTAAAGAGTAGTGTAATATCAGATGTCTGTACCAGGGTCACAATGTCCTAAAATAGAGTAATACAGTTATGACATGTCCAAAATGAAAGTAAACGAAAGAACTAATACAATCTATATGATTTCTAAGCCAATCTAGGTCAAAGTTAACTCTAATCAAACATTCTAGTCAAACTAGTCAAGTGGGGACCTAGCATAAAAAGTCTAATGTGGAGTGTCACTATACACCAACTAACTACCTAGGATCTTTACACTAGTGCGGGGTGAGGTCCAATACGTCTATAACTCAAAACAACATAAAATATTAAAAGTCATAATTATTCAATAAATAAATCAAACTGTATATTGAGTTCCAACAATTTTTGAGATAGACAAAAAGCTTAAATATATATAAAATAAAATACCAAAATGATCCTTGTTAATTATAGAAATTTATACTAATTTTTCTGGGATTTATAAACCCTCATAAATAATTATTAAAAAAATCAGCAAACATAAATACATTGAAAATGAGTTCTGTTTTCCCATTTTTATAAAATACCAAAAGTACTTATTAAATGCCAAAAAAATTATAATAAATTAGCTAAATTAGCATAGTATTTAAATATAATTTTTTTCTAAGATTTTTACAGCAATTAAAATATATATATAAATTCAAAACCAGAAAGTAACAATTTATGAAAAAATAATTAATTACAATTTAAGGATAATACAAAATCGAAATCTACAGATGTTGTCGGATGATAAAATAAATATCACCAACGTGTCCAGAACGGTCAAATCATCTAGGATAGCCTACCCATAAGTCTAATTTGGATACAGGGGCAAAACGGTAATTTCGGGTCAAAATGATGTCCGCCGTTGGACACACTTTGCACCGAAAAACGTGTCGGGATAGAAGTCTACAAAATATAGCAAATTATATGTTCACGAATCCAGAATGATGATACGAACCCAACGGTATGTCCGAAATAGGATTCCGATGTGCCGATCTCAAAATGATACGTTGATGCGACACTTGGTATCCGGTTTGCACGGAAATGCGTGCCGGAGCAAATGTCTTCAAAACTCAGCAAATTATAGGTCAACGAGTCTAGAATGACGATACGAACTCAACGGTATATCCGAAAGTGGATTCCGATGAGCCGATCTCAAAGTGACCCGTTGACCCGAAAAGTGGGACCCGCTTTGCACCGAAATACGTGCCAGGGCCCACGTTCTCCAAATCAAGCAAATTTTATATGAAAACATACCAGAACGATGCCACGAGTCTAATAGTGGTGTTAGAAATTGAATCCGGAGTCCCGGGTTCAAAAATGGAATTTAACAAGTGCAAATTAAAGAATTCGGACGACCAACTTTGGCGTCGAATTCAACCGACCAAACGTGCTTATAATGAAACGAAACCTAAAGGAGGCAGGAAGAGGGTTATACCAACTATGCACCAGAACTGACGGTGCACAAAACGGAGCTGCGACGGCGGAGTTACGAACCCACGAAGTTGGCGTCACGAAACTGTCCAAAAACAGTTCAATTTAAAACGTCAAATTGGTGGTCAGTTTTGAGGTATCAAACGACGAAATTAACGGGTGAAATTTGAGAGGGATGAAGGGGTATATACCGAGATTACGACGGAGCGAAGAAATCGCCGATCCAACGGTCGGATTTCCCGAAAAACACGCATAAACTTGCTGCGACGGAGCACGAATTCTGAGTTCCAAACTCGCGCGCGCCGACGGGATCTCGTGCTAAACGCACGAATCGTGTGTTTAACACGTCGGGGAGGCCGGTGGTGGCCAGGAGGTGATCGCTGGGGGGTCGTGCACCGGTGGGGGGGGGGGGGTCGCCGGTGGCCGGTGGCGGCCGCGGTGGCGCGCGCCATGCGCCTACGCGCACGCGGGGGTGGCACGGCGCGACAGCCACTGCTGCTCACTGCTGCTGCTGCTGCGTTGCCATGGCGGCGCGGGGGAGGGAGCTAGGCTGGGGCACGGCAGTGGCACGCTGTCACGCCCCAGAACCAGAATACTGGAGAGCGGGGGCAGACATAGCCAGCTACGTATATGAAATGGATTCCATCTCACTATACGATCACGGCTGTCTAGATACATAAGGGTTTACTACAAGCCAACAGTCTTCTATGGTCATGAACAAGCCTAGTGTCTCAATCACAAGCAAGTAAGTAAAAGTCACAAGATGTATGATCATTAAATATACAATAATAAGGCGTCCCAAATATTACATATTCAGTTGATCATGAAGCTAGTCGTTACAAAATGTTAGAACTAGCAAGAGTTTAGTCATACATGATCAACCCTAGGATCTGTTAATCATGTTACAGCCCGTAGGCAGACAGTAAATAAAGTACAATCGAGCTAAACAGGTGCTCGTCGGCTAAATGTCTCAAAAGAATATTTTTACAATAGAGCGGGAGAGCCAAAAATAACCCACTCGTTGCCAGGGTTCCGTCTAGTGGCCACCATCTGGCTGGAAGGTCGGTAGATCCTCTGGAGCTGCTCTAAAATCTGGCCATACAAAACCAGCTGGGTCAGACCCCAGAAAGAGCAAGTGCCACAAAGGAAGCTTCACGTAAGAACTAAAACCAGCAATCAGCACAAGATATAAATATAAATAAAAATAAGGACTGGAATAAAAGGAAACATATCAGGATGATATACGACGAGATAACCATGGAACTATTCAGATAACCAGGTTACAACCCGTGAACCAAACAAGGACCGGGGTTGTAACCCTTCGTCTGAACGGAGCTTGGTTTCTCACCATTTATCGGTAAAATAAATACAGGCATTCAGGTCATTCAATAATCTGGAACAGGATTCAGGACAAGACTAGACTGGTTAGACTCCATCCAATCACTTCACGGCCAAGCAAGAATTACGGCTTGATACTTTAACTAACTAGGGTTGTCACAAGCCTAATTACTAACAAGATGCAGTGAGACTATTCCACAGCCACAAGCCCTGCAGACCATCCAGGTTCCCCGGGTTAAAAGATTAGAGTTGAATTCAGGTGGGTACATTGTCCAGGAAATGAATGTACCCTTAGGTAGCTTGAAGGGTGCAACACATGACAGTGTGCTGGAAATGTGCCCTACTCGACGGCAGGCTACAGATCCCAAGGCGTGCCCAGGTAACAGGATTGCCTGTAGCTGGGAAATCTCTTCATGACTAATGTATCAATCTAGTTATTAGTCCTTAGTTCATTTCAATAGGTACTCCTGACCGTGGTACTCAGGAGCTCCCTCCTTAGACATGATGCAAGACAGAACTGGTTTATTGTACACGCACAATCGCCCACGGTGTCCATATTATTTATACAGGTCATGTCATGTCAGGTAGCCGTCGCAACAGCTTATCAAGATATAACATGTCAGGTCATCATGTCAAGTATACTTGTCAGGAGTGCGCCACGACGGGCCACTATCAAGTCATGTCAGGTCATTATGTCAGGAGTGCACCACTACGGGTCACTATCACGTCATGCTCAATTATCAATTCCAAACATATCAAGTAAATTCGTGATTATCAAGTTCAGGACAAAAAGGCGTAAGGATATAAAATGGACGTTAAATATCTAATAAAATATCAATATACAGGGCTATAGAAGATCAAGGGTAATCAGGCTACGCTCAAACCAGGCTACGCTCAGGCTAGCGTACGCTCAGGTCTGCGTACCAAAGGATCCATATACTTCCAATGGGAAGCATACGCAAGGGTCAGCGTACACAAGGGCACACTCAAGCTACAGGTCAGCGTACGCTCAAGCTAGCGTACGCTCAAGACTGCGTACGCTCGAGCTAGCGTACGAAAGGGGCTAGCGTATGCCTTTCTCGCTTAAGCTAGCGTACCAAGGCACGCGTACGCTCAAGCTAGCGTACGCTCAAGACACACTGCCAACAGGCAGCGTATTAAGGTGAGCGTACGCTCACTAAAAGAGCAGCGTACGAAAGCTAGCGTACGCTCGCTAAACAGCAGCGTACAAAGGCTAGCGTACGCTTGCTAAACAGCAGCGTACGAAGGCTAGCGTACGCTTGCTAAACAGCAGCGTACAAAGGCTAGCGTACGCTCGCTAAACAGCAGCGTACGAACTCAGTGGCGTAAGCTAAAAAGCTAGCTCACTGTTCACTGTCTTCTCCAAATGGCAAGAACAGCAAGAACTCTAAAGTTGAATCTAAGCTTCCATCGTCCATATCTTGGTCAAAACAAGTCCGAATCCAACTTTCCAAAGGTCAAAATTGGGTAGAATGGAATTCTCTAAAACATGGAACCATCAAAACTTGAAAACAAGGGAGTTTGATAGATCAAAACCACCAAAATCTGAAAATACTAAATTGTAGATCTACAAGAATCAAAGCCTAAAAATGGAAAATGACAAGTTCTAATGTGTCTTAGAATCATGAGAAGAAGCTAATGGAACCATAAAAATGAGTTCTCTTGTGGAAGCAAGTTGCACTTGCCTATGGTTGGGGAGTTGTGGAGAGGAAGGAAGAAGAAGAAGAAATAAATGAGAGTTATGGAGGAGAGAGAAGGTTGGTAGGGAAATAAATATCATGGGTTGGTGGTAGGTAGGGGGTTCACCTTGGTCCATGATGGACCAAGCAACCAGCCGGCCAAACCAAACCAACCCAAACCAAGAGTTAAACCAAGCCAAGAAAACTAAACAAGGAACAATACAAGAAAATACGTACACGTATTTCCAAAATACGTAATACGAACAACAGGCATTACAACTCTACCCACCTTAAAAGAATTCCGTCCTCGAAATTTAACTAAGAGGCTAGAGGGACAAGAACAAGCTATACTATTCACATGCAATTATACTAGGCAATCAATCAATCATGCAAGCAAGGAATTGATGGCATGAGGCATAAGAAAGACATTATACCTTACGAGTCAAACAAGTCGGGATATCGCGATCGAATATCATCTTCACGCTCCCACGTTGACTCCCCCAAAGAGTGATGACCCCAAGCAACTCGGACTAACTTGATAGTCTTGTTCTTGAGGATCTTCTCTCTCCGGTCCAATATAGACACGGGCCTCTCCTTATACGAAAGGTTGGTACCAACAACCAATTTCGAATGATCTAGGATGTGGCTCGGGTCCGGGATGTACCGTCGTAATTGGGATACATGGAACACGTCATGCACCTCGCTTAGCGACGGCGAAAGAGCGAGACGATAGGACACATCTCCTACTCGCTCCAGAATGTCAAATGGCCCTATATACCTAGGACTAAGCTTTCCTCGCACGCCGAAACGAATGACGCCACGGTTAGGCGAAATTCTCAGGAATACATGGTCACCGACCGAAAACTCGAGAGGGCGCCGATGAGAATCGGCCCAATGGCGCTGGCGATCTTGGGCAACTCGAAGGTGATCTCTGACTCGCCTGACTACTTCAACGGTCTGAGCAATTATTTCTGGACCAAGCATCTGCCTCTCTCCAACATCATCCCAGGCTAGCGGGGATCTGCACTTCCTGCCATACAGTGCCTCGAACGGTGCCATCTGGATACTGGCCTGGAAACTATTGTTGTACGAGAATTCCACCAGGTGTAAATGATCTTCCCATGAACCACCGAAGTCAAGTGTGCAAGACCACAACATGTCTTCAAGAGTCTGGATCGTGCGCTCCGACGGTCCATCTGTCTGCGGGTGATATGCTGAACTGAACTGGAGATGAGTTCCCAAACTCTCTTGCAAGCTACGCCAAAAGTGCGACATAAATCTTGAATCTCGGTCCGAGGTGATACTGACTGGCACTCCATGCAATCTGACAATCTGCCTGAGGTACATCTCCGCTAGCTGAGCCGTCGACTGACCAACTCTGAACGGAAGAAAGTGCGCTACCTTGGTGAGCCTGTCCACAATGACCCAAATAGCATCTCTACCAGCTGGGGATCTAGGTAGTCCAGTCACAAAATCCATGGTCACATGCTCCCACTTCCATTCTGGAATCGGTAAGGGCTGAAGAAGTCCAGCCGGTCTCTGATGTTCGGCTTTAACTTGTTGGCAAACCAAACACCGAGAGACAAACCGGGCTATCTCCCGCTTCATGCCATTCCACCAGAAGTGCTGACGGATATCTCGGTACATCTTCGTACTGCCAGGATGGATGGAATACTGCGAACTGTGCGCTTCTGACATGATCTCCTGCCGGATATCTCCGCTGGGTACACAAAGACGCTTACCATGCCTAAGTGTACCATCCTCATGAATACATAACTCTGGTCTTCGTCCTGCTTCACACTCTGCTCTGAGTCGCGGAAGCTTGGAATCTGCCGACTGCGCCATCCGGATCCTCTCGACTATAGTGGACTGAACTTGCATACTGGCCATCAATGCCACACTGGAAGGGAGAACAACTTCAATACCCATCTTCTGAAGATCTGTTAACAGCTCTGGTTGCGCTGTTAGGAAATAAGCTCTGGCTCTTCTGCTCAATGCATCTGCTACGACATTGGCCTTCCCAGGATGATACTGCAGGTTGACATCATAATCTACAAGAAGCTCCAGCCACCTTCTCTGACGCATGTTAAGATCCTTTTGGGTGAAAACATACTTCAGGCTCTTGTGGTCGGTGAAAATCTCTACCCTATCTCCGTATAGGTAGTGCCTCCACAACTTAAGTGCAAACACCACTGCTGCCAGCTCCAAGTCATGGGTTGGGTAATTCCTCTCATGATTACGAAGTTGTCATGACGCATAAGCTATCACCTTTCCATGCTGCATCAGAACACATCCTAAACCTCTGCCTGAAGCATCACAGTACACTGAGAATCCTCCGGTTCCATCTGGAAGCGTGAGAATAGGAGCTGTTATCAGGCCTCGCTTTAACTGCTCAAAAGAACTCTGACACTCTGCTGTCCAAGCAAACTGTGCATCCTTGCAGGTCAACTGGGTCAATGGCACTGAAATTCGAGCAAAATCCGAAACAAACCGTCGGTAATAGCCAGCCAATCCAAGGAAACTGCAAACTTCTGCAACGGTGCTGGGTACTGGCCATGACTCAATAGCCACAATCTTATGGGAATCCACTTCCACTCCTCCTCTGGTGATGATATGACCCAAGTACGAAATACGATCAAGCCAGAACTCGTATTTACTGAACTTGGCATATAACTGGTGCTCTCTGAGAGTCTGAAGAACCACACGAAGATGCTGCTCATGCTCCGCCTCACTCTTGCTGTAGACCAGAATGTCATCCAAGAACACGATCACAAACTGATCCAAGTAAGGCATGAAGATGCGATTCATGAGGTCCATGAATACTGCCGGCGCATTGGTTGCTCCAAAAGGCATAACAAGGAACTCCCAATGCCCATATCTCGATCTAAAAGCTGTCTTCGGGATGTCCTGCTCTCTGACTCTGATCTGGTGATATCCTGAGCGCAAGTCAATCTTCGAGAATACTGATGCCCCCTTGAGTTGATCAAACAAGTCATCTATCCTCGGAAGAGGGTATCTGTTCTTGATTGTTACTGAGTTCAAGGTACGATAATCAACACATAACCTGGACGTACCATCCTTCTTTTTCACAAGAAGCATCGGGGCTCCCCAAGGCGATCCACTAGCACGAATGAATCCCTTGGTTCTAAGCTCTTCAATCATCTTGTATAATATCTCCAACTCTGACGGCGCCATCCTGTAGACTCTCTCTGATACTGGGGCTGTCCTGGGAATCAAGTCTATAGTGAACTCGATCTCCCGCTCCGGAGGCATACCTGGAAGTTCTTCTGGAAAAACATCTGGAAACTCCTCGACTATCCTGGGCAACTGAACTGCTGCTACTGCCATCCGCAATATCGGAGGAGAAGGATCAACCTCGCCTCGAGAGAAAGAAAACTCTGGCTCTCCTGGAATGCTAAAAAAACCCTACCAATACGGCAGTCTATCCTAGCATACTGGTTCCTCAACCAATCCATCCCTAAGACCACATCATAATCGGCCATCGGGAATTCTATCAATCTAGCGGGGAATTCTCTACCGCTAACTACGATCCGACACGAGAAAAATACTCTATCTACTCCCATAAGTCCGTTACCAGTAAGTATATTGAGCCTTACTGATAATGACTCGGGCTCCAATCCTATCCGTATCGCGAATCGTGCAGACATAAAAGAATACGATGCACCAGAATCAAATAAAGCTGAAGCTGGAAAGGAGTTGACGAGAATAGTACCTGCCACTACCTCTCCTGGTGCCAATCCTTCCTCCACGGTCATCACCATAGCCTGACCGTGCCCTCGGGGTGCTGGTCCCCTCTGCTGAAATCCTCGCTGCCTATTCTGACTCAAGGCCTGGGCTTGCGCATACTGCTGGGGGTTCTGCTGCTGGAACACTTGGGTCTGAGGCGGCAAGGGCCTCGGCAATGGATACTGCTGCTGATGGACCGGAGCTGGTCCTCTCACCGAAGTGCTAGAAAGGTTGGACGAGGATGAACCACCCCTGTTCGGGCAGGATCCAACCCTATGGTCTGGTGCTCCACAAGCCAGACACAATCCTTGTGCCCTGCGACATTCTGCCACCACATGGCCTGGCTTCCCACAATGAGAACAACCCACTGCGGAAGATTGCTTCTGCTTCTGCTGCTGCTGCTGCTGAGGGTACGTCGGGATTGAATGCTGATCCGACGTCACTGAGGCTGCTCGCCTCGGAGCTCCAATAGTCAAAGCCCTGGCTGCCGGGACTGGGGCTGAAGACTGATTCATCTGGACGTGAGATCTCTTCCGACCTCCGGTCCTGTCCACGATCCTCTGGGAGGTATACTCATGCCTCCGGGCTGCTCTCAAGACTGCATCAAAAGTCTGATGCTCAAACTGCTCGACTGCCAACAAGATCTCCAGGTGCAGTCGCTGCTGGAATCGCTGGGCTCTATCATACTCGGTTGCCACCAAGGTGGGAGCAAACCGACTGAGTCTCGAAAACTCGGTCGTATATCCATCGACCGTCCTGCCTCCTTGCTTCAGATTGGTGAACCTGGTCTGCAGATCATACCGAGCCACTGCATCGAAATACTTGGTCTGGAATCTCTCTCTGAATACTGCCCAAGGAATGGGTGCTGCTAACCCAACGGCCTGCGCTGCCCACCAGCTGCGGGCAAGATCTAACAACTGCAGGCGCACCACGGCTACCTTCTCGTTCTTTGGAGTCTTGGCTGCTTCTAGAACCACCTCTGTGTCCTGAAGCCATGCATCTGCCGCGATAGCATCTTTACTACCGTCGAAGAATGGAGGGTTCAAGCGCTTGAAGCTGTTGGCCGCGCTGTTACCCTGATGACCACCCCTGGTCAAAGCATCTGCCACTGCCTGTTGCAAGGCATCCCCACGACGATCTTGGGAAGCTATCAGGGTCCTGACGAGTCCTACCAAAGTGCCGTCATCATGTTCTACAGGTTGAACTGGCTGGACTGGTGGCTCTCCGCCAGAAGGTACGACTCTGGAGGCTACTCCGGAATGCTGGGCTTGATCTCCAGGTTGCTGATGGTCCGCGGGAGGTACTCCACCTTGCTGATCGGCCGGGTCAGGTACTATGCCGCTGAAGAAGACGACATAGGAAACAATAAGGAAGGACCAGGACAGATCAATGATACAAGCATTTAATCAGGACAAGAATCCAGGGATTCAGAAGATACGAACAGAGATCAAGGACGAATACTGATTGAGACATCTATTCGGTAAACCCTCACATATCTTGATTTACAAGACCTGCATGGGCCACCACTTAAACCATGTCACGCCCCAGAACCATTATACTGGAGAGCGGGGGCAGACATAGCCAGCTACGTATATGAAATGGATTCCATCTCACTATACGATCACGGCTGTCTAGATACATGAGGGTTTACTATAAGCCAACAGTCTCCTATGGTCATGAACAAGCCTAGTGTCTCAATCACAAGCAAGTAAGTAAAAGTCACAAGATGTATGATCATTAAATATACAATAATAAGGCGTCCCAAATATTACATATTCAGTTGATCATGAAGCTAGTTGTTACAAAATGTTAGAACTAGCAAGAGTTTAGTCATACATGATCAACCCTAGGATCTGTTAATCATGTTACAGCCCGTAGACAGACAGTAAATAAAGTACAATCGAGCTAAACAGGTGTTCGTCGGCTAAACGCCTCAAAAGAATATTTTTACAATAGAGCGGGAGAGCCAAAAATAACCCACTCGTTGCCAGGGTTCCGTCTAGTGGCCACCATCTGGCTGGAAGGTCGGTAGATCCTCTGGAGCTGCTCTAAAATCTGGCCATACAAAACCAGCTGGGTCAGACCCCAGAAAGAGCAAGTGCCACAAAGGAAGCTTCACGTAAGAACTAAAACCAGCAATCAGCACAAGATATAAATATAAATAAAAATAAGGACTGGAATAAAAGGAAACATATCAGGATGATATACAACGAGATAACCATGGAACTATTCAGATAACCAGGTTACAACCCGTGAACCAAACAAGGACCGGGGTTGTAACCCTTCGTCTGAACGGAGCTTGGTTTCTCACCATTTATCGATAAAATAAATACAGGCATTCAGGTCATTCAATAATCTGGAACAGGATTCAGGACAAGACTAGACTGGTTAGACTCCATCCAATCACTTCACGGCCAAGCAAGAATTACGGCTTGATACTTTAACTAACTAGGGTTGTCACAAGCCTAATTACTAACAAGATGCAGTGAGACTATTCCACAGCCACAAGCCCTGCAGACCATCCAGGTTCCCCGGGTTAAAAGATTAGAGTTGAATTCAGGTGGATACATTGTCCAGGAAACGAATGTACCCTTAGGTAGCTTGAAGGGTGCAACACATGACAGTGTGCTGGAAATGTGGCCCTACTCGACGGCAGGCTACAGATCCCAAGGCATACCCAGGTAACGGGATTGCCTGTAGCTGGGAAATCTCTTCATGACTAATGTATCAATCTAGTTATTAGTCCTTAGTTCATTTCAATAGGTACTCCTGACCGTGGTACTCAGGAGCTCCCTCCTTAGACATGATGCAAGACAGAACTGGTTTATTGTACACGTACAATCGCCCACGGTGTCCATGTTATTTATACAGGTCATGTCATGTCAGGTAGCCGTCGCAACAGCTTATCAAGATATAACATGTCAGGTCATCATGTCAAGTATACTTGTCAGGAGTGCGCCACGACGGGCCACTATCAGGTCATATCAGGTCATTATGTCAGGAGTGCACCACTACGGGTCACTATCACGTCGTGCTCAATTATCAATTCCAAACATATCAAGTAAATTCGTGATTATCAAGTTCAGGACAAAAAGGCGTAAGGATATAAAATGGACGTTAAATATCTAATAAAATATCAATATACAGGGCTATAGAAGATCAAGGGTAATCAGGCTACGCTCAAACCAGGCTACGCTCAGGCTAGCGTACGCTCAGGTCTGCGTACCAAAGGATCCATATACTTCCAATGGGAAGCGTACGCAAGGGTCAGCGTACACAAGGGCACACTCAAGCTACAGGTCAGCGTACGCTCAAGCTAGCGTACGCTCAAGACTGCGTACGCTCGAGCTAGCGTACGAAAGGGGCCAGCGTATGCCTTTTTCGCTTAAGCTAGCGTACCAAGGCACGCGTACGCTCAAGCTAGCGTACGCTCAAGACACACTGCCAACAGGCAGCGTATTAAGGTGAGCGTACGCTCACTAAAAGAGCAGCGTACGAAAGCTAGCGTACGCTCGCTAAACAGCAGCGTACAAAGGCTAGCGTACGCTCGCTAAACAGCAGCGTACGAAGGCTAGCGTACGCTTGCTAAACAGCAGCGTACAAAGGCTAGCGTACGCTCGCTAAACAGCAGCGTATGAACTCAGTGGCGTAAGCTAAAAAGCTAGCTCACTGTTCACTGTCTTCTCCAAATGGCAAGAACAGCAAGAACTCTAAAGTTGAATCTAAGCTTCCATCGTCCATATCTTGGTCAAAATAAGTCCGAATCTAACTTTCCAAAGGTCAAAATTGGGTAGAATGGAATTCTCTAAAACATGGAACCATTAAAACTTGAAAACAAGGGAGTTTGATAGATCAAAACCACCAAAATCCGAAAATACTAAATTGTAGATCTACAAGAATCAAAGTCTAAAAATGGAAAATGACAAGTTCTAATATGTCTTAGAATCATGAGAAGAAGCTAATGGAACCATAAAAATGAATTCTCTTGTGGAAGCAAGTTGCACTTGCCTATGGTTGGGGAGTTGTGGAGAGGAAGGAAGAAGAAGAAGAAATAAATGAGAGTTATGGAGGAGAGAGAAGGTTGGTGGGGAAATAAATATCATGGGTTGGTGGTTGGTAGGGGGTTCACCTTGGTCCATGATGGACCAAGCAACCAGCCGGCCAAACCAAACCAACCCAAACCAAGAGTTAAACCAAGCCAAGAAAACTAAATAAGGAACAATACAAGAAAATACGTACACGTATTTCCAAAATACGTAATACGAACAACAGGCATTACACACGCCGACGGCGGCGACGGAGGGTGGTTGAGCGGTGGTGGTGGTGATAGCGTAGTTGTGGTGGTGGTGGACTGGTTTAATGGTGGTGATGGACTTGATGATGATGATAATGGAGGAGGAGGAGGAAGATGGAGGTAAAGTCGGGGAGGAGCTCGGGAGGAGGAGAGGGTGGCTACGGTGGTGTCGGCCACGAGGGAGTAGGGGAGGAGGCTATTGAAATGGTGATGGTGGTGGTTTAGTTAGAGAAGAGAGAGAGAGAAATATGTATGTGTGTGTGTATTATAGAAAGAGAGTGAGAGAGTGAGAATAGAGAGAGAGAGAGGATATATTTGTGAGAGAGAGAGGGGGGGTCGATCCAAGAGAGGGGGGGTGCTGTGAGGTGTGAGTTTGAATGATAAGAGAGAGAGAGTGGAGATGTGTGTGTGTTGTGTTGTGTTTAAAGAGAGAGAGGTGTTGTATAAATAATAGAGAGAGAATGAGAGAGAGAATATTAAAAGGAGAGAGAGGGAAGTCGGTTGGGGGGGAGAGTGCTGTGAGGAAAAGGGAGGGGGTGATGTATGTGAGTGTTTTAAGGAAGAGAGAGAAAGGGAGATATTTATATATATATGTATATATATAAATATGTGGGATATTTGAAAAGTAGAGGGAGGAAGAGATATTTCCAAAATAGGAAAAAATAGGAAAATTATGTAAGGTATTTGGGCAGTCATGAAAGGGCAACGTGGAGCTTGGGTTCGGGTTTGGTCGAGCCGGATCGGGTCAAAATCGGACCGGGTGCAATATTCGAATTAAAAATAGGAATTTATAATCATGGATAAATAAACAACATGCGGGGACTCCAATAAATGGGACACAAGTTTTATGTGGGTAGTAGGCTTCGTATGGGCCACGTCCATACTTTGGGTTGACAGGCTGGATCGATGTCGGATCCCAAAATTAAATTGGAAAAATAAATCAGGTTTCACGGTAGATAATTAATTGGCCTAAATTGAACCGAAAGTTGTGCGAAGGAAATGGAGCAGAAAATAGAGTGTCTGAGTGGGACACGAAGGTCATGGGTGAAGAGCGTCTCGAGTAGATCATTCATGAGAAGTTGGTTCTGAGAAAAGGACCGGTCTGGTGCTCCTAAATTAAAAGCCACGGTGACGTGCAAACGAAGATCAAAAATAAAAGTGGAAATAATTATTCAATGATTAATTGGTCTAAGTTGACCCGAAGTTGCACGATACAAAAAGAGCACAAGGGAACGAGTTCAAGTGGGACACGATATATCAACAGGAAGATAATCTTGCCTACTTCAAAATCCATGAAGAGAGTTTACAGAGATTGGCATCCCTGACGCTCCAGAAGTCAAAGTCACGGGAATGAACATTAATGATCAAAACAATTAAATAAATAAAATATTTATCGATAATAATTTATTCAGAAAATAAAAATAAACCCTGAAATTCAGGGGGCTTACAATAACTCAATAATTTAGAATTTGGTGAATGTGAGTTCAGCGGTACCGACGGGTACATAACTTAATAATCTGGAATTTGGAGAATGTCGTTTAGACATAGTATTTCTTCAGGAACTTGTCATTGACGGGCAACATGAGTAAGTCTCCATTTTGTTTCGCGAGGCGGTAAGCACCGTTGGAGAATACAGCCTCAATGATAAATGGACCTTCCCACTTTGGCTGAAATTTGCCGGCGATTTTGTGAGACGTAACCATCGGCCTCCGAACTGCCAAAACGAGATCGCCCACTTGGAATGTTCTAATTTTAACCTTCTTATTGAAGGCTCCGAAAATGCGTGCTTGGTATAGCTCGATTCGTTGCTGAGCCAGTAGGCACTTTTCGTCTAAGGCCTCCAGCTATTGTAGGCGGCGACGGTAGTTATCGTCCGTCGTCAATTGGTAAGTGAGAGCGACGCGAAGCGAGGGTATTTGAGTCTCCAATGGGAGAACTGCCTCACTCTTGTACACCAGAGAGAGTATAATTCCCGGTGGCTGTTCGGACTGTAGTACGGTACGCCCATAAGCATTCACCAAGCTTCTCGTTTCAGTCGCATTTGTTGGATGACACGAACTTCTTAAGCAACTTGATAATAGTTTTGTTGAATGCTTCTGCCAACCCATTTGCTGCCGGATTGTATGGCGTCGAAGCAATATTCTGAATTCGATGTTTGTCGCAGAATCGATAGAAGGCGTGGCTTGCAAACTGTGGACCATTATCGTGGATGATCCTTCAGTACAGTCCAAAGCGACGTGATGCTTGAGGAAGCTGATCATGTTTAAAGTCTTTACTTCTGCAAGTGGAACAGCTTTCGCCCATTTGGAGAAGTAATCCATGATTGCGAGTATGAAACGATATCCTCGGAAAGAAGGTGGAGTGATTGGGCCAATGATATCCACTCCCCATGCTTCGAATGGCCAGGACGCCACTGTCGGATATAGAAATTCGGATGGCTGGTGGATGAAGTCCGCGTGGACTTGGCAGGCTTTGCACTTTCTTGCATAGTCTATTGCATCTGCTACTATCGTGGGCCAGTAGTAGCCCATTCGGCGAAGATGGTCTTGCAATTTTGGGCCAGGCTGATGGGCCCCGCAGACACCATCATGAGCTTCACGTACGGCTTCTTTTGCTTCTGCGTTTGACAGACATCGAAGCAGTAATCCATCATAGGATCGACGATATAGCATTTTCGTCTCTGTATCGTAGAAGAATCTGAGAGAACGCCTTCTGATAGAGGTAGCTTCTTTTGGGTTCTCGGGCAGGATGTCGTAGACTACAAAGTCTATGAATGGTTGTCTCTAGTCTGGTACTTCGTCGATCATCTGAGCGGAATAACTCGCCACGAATTGAACGTTATTTTTGGGACAGACCAGTTAATGGCCTATCACGTCCACCAAATGATGAATATGGTTCGGCACTGCTAGAGAAGCGGCAAGGCCTGCTAGGGCATCGGCTTTGATATTTTGGAGTCTGGGGACGTGTTCGATGAAGAACCCTTTAAATGACGAGATGATGTTGATCGCTATTTGGTGATAGGGGATCATGTCTTCATGGCGGACTTCGTACGAACCCCGGATCTGATTGACGATTAACTGTGCATCGCCGTATGCTTCAAGATATTCTGCCCCCAGCTCTCTTGCAAGTTGGAGGCCAATGACTAAAGCGTTGTACTTGACCACATTGTTAGAGCAGGGTCATGTGAGAGAGTAAGCGTGATTGATCACCAGTCTGGAAGGATAAACCAGCACCATCCCGACTCCGATGACGATGTTGCCCCTGGGTCCGGTCCTTGAAGCACGGTCGAAGAATATTTGCCATATATCATCGTGAGAGGCCGCATGCGAGTCGGCGGTCTCATTTAGGATTTTTTTTCATATATTCTGGCCGATTTCGAGCCTGGATGGGCTGCTAAAAAGTCTGCCAGAGCTTGACCTTTGACAGTCTTTTGCAGGACGAAGATCATATGGTAGGGGGATAGCAATATTGCCCATGTAGCAAGGCGAGAGCTGAGTGCCCCTGGTTTAGTGATGAGGACCCTGAGAGGGTTGACTCGTGATATCACATGTATGGTTTGTCCCGTGACATAGTGTCGCATCTTTTGAATGGCGAACACCATGGCAAGGCATTCCTTCTCCACGGCAGTATATCGGTGCTCTGGCCCGATCATCATTCGGCTGAGGTAATATATAGCTTGCTCATGGCCTGCATCATTGTTTTGTGCTAGCAGAGCACCGAGAGAATGCTCCATTGCTCGTACGTAGAGCAAGAATGGTTTTCCAGCAACCGAGGCCACCAGGACTGGAGGGTTCGACAAATATTCCTTGATGCTGTCGAAGGCACGCTGGCATTCTTCATCCCATACGAATGAGACGCCCTTCTTCATGAGATGAGTGAATGGTTGACATCGCCCGGAGAGGTTGGAAATGAACCTTTTGATGTAAGCTAGCCTTTCTTGAAGGCCTCGGAGTTCTCAGAGATTTCTCGGGGGACCCATCTCCATGATCGCTTTTGTCTTCTCAGGGTCTACGTGGATACCCTGGACAGTAATGATGAAACCCAAGAACTTCCCACTAGATACACCCAGGAAGGATTTCGTGGGGTTCATTTTCAAGTTGTGCGCTCGCATCAGGTCAAACACTGTCCTTAGATCATGCAGATGATCTTCCTTAGAGCGGCTTTTGATAGCGATGTCATCAACATAACATTCTATAACTTTGCACAAGTGGTCTCTGAAGATGATGCTTATAGCTCTCTGATAGGTGGCGCCAACGTTCTTTAAACCGAAAGACATGACTGTGTAGCAGTATGTGCCGATTGGTGTTCGGAATGATGTATGCTTTTTCTCGTCGGGATACATCTTGATTTGGTTGTACCCCGAGAAACCATCCATGAATGACATACGTTCGAAGCCGCAGGTGTTGTCAATCATGATGTCGGTAATAGGGAGGGGGAACTCGTCTTTGGGACACACCTCGTTCAGATTGCGGAAGTCGATACAGATTCAAATCTTTCCATTCTTCTTGAGGACTGGTACTATGTTGGCGACCCAGTCCGATGTTATTCCTCACGAATGAAGTCGCTGGCTATCAGTTTGTTGACTTCGGCTTCGATCGCATCCATGATGCCTGGGTGGAAGCGTCGTTGCTGTTGTTTGACTGGCTTTGTATCTGGTCGGATGTTGAGCTTGTGAAGAACGACATCGGGATTTAGTCCTGGCATGTCTTCATAGCTCCAGGTAAACACATCAATATATTCTTTGACAAGTTCCAGTAGTGATTCTCACTCTTCATCAGTTAGATTCTTGCTGACGAAGATGGGTTTTGGGGAGGATTCATTACCGAGATCAACTTGTACAACCTCATCCTCGGTAGGAGGCTCTCTTTGTTCGAATCACTTTTCCCACTGCGTATCTAGTAGTTATGCCCATGGCTCTAGCTCAAGAAGTTCGGGAATGTCTTCATCTTCTTCATAGGCATCGGTAAGTGCCATATTGACGGACCAGACTTGCCTGAACATGTCCCCGATGCTGATGTCCGAATCGGAAGTGGGTGATCCGGTTGAGTGTGAGTGGCGGTCGCATTCTTCGTCTGAGCTTTCGGGTGTTGTCACAGGTGTGACATAACCTAGCCCACGTCTAGTCTTGTAATAGTAATCTCGTAGCTTTCTAGTCGGGATTGGCGATTGTAAGGGCAACCGCCTTCCAGTGTCGCAGTTCAAGCCTGGTGTAGTTTCCAGATCATATCCTTGTTTTTGCATAAGGTACTTGGATTGGGAACTATACAGATAAAGAGACAATCTCCCGATGTCGGGTTCTAGCTCAACTTCTTCCATCTTGAAGGGCTGTGGATTATTCTTCCGACCGAAGATGATTGGATGGTCCCCTCCCTAGATTATGCGGTAAGCGTCCTCCACGGGAGTAAGTTGATTTGCGGTATAAACATTTGTCACCTGTGTGTGTAGGTGAGTGCCTATACCGTGTTCCATAGCATACATCGTACAGAGCTTATTAAGCTCGATGTAGTTCAAAGATAGCCCTTTGTTGATGAAGTAAGGTATCTTTTCTAACTGGATTACATCATCTGCGGATGGAACATCAGTGTGAGCAGCCACATACTTGGCCAGTTCTGGTTCTTCTTCGGCCATCCCCTGTATAAATGAAGACTGAGAGGATGACTTGGGCAATTTAATCATCAGGGGTTCTGCTGGTGGAGCAGAACGTGGAGTCGTTGGCAAACTAGCGACCCCCAGTTTGGTACTCGATGCTGGACGGGGAGTTGTTGGCTCGCTGGAAGCCCCCGACTTTGCATCGGGGTGACGATTCTTTTTGGGAAGACGTATCGTCATTGGCTTGTCCGAGGGATTGAGCTTCTCCATTTGTGGCTGGCCGACTCTAGGCAGTCTGATTGTCAGTAGCTCCGTCACGAGTCTTGGTACTTGGCCAGACCTTGGCAGTCGGATTATCATTTGCCCCTCTTGTGCTGAGAGGCTGAATACATCCTTACGCAGAGCGGCCGTAAGGGGTACGGTCTTGCCAGGCTTGCGAGCTTGAAGGTTGATCGTCAGAGGTTCTTCTGATCCCGTTGCCGTCTCAGTTTGAGCTTGCACATCTCCCTCGCCAAGGTGCCTCTTCGACTTTTCGTATAAGCAGGAGTCTAAGTAGTAGGATTCGACCCCTTTGAAGGGATCGATGTCGACAAATTCTGTCCTCACGAAGCCGTGTTTGTCGACATACTTGAAGCACTGGTACAGCATGGAAGGCGCGATCATGTAATCGTGAATCCAAGGGCACCCTAGAAGGATATTATAGGAAATGTCCACATCTATGACGTAACAGGTCACTTCTGACTAAAGATCGCCAATTTGGCACTTCAAGCGAATCTTCCCAATCGGGTAGCTCCTGTCCAAATTGAAACCAGTGATGGCGGTGCTTGTTGGCGTCAGGCGATGCATAGGGATACGAAGATGATGTAACAGACCCTTCGGGATGATGCTTATGGAAGAACCATGATCGATGTGCATCCGATCCACCTTTACGTCACCGATGTATCCAGTGTAGTATAACAGACGATCGTGTAGATTGGTTTTGATTAGCATATCCATGGAGTGAAGACAATGTTGGGCATCACTCCTGTCCAAGCGTTGTCTTGGAGATTTGCAGGCGGTCTCTCTTTCGTGAGGTTGACCTGAGCTAGATATGCGTCAACATTCTGGAGTGCATCACTCAAAGCCACTCGAACATCTTTGGAAAGTCTTAGGAGCTCGTATAATGACAATTTGGCCGGTGTGTTGGCCAATTGTGCCAGGATGTCAAAGTTGTAGGGCCTTTCCAGCCCATGAGGTGCCTCTTTTCGGAGAGATTTGTCAAAGCGAGTCACTTTCGGCCTAGGCTTATCGGTCGTTGGAGGTGGGGAAGGTTCCGGAGCGTCAGCAATGGCCGGCTGATGTTCTTCAGCCGAGTTATATGGCGTAGGTTGGGATTGAGCACCAGACCGAGTGACGACAGCTGTGGCTTCTTCGACATCTGCCGAAATCGTACGACAGGATCTGAATTTTCTACTCTCCTTCTTGCCAATGGGTAGTGATGCAGACTGAGTCACCTCAGGTACCAAGTCCGGATGGACCCATATGATGTCCCCTCGTGATGTTGTGAGGGGCACCAGACCAACAGTCTGATCTCTAGGAGGTAGAAGATTAGCAATCTCCATCATCGCCTGCGGGATGGGTACCACGCCGTCTTGAGTCTCTGTCGGAGGAAAGCTGCCAAACTGTACGGATACCATATTGGCTTCCACGGTCGCCTCTTCGAAGTCAATGGCCAGAGCCTTTGAATCGATGGATGTTGGATGTATCGCTTTAGTTGATAGCAGTCGTGTGTAGCATGGTGGACGTAGCGATGGTAGTGACAGTAGTTTTGGCTCTCTATTTCTGCCGGCCGAGGTTCCCGTCTTGGTGGAGGGAGCTGAATTCTATCTCCTTGTATGAGTATATCCAAGATGGGCTTGACATGGCCGTCTTCGAAGGATTAGGTTATTTGCGGCCCTTGCTTGTCTGTCGGTTTTGACTCAGGTTTCTGGGCTGTGTCGGCCACCATAGCCTTCTTATCCTTGTTGTCCCGATTGTTGGAGGAGTTACCACCATTGTTGTTGTTGGTATTGGGGCACTTGTCCTTGTCCTCTTCCTCCGAGATGTGCAATCCCAGTTGGCGAGCCTTCTTCAACCTGTCTTCGACGCTAGTGGCACTGATGATAAATGTTTTCCAGTCCTTAAATTGACTTTTGTCCATCCAGAGGCTGATTGTTGGGAGCAGTCTCTTTTGGCAAATTTCAATTAAGGAGGAATCCGGATTACTAGATGACAACTTTATTGCGGTTTGGCAAAATCGCTCAATATAGTTCCTTGTCAGCTCCTTCTCCCCTTGAACGACGTCCATGAGAGTGGACATTGTGACATCCTGTCCCACTTCGTAGAATCTCTCCAAAAACATGTGCTTGAAGCTGGTGAAGGAGTGGATGCAGTTGTCTGGCAGGTTACGGTATCAGTCGAAGGCGACCCCTTCCAAGGTCCCGATGAATAATCGTGTAAGGATAGAATCGTCATGGGGCAGATGGTCGGTGGTGACCTCGAAGAAAGTGATGTTCCGACTTGCGGAGGTCTTTCCATCGTATGGATTGATGTGGAATGGTTTATACTTTGGTGGGAAGGGAATATCTCTCGACGCAGCGGGATATGGTTGTCGTATCTTGAGATCTTGGCAGTTTTTTCGGGCGTGGAACATGGCTCGGAGCTCCTGGACCTCTCTTCTTGCCTTCCTAGCCTCGTCTGCAGCGATAGGAGCCGACATTTCAGGAGAATTATTGCCCGGGTTCGGTGCCGCTGAGTTCGAGTCTGCATTGACCGTGGGACCCAAGTTTGTTTGACCAGCTGTCCCTCCTTGCAGAGTAGGGAGGGCTGCTTTGATCTCGTCCACCGATTTGACCAAAGTGCGCAGTATGGCCTCCAGAGTATCGATGCATTGACGATCACTGGGACCATCTTGTTCGTCGTTTGTCATAAATGTCATCCTCACATGAGCAGAAGTGGAAGGGACGGTGGACGATGTGCCCTCTGAATCATACTCCTGTACCGAGAAATCATCGGGGTATGTGGGAATATTCTTCTCTGGTTCGGACTCAAAAAGAATAGTACCCCCAGCTTCAGAGCTTACTTCATTTTGAGAGTCGTGGACGTTCTCGGGGACGTCGGCACCTGCTGTATCTGAGGGGACAGTTGTTTCCCCGGGCTCGTCTCCTTGGAACATCGGATTATTGTGGATGTTCGGAGGAGTGCTACCTCCAGTTCCAGCGACCCCCAGTGATGTGGATGATGAATCTTCTACTGTAGCAGATTTTGTCTTCGAACGGGTACCTTGGAAAACTCCGGTAGTGGACAACTGTTTAGATGATAGTTTTTTAGTCACAGTGGTTGAAATCTTCGGGCTGGAAACGTTTATCTTCTTCCCTCTCCCATCGGCGGGGATTTTTTTAGTAGAGTTGCAAGAAACGACGGGACGCACCTCATTCCCTGAGCTCGACTATTGTAATCTTTGGAAGACGGACTGGCGGTCTTCTCGTACTGTCGTATTGTTGCAACAATAGTTGATAATAATTTGGGTGCAGTGACGTCCGTGGGAGGACTCTTTGCACACCGAGGCCTCTTCTCTTTCCTTGCGTTTGTGGAGGATAACCTCACGAAAGTCAGATGGGTCTGGAACGACCATGTTTGCTCTCTTAATTTTGGAAGACTTTTGGGAACCACTCTGTCCATTTTCGCCGGGGGCTGGACTCGAGTGGTTCTGTACAAGTTCCCATCAGAGGCCCGCATAACAGTATGTGAAGCGCTCGAATGGTCAGAGGTCGGGACAATGGACTGAGCTTGCCAAGCTCGTGCTGCCCTAGACTTCTTCACTCTAGTGCGTGAGGGCACATAGTAGGAAGAGTCTAAGTAGTATTACAGAGAGTCGGACATATTTTCTCGGGAGTATGAGAGATCAGGACCATAGGAGAGGCGATCGAAGACTGGGCCTGAGCCGCATGGAGCGGGCAGCATTCGGCTGGAATCAACAGTCTTCATGCGGCTGGAAATCGTAGCCGTATGAGCTTTCTTCATGCGGCTGGAGGTCTCGGCCGCATAAGTATTCTTCATGCGGCTGGCAGTTTCGGCCGCATGAACATCACGCATGCGGCCGACAATCTTGGCCGCATGAGTGTTCAACCTGCGGCTAGTGCCTTTGTTCGGCTTCTTCCTAGAATCACTCTTTGCCCCTGTAAGTCCAGCATCGTAGTGCTTTCCTCTGCCAGATTTGGGGACAACAGAGTCTTCTATGGCTTGAAATGGTGCCGCATGAGAGTTTTCTTCGCCGTCTTGGGCAGCAGAGAGTACTTCGTCCAGAGCTTGAGGAGGAGCAAATGATTTTGGCCTCCACTCCCTACGAGCTTTCTTTGTGCGGATTCGCTTCTGGGCCGGACCAGCGCTCTTGTCGGCGAGCATTTCTTCAAACGCATGTTGGTCGAAGCGGACGACCATCTTCTGTTATGTGGAGCCAAGTTTGGCTGCATCCGATTGCATCACCAACTTCTCAGCCGTGGAGAAGTTTATCTCCAGCAGAGTCGCCATCGTGCTTGCCATGAATTATAAAAGAACAGAGCAATTATATCGGAGGACTAGACTTTTACTTCACAATACAAACTTCTCTCGTACAAAGAAAGCCTAGGGACGAAAACCTAGGTACAGCAATCAAAGTACAATTGTTTAGTTTTTCTGGGGGGTAACGGTAGAGGCTCGAGAAAGCGACGGCAGCTCTGCCTTACTCCTTGGATGATCGGATGCAGCCTTGGCTCTGGTGAAGAAATGCTCTTGAACGTGTGGGGAGACTCCCTTGCGCTTTCGGTCGCTAGATCTCTGGATGTCTCTGTAGTGCTCTCTCTCTCTTCTCTGTTCTCCTCTCCTGAATTCTCTAGTCTCTTCAATCCTCCCCCTTTTTTGCAAGGGAATGGCACCTTACTATTTATAGAAGTGGGGTGTGATCATTAGGGTTTACAAATGATTGCCTTCTTAAGAAGTCGGCGGTTAAGAATCAATTAATCTGGGCCACTCATTTTGATTGTAGCAAATCTAGGTAATTAATGTGGATTGTATCAAATCTCTGTGGGCAATAAATGTTGATTGCCATGAATCTTCGTGATTTGTGATAGCCTGCCACGTGTCCAATTTGCTTGATTTGATTTGATCCGGACAATTATGACGATTGCAACAAATCTAATTTTGTTAGAATTTGTTAGCACCCATAGTTCCAGGAAACATAAGACTGCCACGTGTCTCAATTGTAACGAAGAGTGCCACGTGTCTCAACTGGACTGTCCTGGCCGAGCCACATATGGGGGTGTCCTCTCAGCCGCATGAAACATGCAACCGTATGAGGATGGGCAGCCGCATGTGGATGGGAAACCCCACGTGGATAGGCAGCCGCATGGGGATAGACAGCCGCATGCAGATAGACAGCCGCATGCAGAGGGGCAGCCGCATGAGGATGGGCAGCCGTATGCAGATGGGCAGCCGCATGGGGATAGGCAGCCGCATACAGATGGGTAGCCGCATGGGGACACAGACAGGCAGCCGCATGCAGATGGGCAGCCGCATGGAGCGGCCTCGGGACTTAGTGGATTTTGCCAGCTGTAAGGAGATCTTCTTCTCTTTCCTAGGATCACGCCATCATGTCAGTCATTATTGCGTCTTTACGTCAGAGCTCTCAGAGCAGCCGTCAGGGCACTAAATGCAGCCAAATATAGGGAAGAACTGTTGAAGGCCACATGGCTTTTTTTCTGAGCCGCATGGATCTATCCGAGCCGTATGGACCTCTGAGCTGCATAGACTTCTGAGCCGCATGGGGATCCGGAGCTGCATAGGTCTTTCTTTATTCTTTTCCATGCTTCTACATACACGACTATTCGTGGTACTGACCTCGTGTTAGCATTACAGATTTCTTTATCAGTATTGCTTTTACTTTCGAGATGACTGTACAGACTTGACATTGCTAGATTCTAGACATGGGGATTGGGGAGAACTTGACTACAATATCAGGCCTATTATCGTGTGGTCCGTTGTTTAGTGACCTTTATCTCTGTAGCAGAGTAAGGGATTATCACTGTCGAGAATTGATTGTCCTTGGTGCCAGGACACAGGTACTGGGGACAATACCCTGCTGAGGTGCTAGTGAGCCTTAGTAGAAGGGGTCTGGTATTCTAGAAAAGTCTCTCACTTGCATAGCACATAGACGAATATAGCATATTGCCTTAGTTCATATTTTTTTTCATTTCTGTACATTGGCATGTATATTATGCACCTTGCTAGTCCCCTGAGGACCTAGCTATTTTTCAGGCTTAGACGAAGCTGAAGACTACCCAGAGGTTTACGGTTCGGAAGCTGAGACCGGAGGCGTACCGGCACATGAGGACGAGATAGTGCTAAAGGATTTCTTGTGATTATGTTACCTTCATATTTAGTTTTCCTACATTATTCCATTTTCTTTTCATCAGACTTGTAGTTGATTTGTACTTTGTTTCTATCTCTGTGGTTTTGAGAAGTTTTACCCGTACAGACATCATTACTTTTATTGTTGGATATTTGAGACATTTCCTTATTTATTCTTGATCTCTTTGTGGTCTCTTTGGATGTGATTAGATGTATATACCTGTGGACTATGTTGTATTTCTTTGTGTTATCATGATTTATTGCTTAAGTATTTTGCTAATTGGCTTGTTGTGTAGCTTGGCCCATTGGTGAAGTGTTACTGGCATGTATTCGTATACCTGGTCCTACGTTTTTTAGGACTGGGCGTTACAGGCCATCTGTCAGTCGCTCCGGCCAAAGCAGCGTAGCCCGCATATCAGTCAGCAGAGCTGCTGACTCCGCGGTTCCTTATATAGAAACCGAGCCGAGTCAGTGAGCCACCTTGGCCGAGCCGCTAAGGTTCTGGATCGTCCGATCTGGACGGGAGTGCCAAGATCGTAACACGTGTCACTAGCCCGAGCTGCGGCTCAAAGCCACAGCCTCTCTCCATATATATATATATATATATATATATATATATATATATATATATATATATATATATATATATATATATATATATAGTAATTCCACAAGCTTCTTAGAGAGGAGTCCATCTAGGGTTCTTCAAACATCGCGGTGCGATTGTGACCAATCCAAGCGTTCGTTTCATGCGTCATTTTTTTAGTTAGAAATGTATCGAGTTAGTTTTCTGAATATGTAATTTTTTTTAGAATTTTGTGTATTAGTTTTTGGATAATTATTTGAGTGTCGGTTGTCCAAAAATTGACGTATCGTACGGTTTTTGAGATTATGAGAGATCCCGAACTTTGATTCACGATCTGTTTAAATTTTTGGAAATCTAACACAGAGGTCTACAACATAAATTTTTTTCCAAAAATTAATACTTTCATCTAGTATTTAATTAATTCTTAGAACTCAGTTTTGGCCGACGATTCATCGATTTGGTCACGGTTAGCGATAATGGCTATAACTTTTGACCAAATCATGATTTGGTGGCACCATCAATTCTAGTGCACTCATAATGCTGATATTTACTAGGTTGCATAGTCAAACCATTGAGTTTATGTCGTTTGACTACTTAGTCAATGGTATGCCTTGATTTGTGTGTCGTGGGTCCCGAATTGGAAATTATGATTTTTCTTGGCCAAAAGCTTGTGTTTAATTTTTATTTCAAAATTATAGTAGACTAGATTAGGATTTTAGATGGGTTTTTTCATAGTTAAATTAGATTAAATTAGGAAACCTATTTAGCAAATTCCTATGGTTTTAAAAGTAGGATTTTCAGATCTAACTTGTCATTATTCATGCGACGGGGTAGATCATGCTATGACGTCTTGAGTTTGTGACTTCATCATCTATCAGAGCGTGCAAGTATCTCTACGACCTATATTGTCTTTATTTTGTATTGTATCACTGTTACTTCTTTATAATTCATGTTGTCGTTGTTCTTGATTTATCATAATTAATACTTGTGTACGAGAGTTAGAATCGTTAGGGCATATATATATATATATATATATATATATATATATATATATATATATATATATATATATATATATATTCATGTCTTACTACTTGTTTATCATGTTTAATGTTTATCATATTGCTAATGTTTTATCATAATGAACATGTATTGTGAGTGACTTGTGTCACGACCCGCACCCGCTTTCTGGGATACGAATGTGTGTCCAAGCCAGCCTACGCCGCAGTTTCGACGGTAGAATGCTGTATATCCACAATGTTCAAAATCACAAATAATGCTCATTCACAAAAATTAATTTAATTTACAATATTCACAAGTTTACATTTGCAGAAAATATAAACTCTTATAAATATTGAAATGATTACAACTCATCTATCTAGCTAATCTCTAGGTTTGCGTCTGCAAGTACACCCGTAACTCCTAATGCTAAGCGAAGCTACTGCTAACCTGAAAAATGTTGGTTTCCACAGGAATGGAACGAGTACAATTCACTGAATGCAGTTTCAATAAATGAAAATGACGATACAACAAAGGTTAACCTTTAAAATATATGATTTGAAAAAAGTAAACACAGAAAGACAAAATAAAATTGAACGAAGGAAAACAGTAATTAAATACAAAGACAATACTCCCGACTGACTGAAGTACCTTTGATATGTGATCGGTCTCGGGACAGTTACACGACACGGTCTACAATATCTACACTGTATAATATACACTATCTACACTGTATAAAGCAATAATGAAACACTGTCTATATGGTATAAAGCAATAATAAAATACTGTCTATACGGTATAATACAATAATAAATCACGGTCTATACGGTATACACTGTATAAGGTCAGATCACACACCCTTGGTACTTCACCTCCCCGACACGACAAAATATAAACATAAAAGATGGAAATCACATATCTATTGACTAACAATGAAGTATAGTAAAGCTCAATATCGAAAAAAAATAAACTGTACTCGCCTGTGGTCCTTTGCTGGTGAAACCGATAATCCAAACCACTCAATGTGCCACAACAGTCAAACTCATACAACAGTCTCCAGATGCTGAAATAGACATTATCAATGTTCTCAGAATAGTCAAATTATCTAGGATTGCCTATTCTAAGTCCAATTCTGGACACAGGGACAAAACGATAATTTTGGGTCAAAACGGTGTCCGCCGTTGGACCTGCTTTGCACCGAAAAGCATGCCAGAGTCAATGGTCTCTAAAGTCGTCAAACTATATGTCTACAAATTTATTTTGATGATATGAACCCAACCGCATGTTCAAAGTTGAATTTTGACGAGCCGTGCACAAAATCACCCATTGAGTCAGATCGTGGGGCCCGCAAAACAACGATCCGGTCAACTGTCTCAGAATCGGACCAAACTTGGCATGCAGGACCAGAAAAATGATACGGTCCTGTTGGCGCAAGTTTTGTCTCGATCTGAAGAACGTACACAAAGTAATTGAAAATTTTGCAAAGAGACTGAGACGGTAAATTTTGACGGATACGCATCAAATTCGTCGTGCACACGCAATCAATTTAAATTCCGTCAAAGCCCACACGTCCACGAAGTCGATACGCACCTTTCGATGCTTTCATTTCGTGACCACATCGCCCAGATTGGTAGGACGCACGACGTATCGAAGGTTTTTAAAGTTTTTGAAACCAATTTTCATTAGTTTTTTTTCTAATTTTCAAACTGATCTATCGTACTGTATAATCAACTTGGATTAAAAGCAATAGCAGGATTTTAATCTTGTTTATATATTCTATAATTTTGTTAAAATAGATTTTGAAAAATCTCTATGGTTTAGTAGAAATCTGCCTTCCAAATTGGGTTCCAAAAACAGTTTTAATACTCTGTTTCCTGTGGGTTTTCGACAACTTTGTGTCGATCTCTCTGATAGGTTGTGCGACTACAATTAAATCTAGTTGATGGGGTCTACTCTTGGTTATGTGCTATCCAACAAACAACTGGATCAGGAAACGGAGGAGCGATGAGCAAGAGAAAGTGCCTAAAATATGAGTGCTCGTAACATACTGCTGCTATGTTGTGGCTCAGTTTGGCCGGCCTTGGCGGCGCTCCGGCGATACCCGACGGCGACAGATAAGTATTTTTTTGCCCATCATTGCTTTTATATTATTTGTCTTCCATTGAGTCTATTTCATACTATCATTATGTCATAGTAGTCCTCTTCTTACCATATCATGTCATGCCTATAATTTATCTTCCTTTATCTTCCTTATTATCATTTTTTCATGAATGTATACTATACTGTGTAATGAAGTATTATGGTGATCTTGCTCCAATCCTGACTTGATAAATATTTTTTAGCTTTAGACGACATGACTTGCCTCCAGATCTACGGTGAGTATATTGGCGACATTGACGTTACTGGCGTGTACCCGATTCCAGCACTGATGTGAATTAACATATTTTATTTCTTATGCATTAACATTAGTTAGTAGTTGTAGCTATGAATTCTAGTTTATTTATTCTATTTTCTGCTACCGGATTTCACAACAAGAAAATATAGTTTCTGTGACATGTATAGTTGTCACAGAAGTTATAAAACTCGTCACAATACATCTTCTGTGACGAGTACAATGACGACTTACTTTCGTAGCCTATACCTCCATATCTAAAAGAATAGGTGACGAACAAAAATTTTTATCACAGAAAGTTCTCTACTGTGATAAGAATATGTTGTCAGTGATGGTATACTTTCCGTGACAACAAATGTGTCACTAAAAATGTTATAAGTGACACACGGTATTGTCACAAATAGAATTTTATTGTAACTAAAAATAAATAAATATATTTTTGACAAAAAATAAAAATAATTTCCGTGACGACGTTTGATATCACAAACAATTTTAGTAACACTTTTATTATTGTCACAATAAACATATATGTTTAGTGAAAAGCACATGTCATCATTATAAACACTTGCAGTAATACTTTTATTGTTGTCGCTATATACTTATATGTTTAGTGAAGGTAAATGTTGTCACTGTCGTGTGCACTTTATATGTTTAGTGACAAATCAATATTGTCACGAGTAATTTTTTTCATTGTCATTATACATTGAAACACAAGAACACACAATACAATATCACACAATTCTTGTAGAAGAGAGTATGCATGATTGTGCTCATCCTCCAAGAACACCCCCGTCGACTTTCCAATGTAAACCAGAACTAACATTCACAAATTTCGTACTTATAAAATAATTATATTGCTCATCCTGCGTGATTGTGCTCATCCTCCAAGAATACCCCCATCCTTTATATAGACGACTAACTCTAAAGTAATTATAAACAATAACATCAAAAGTAATTATATCAATCCTCAAAAAGTAATTATATTGCTCCTCAAAATTCAGTACTTATAACATGAAGAGAAGTAATATTTAGTACTTATAAAATAAAGAGTATCCAAACTAGCTGGTACATAAAACCAAGAGTAATCTATAAATATAAAGTGATGATCAATTGCATATGCAGCTCCTGTCCTGGTGATGATCAATCTTTAATGACCTGCAAAAATTAATGAAGATAATATTTAGAATATTATATAAGTATATATATACAAGAAAAAATTGTCAAAAAAAACTTGATCATTCATGTCATGCACCATGTAGATAAAACTTGATCCATTTCACTTATTAAAAATGATATGTCATGCACCATGTAGATAAAACTGGATTTATTTGGAATGGTAATCACTACTTCGTTCTATACTCAAAATCATTACCTGTTCTTATTGATGTTGATAAAACTTACTCTTAAATGTTCCCTGAGGAAGTAGCAAATGGGAAAAGAAGTTTTGTTTCTTCTTTAAAAGCAAGAGCATTGAAAGAAGGGGGTTGCCAAACAAACTCTTCCAAAGATGTACTATGACTTATTTCAGGGAGGAGCTGAGGATGCATTTTCTCTAAGAGAGAACATTAAAGCATTTCAATGAATTATGTAATAATGCTACCTACATTAATCAAATATTATTTTTAACAGTAAAATTCACAAATTTTTATCTAATGCATCATGATTAATTATCTGAGGGTTCTTCTAATCTTGACAAAGACGAACACGCTACACCAAATAATAGTGGCTATCAGAACAATCGCAAGAGCAAGGAGACTTTGGCTATTAATCTTAAAGGCAAAGAAGTCCTAGCTATCAATGTAAATCAGCCAACATCTACCCAAATAGCACCACCACAACGGGCACCACATCCAAACAAAAAATACTCTTTTGATGAAGATGATATCATGATTATCTTTGATTGTCTCATCAAGAGCAATAAACTTTAACTGCCAGAACCAAAACGGCCAGAGGAAGTTGGTAAGACTGACCATCCTAAATATTTTATTTACCACAGATTTATAATTGGACATCCAAGTCGAGCATGCTATGTGCTTAAGGATAAAATTCAGGAGAAGGTCAATTCCGGTGTAATTACTTTCCAACAAGACGTGAAAACTGTAACGGCTAACATCGTCTCTTTATAGTTCAGAGATTTTCTTGCTCAACTTGTGCAGGATGGTGTCATCCCCATCCCGAGAACTACTCTGGAGATTGTTAATCTTCCATTGCATGAACGGATGGTCTTATTCCTCCGTCTACTGATAAAGGAAAAATTATGTGGATCCATCCAGATATAGTGGCGGACTTCGAAACACCATCTTCTTCCACCAAGTCTAAGACTGCCACTAAAATAAATTATGTCATATGATTTCATTTGGTGAACATTGTCTTCCATCCCTAACTGCCACCTTCATCTCGGCAGCAGATAATCCTTCTTCTTCTTTTCCTGCTGAGACAACATTGTCAAAGTCGAAAGCCAAATACCAACCAGTTTTCTATCTGTATAGTCCATAATCTCGTGAACTAATGACGAAAATGAGATATGATCTACAAAAGGCCTCTGGTTTGAACCATGGAAAGGGATCTCCTATACCCCTTTCCCTATGTCTTTCTCATAACCAATCTCGAGTTGGTTTGGGTTACTGGACAAACCCTCCATCTTGCCAAAAGAAATCTTCCAGAAACAAGATCCAGGCAAAGAGTTGCAATATGGTATCCTTCAAACCTGTATCCGAAGAAGAAGTCTTAACTAGTACCAGGTCTAAGAAATCTTACCTAAGAGACTATTCAGAAGGTCAAGAAAACCCTGTTCCAGCTCTGGAGGCTCCTCAAGCACCATCTTCTCCTGCTGTCAATGTTCCATTAGCTTCATCACCTCCAATAGAGCCAATCTTCCCAAACTGACGACAGTCGACAAAAGAAAATAGCATGTCCATTTTGATAAAGTATTGAAGAATACTCCTACTTTGGGACTTAAGAAGCCGTATAACTTTGATATACTGGCTCAGCTGGCTAATACCCCAGCAAGATTGTCAATTTTTGAGCTACTCCATCTTTTGAAGGAAACTCGGGAAACGTTGAGTGAAGCTTTGATGCAAGCTAATACTTGTCTAACATTCCTCAAAAAGCCATAGGAAAAGCCTATAACATGCCTTCATTGTCATAGCGTGATGGAGCTGATGCCAAATATCACCTTTATAAAAGATGATATACTGTTGGAAGATAATCGTCATGACCGACCCCTCTACTTCACGGGATATGTCGATACCATGAAGGTTGATCGCATTTTGATCGATCCTGTGTCTGCACTTAGCATCATGCCAAAGACTCTACTAGATGCATTAAAGATTCCTGTACACAATCTTTCAACAACCATCACGACAATCATAGGATTCAATTCTGGAAGAAGTGAACCTTTGAAAAAGATCCGCCTGAAAGTTTAAATAAGCATTCTTCGTACAAAGGTTACTTTCTACGTGATCGATAATCATGGCTCTTATAATGCTTTACTGGGAAGACCCTTTCTGCATGAGCATAACATTGTAACATCCACTTTACATCAATGTTTCAAATATATGGACGCCAATGGAGAAGTCCAAAAGAAAGTAGCCGACCTAAATCCTTTCAGGGCATTGAAGCGCATTTTACGGACTCTCAGATGTACAAGGAGGAGTTCATGAAAGTTGTATTGGCGATGGATAGTGAGGAAGATCAGAAAGATACTTCAAGAGATGTTCTTATGATCCCCGTCAAAGGACGTACCACTCAGCCCTCTTCTTCTCAGACATTGACTATACATCTTTCCTCTCAAACAGCCTTCTGTTCTAGAAAGGGAACAAAGGGAGCTCAACTCTTCTGAGCCTCTTATTATCGACCTTCATCGTAACAAACCTTCACCTTCTCCTTTTCCTTCTTCGCCTATGGTTATCAATCTTACTAAGCCTTCTGTTAAGGCTAAGAATTATGTTGTAAATGATGATGTACAAATCAATAAAGTAGCATCTCCTTTACAGTATACTGATGTTCTTTATTATACTCGATGTTATTTAAAAATGTTAGTTAACTTCGAACCACTTACCATAGGAGCAGTTGAAGCTTGCTAAAACGAAGTATTGCTCGAGCCAATGCAGGACTCCTTCTTCTTTATTCCTTCCAGGAAGAAAGATGAATTTTCTATACTTTTTAGTAAAGGAACAGAACAAAAGATTATGTCTGATAACGAAGAAAAAAATTACGATAACGGAAGACTTCAACTACATCGTTATAGTCAGCAATCAAAAGATATTATTCAAAAGATGGGCTACAATTTTAAAGCTGGTCTCAATGGCGGCAAAGGAAGGTGAACACTTATTCGTATTCCTGCTTCGAAAGAAAAATTACAACAATACTACAGCAAAACGAAGCGAAGATTAGGTTATACTTCACCAATTCTGACTCCAGAAGCCTTTGAATCCGATAAAGAAGAATGATCTAACTCTTCTGATTCTATCTCATGAGATTTAGACACCAGTGTAGGGCACGTCCATCGAGTGACTCTATCTTCCAATATGGTAACTATCGAGTTCTCGAAAGATGACGGAGACTTTCTCGAAGCCTCTGAATCTGATCCTTGGACACAAATGATGGATACTCAATGGGAGCTTCGCTTTGAGCAACGTGAGCCACCTACTGAAGATCAGTTGGCTCAAGTCGATATTAGAGATAAAACTTTCCCAAAATCGATATTTGTCAGCAAAAGCCTCCCTGAAGCGGATAAACATGATTTGATCCAACTCATTGGGGAATACATTGATGTATTCGCTTGGAGCTATGAAGACATATCGGGATTAGATCCTCAGATCACTACCCACAAGCTCAATATTCTGTCGAATGTGAAACCAGTCAAATAGCAACAACATCGGTTTCGACCTAACATGATGGATGCCATAGAAGCTGAAGTCAATAAACTCATTGCATGCGGTTTCATCAGAGAAGAGCAACATCCGAACTGGGTGGCTAATATTGTCCCAATTTTGAAGAAAATAGGGAAAGTCCGAATCTGCATCGACTTCAGATACCTTAATGAACCTTGTCCCAAAGACGAATTTTCTCTTCTAATCACTGATGCCATGATCGACAATACTTGAGGATTTGAACGTATGTCCTTTACGGATGGATTTTCAGGATATAATCAAATCAAGATGCATCCAGAAGATGAGAAAACTACATCTTTTCGTGCTCCCTCTTGGAGTCTATTGCTACACTGTCATGCCATTTTGTCTTAAGAATGCTAGTGCAACTTATCAGCGGGCCATAAGTACCATCTTTCGTGATCATTTACGAAAGACTATTGAATGTTATGTTGACGATATTGCTGTCAAAAGTCGTCTAAAAGAAGACCACATTCAAGACTTGAGAGCTATTTTCGATCTAATGTGCCACCATCAACTCAAGATGAATTCCACCAAGTCATTCCTGGGAGTCGCTAGTAGCAAATTTCTTGGATTCCTTATTACCTCTACAGGTATACACGTTGACCCTGAGAAAATCAAAGCCATTCAAGAGATGCATCCTCCACGCAACCTAAAAGAGCTAGGAGGATTCCTGGAACGGTTTGCGTATATCAGGAGATTCATCTCAAATCTCTTTGGACGTTGTAGACCGTTCACTCAACTCATGAAAAAGGTGTATATTTTATTTGGACTGAAAAAGGTCAACAAGCATTCGAAGACACAAAGCAGTACTTGATGAACCCTCCAGTTCTAGTACCTCTAGTGTCAGGAATACCCTTCCTGATGTATGTTCGAGCAATGAACCATTCCCTAGGTACTTTATTAGCTCAGAAGAATAAAGAAGGTCATAAACATGCTATTTATTACCTTAGCCGTACAATGATTAGATTTGAGCGTCGATACACCCCAGTAGAAAAAGAATGTCTAGCTTTGATGTTTGATGTTCAAAAGACGAGACATTATATCACTGGATAAACTATTCATGTTATTTCAACTCTCTCCGGGTCCTCATGAAGAAGCCCAGTACACTCAATTCTAGGCTTGCAACATGGGCCATATTGTTAGCACAATATGATATGATTTATGTTCCTCAAAAGTCTGTTAAAGGTCAAGTTCTTGCTGATTTTCTGGCAGCTCATCCAATTCCAAAAATGTCTAAACTCTATGACGAAATTCCAGACGAAACTTTGGAGTCCAATATGATTTTAGAAGAAATTCTTACCAGGCATCTATTCTTTGATGGTGCATCCAGAATCGGACCAAAAGGTGCTATTGTTGCTGGAGTCAGAATCGTCCTCGTCTCACCAGAAGGGTTAGCTATTCAAAGAGCTTATTCTTTAGATGAGTCATGTTCTAATAATGTAGCTGAATACAACGCTCTACTCATTGGTCTCCAATTGGTTAAACAATTAGATATTGAGTACCTTGAAGTTTACGGAGACTCCAAACTAATTGTCAACCAAGTTAGAGGTACGTACGAAGTTCGACATCAAGATCTGGTTCCATATCATGATGCAGCGATCAGGATGGCTACTTCATTCAAAGGCTTCTTCATCGAGCATGTATGCTGAGCGTGTAATACAGAGGCTGATGCACTCGCTAATCTTGCAGCAGTGTTAACAATTCCCGTAAGAAGGCAACAAATGATCGTCATCACTAATAGAGAGTTATTTTGTGTCGAGAATAACTTAAATATTGAAGTTAACAACTCAAACTTGGAATTCAATAATTCAGTTGAAATTTGTGCCATTAGTGAAGACTGGAGGACTCCTTTCATAGACTTCATGGTCCATGATATCTTACCCGAAGATCCTAAGGAGGCTACAACAATTCATCGGCGGTCACTCAGATTTTATTATAATCATGCTACAAAGACACTTTACCGATGAACGTTTGACGGTTTACTCCTACGCTATCTTGCGGGAGAAGAAGCAAAACAAATACTTTGTGAACCTCATGACGGTGTTTGTGCCGCAAATCAACCTGGTCCTAAATTACAGGATCGTATTCGCCGTAGGTGCTACTATTGGCCTTCGATGATATTTGATGCAATCGAGTATACAAGGAAGTGTCAAGCATGTCAATTCCATACTAACTTCATCCATCAACCATCATAATTACTTTACCCGACAACAGTATCTTGGCCCTTTGAAGCTTGGGGGCATGGATGTCATTGGTCCTATTAACCCTCCCTCGTCTCGAGGACATCGGTTCATATTGGCCATAACTGATTACTTCTCAAAGTGGACTGAAGCTATACATCTAGTTGAGGTCAAGACAAGCAGCGTTATCAATTTTATTAAGCATCATGTGATCTACAGATTCGGTGTTCCTCGGTAAATCATTCATGATAATGGGCCACAATTCATCAGTCGAAAGTTCACTCGATTCTGCGATGACAACAGGATCAATAATATTGCTTCTACAGCTTATAATCCTGCAGCTAATGGGTTGGCAGAAGCATTTAATAAGACATCATCAAACTCTTCAAGAAGTTTGTTTCTATCAATAAATGAAACAGGAGTGAAAAGCTTGAAGAATGTATGTGGGCTTACCGTACTACTATACGTACTCCTACAGGCTGCACACATTTCTCTTTAGTATATGGATACGAGGTCGTCTTTTCACCGGAAATCTAGATCCCTTCCCTAAGGATTGCCATTTCCAATGAACTCACAACCGAAAACAATGATCGTATGAGACTTCAGGAGCTTGAAGTGCTTGACGAGAAACGGCTCCTAGCTCAACAACATATTGAGTTATACCAAGCTCGTCTGTCAAAAACCTTCAATCGTAAAGTCAAATTCCGAACATTTCAGAAAGGAGAACTAGTTCTAACCATCAGACATTCTATGACTATGACGCACATGAGCAAAGGCAAATTCGAAGTGAAGTGGGAAGGACCCTACATTGTAAGCAAAGTTTTCTCCAATAGAGCTTATCAATTGACTAGTATGGATGGTCGAGTTGCCATGATGCCTATCAATATTATGTTTAAAACAAAGAGATGTCAACAAAGAGACTTAAAATGTAAACAAAATTCCTTTTATTATATATCTCAAACGGAAGGAAATACATAAAATTAACAAGGACCAGAGACTTCCTGATCGAAGACAAATTTTACAAGGAGCTCTAATACATTATTGTTGGATGACACCAACAATTCACATGCAGCTTTTCTCAGAGCTTCTTCCTCAGTAGTACTCCCAGGCTCCACCAGTTTGACAAGAATGTCCTGCTTCTTTCTAGGGACAGCCGAGATTTCTCTGACTTTTGGCTGAGTAGGCGGTGGAAGCTAGTCGGAAGGAGTGTCGAGGGCGGCTTCGATCTTCGGAATGACTTCTGCCTCCTTAGGCATATCTTCTGAAGACATTTGCAAAAGAAAGAAAATGGGTGAATGATGCCCTCAAAAAAGTTTCACACTATTTATAGACAGAAAGGCCAAACATTCTGTCTCAGGAATCGAAACAACCTTTCTTCGAAAAGGCATATTCGTTCATTCATATCCTTTTATATTATAAAGAGTTCTTCATTTATTCTCTGTCTCGAGAACCGAAACAACATTTCCTTGAAAAGGCATGTTCGTTCATTCATCTCCTTTCATCTTTTGTATAGGTCTCCGTTTATTGTCTATCTCGAGAATCGAAGCGACCTTTCCTTGAAAAGACATGCTTACTCATCAGTCTTTTCATCTCTATTTCATTTCGTGAATGGGCCTACATTTATTATCGTTTATTCACTTTTTCGTAAATAAAGCCACAAGATAATAAAAACTCAAAATCTCCTGTGGAGCCTATTCGAATCATCAATCTTGTCTTTTGAAATCCAGCTATTTTAAAAGATATCTTTTCTTTATGATAAATCTGTATTATCACAGATATCGTCTTTTTAGACATATTATCCCGTCTTTGAGTCCCAGTGGACTTGAAGATTATCAATAGAAAAAAATGAATTCATGTCCACATTACCTCTGGATTCTATTTTCTATATCATCACATCAAATCAAATCATAAATAAGAAAAATTATTCTTTATTCCTTCTTTAAAAACATAGATACATCTTAATGGATATCTATTACATCTCAGATTTTCATTCTAAATCTAACAAATGAAGGTCTATTACATCTTTGGATCTTCTTGTTGGTGCTAGTTCCTTGTCGACTCGACCTGAAGCAGCGAGCAAGGCAACGAAATCAACTTTGGTCTTCTCTCTCAGAAAGACGAGAGGAGAACCACAGAGTGTAGCAGCTCGAAAAAAAGTTGCTGTCAATACAACTGGTGGAGAAGAGACGACCCTTCATGAGAAGTAGAATAAGATCACCCTCGTGATACGATTCTTAATTCTGTGTTTCCACCGTCCAATTCTAATGTATAAAGGTCCTTCCTACCATCTTGAGGGAGCTCTTTTAAGCATGAAGAGTTCTGAGCTCTCTGAGGGGTGTGTCAAAGTGGTTCAACTTCATAGCATCCACAATCACTGATACCGGTTCTGGGAGTTTAAGTCAGTTGGTCCCCTGCAAACATCAGAAAGAAGAAGAGAATACAGTAAAGGTTCTTTTCTTCTCGTGACTATTTATATGCAATTGAAGCTGAAACGTTATGCGTGTCCATAGGCGTATATTTCAGGAAGAAACGACACGTGTTGTTTCGAAGCTGATATTGTCAGAACTGAGAAAGTGCAGCATATATCAAGACAGTTACACAACAAAGCTCATATATGCCCAAAATCAAGATGTATCAACATAGTTACGCGATAAAAGTTCAAATGTGCTAGGATTTATAAAGTTAAACTGTCTTTCATTTCATAATAAAAAGAAAAAGAGATAGACACTAAAAGGCACTATGGCCATTATGTAAAAATAACGATCTAATGTCACGTTATTTCCTCTTCCCGCCATCAGTCTGGCGCAAAGCAGCGCTCAACTCCTCTATATTGGGGATCCCCGAGCGATACATCAGATGGAGGAATCCTTCCCTCTGTTCCAGTGCGCCACGATCTTCGGAAGATGATGGCCCACCTTGGGAACGAGCGAAAACTGCAAGGGTCAGGCCAAAATAGTTCAGGAAGTTCTCTGCCCTCAGGGACGGGTCGGTTTCCAGCAGATATGTCGTAGGCCCAGAATTCGACTTCTCGCTATTGACAGTAAGGTTTACCTTCTTGGGTACCAAGAGAGAGAATGAGGATAGAGGATTGAAACCTCGTGTCTATATATACAGTGAAGGTCGGCTCCTGCCAACTCTTCGTCTTTCCAATAAATGGGCACGTATCACTTAACGAAGGAGAAAGGAAAAAGGCGTTTGAAAAAGAGTGCCCCATAAATAGTTTCATCGTTGGAAATGAACCGAGTATTTAATGCTCTATTCAGTCACGTTGCACGACACTTACATTGTGCCGCACTCAGCATACGCAGCCATCAGGTTGCACAACAATCATGTTATGCTGCATCTTGCTGCACAACGCGTCAAAATTGTGCACAAAATACAACACAGATTTCGAAGTGTCGCGCAACATGGGTTGACAGTAACCAAACCCTAAAAAGGGAGGCACAAGTTATGAGTTCTACCCTACTCTAAAAAGAGTGGGTGCACGATGTCAGAAGCCGGCCAAACCCTATGGGGTAATCGATAATCGGGTCTATGATCAAGTGCTTACCTTCCACGGCCGGGTTGACAGTCTCTTGTTTTGACGAAGACGAAATGTATTGATATACACGTCATTACGTTTTGCATGATAAAGAATGAGATGAAGGCTCGGCAAAGCCCTTTCCTTTCTTAACATTGAATCTCATGGGCACCATTAGGGTTTGTCAAAGAAGCTTTTGAATCGGGAAGAAGAAGAGACAGAGTGGTCAAAGGAGATCATGAAGAAGAGAAGGAGATAGGGTTTCGAGAAAGTCACGTTGGTGAAAAATAAAAGGCACAGAGTGTACGGATATTTATAGCCCAAATAGTTACTCAATCGATGCTGAAGAATCGGGCTCGAGTTCACTGGCGCAATCCAAACAAAATTAACATATTTTAAAATATTTCAAAACTTTGAAGTATTTTCAAGTTTTAAAATTTTTGAAGGAGGTCTTATAGAGGCTAAAAATCAAGATGCGCTGCCCATTAAAGTGTTCGATCATCAGATAGCACCAAATCATTATGTTGTGCCAAATCATCAAGTTGCGCAACATCAGGTTGTGCCAACATCTGGTTGCACAGGAGTCAGGTTGTACGAGCACCACGTGGCGTACTTCCTCGAGAAGCTATAACAGCATCATCATTGCCTGACAGCTGACAGCACAGAGATTAAGGACTTCAAATCCCGCACAACGCGACGTTTGAGAAGATTTTGTCAATATGTAATTAATGCTGACAGCTGGTTCACGCAAGTCATTGTGTGGTGTAAGAATTAATCAGTACAACACAGAAGATCTATTAAAAGATGCCAGTTGTTGAGCTGTGCCCATGCGCAACCTGGCTAGTTGGCGCCACTTGATCAACTCTTATTTTAAAGCAGGGTGACGTGGCGCACAAGCCACTAACTTTGCAGAGCGTGCCCACTACACAATAGTTGGTGTAACCTCTCGCACAGGTTACTATATTGCGCCCACTCACAACCTGATAAAGCTCGTGCTAGGTGATCAAACAGTGTTCCGAACAAAGTGACGTGGCGCACATGCCACTAACTTCGCTGAACGTGCCCACTATACTGCCCACGACCACGCACATCTCAATCAAACGATGCCACATGTCTACAATAGTTAGTGCAACCATTTGCGCAAGTGAACAGGAGACGTGCAACCTGAAGCACCTGCAACCCAGAATAACTGCTAAGCAGTTATTTTAAGAACTCTATAAATAGAGTTTCAAATCAATCTCAAAGCATCAAGAATGATCATAATCTCCTGCTAAAGTGCTGTTACGTCCTCTAGAGGCTTTTGTCTTCGATATCACATCGTCCAGGGAATAAAGTGATCGTCTTCTAATCAGATTCCTATAGTTGTACTTTCCCAGAAATTAATTGTACTCTTGTACTCTTTTCTAAGTTTGTAATAAAGAATTGTGTTCATGCAAACAATTGTAATAGTTTGTGAAAGAAATCTGACTATTATATAAATAAAAGAAAACATCATGCAAGTACAAAATGTTCATCTATCTTCCTTGTTTGTCTAATTGTCGATAGTCCGGACGATCACCTTCTTTGAGATTGAGGTAGGCTCTCCTTCATATCGTATTCTCCGGGGGTACATCATCACCTACATTTTGGGTATCCTTATGTTGCGTGAGTACTGGTGCTGATGGAGTCGTTAGTAGTTGTGTATAATAATTTCCATCCATACCAAAGCTTTCAAACCAACACTACAACAAATAGGGCATACAATAGCAGTTTATCTATAGCGTTCAAGCCTCCCTGCTATAGAATGTCATCATCAATAGCATTCATTATTCAGTGCTATTAAAAGGTAATACAATAGCAGTTTATCTACAGCGTTTGAGCCTCCCTGCTATTATAATATCATCATCCATACCGTTCATATGAAATGCTATTAAAAGTTCATACAATAGCAGTTTATCTAAAGCGTTTATGCCTCCCCGATATTAGAAGTGTCATTATCAATAGCGTTCATTATGCAGTGTTGTTAAAGGTATAGTTTTTTCTGACCGTTGCTATGCCCGTATGTCTAAGGGTGAGCATTATTCGATTTTGGACCGAAATCCGAACCGAACCTAACCGAATAAGAGATTCGGTTCATTTGAAAAAAAATTGGTTCGGCTTCGGTTTCGAAAATACTAAAAAAAATTATTCGATTTCGATTTAAAACCAAAAACCCCAATAAGATTTATTAATTTATAAAAATCCTAATTCTATGTATATTTAGTAACTAAAAATGTATATATTTGAAAGCAACAATTATATATATATATATATATATATATATATATATATATATATATATATATATATATATATATATATATATATATATATTTGAAGTCCTACTTTTGATATATTTTTGACATATAACAAAAAGTGTACAAACTTACAATTTCTTTAATATAATTAAAATATGATTTCTATTTATTCGGTTTAACCGAATAAATCAAATAACTGAATAGTTTATTCGGATCGGTTCGATTTTGGTTTTGGTTAATTTCGGTTCGGTTTCGGTTTTGGAGTTTTTGAATTTCGGTTTATTTGGTGTCGACTATTTCGTTTCGGTTGAAACCGCGGATAAACAGAAGGCTCACCCCTACATATGTCAAAGTAAGGTATCCAGTTCGATTAGGAGTAGCATCATATTGTATATATTTTACATGATTAAAAAAAATACTATAATGTATTTTGGATGCTATATAAGTTACAACGTCGTAATGGGATTAAATCGTTACCGTAAAAAAAAATTCATGCGAAGGAGCTGCAGAATACTCTTCAACTAATCCCACTAACCTTTCAAAAATTTTATCTAAAATTTCTCTCCCCTGGTAAACTGAATAAGAAAATTTAGTAATATATATACGAAATATATCTTTGTATATTTAGTTAATATATATATTAGAAAAAAATTATAAATAAACTAAAATATTGGTTATAAACCAAATAAACTGAAAATTGAACAGATTTATTCCATTCGGTTTGGTTCGGTACAGGATATTTCAGCTGGTTTCAATTTTTATTATTCAATTTTCGGTCGAATTCGATATTTGGTAATTCGGTTCGGTTAACCGAGTTAATCAAATGCTCACAATTGAACTATCTACTGTTCCAATCATATGGGAGAAGCAACACAGTTTTATAAAATATATTTATATTAAAAAATAAGTTATAGTATGTTGTGACTGCTATAGAAACGATTCAGTTTTGCTAAAAAATTATAGCGTTCTCCATAGCGGGCCATCCCGTCCGTTAGATGTTTTGCAATTAAATCGAAATCGTCTATAGCAAAACGCTATGTCTTATGTTTAAAAAAACATTATTGTATTCTCTACCTCATAACCTGGGCGCCTAACTGAAAAACTCCTTCAACTCCTCTAACCTGGACGCCTGACTGAAAACCCTCTCTCACGAAAACCCTCTATCTTCCTCATAACTCTTTCTCACGAAAACCCTCTCTTCCTCATCTTCTTCTCTCTGTCACGAAACCCTCTTCCGGAAACCCTCTTCCTCAGGTAACCCTCTTTCCCTCACGAAACCCTCCCTCTTCCTCGTCTTCTTCTCTCTGTTTCTCTCTCCCCTCACGACAACCCTAAAAATCGATCGACTGTCCATAGCAAAATGCTATTTTAAATTGTTTTTTTCCCGTCAATAAACTATCTATCAGTGGCGGTGTATATGTGCCTCCTCGATTTGTCAGAAATTCGGGTTCGGCTTTGGATGGAATATTTAGGGTTTTCGTGAGGATGTTATAGTTTTGTTGGATCGATTTGTTGGATCGGCTTTGGATGGATTAAATCCATTTGGGCATTGGATGGATTATTTGGGGTATATGTACCTCCTCGATTTTGTGGATCGATTTGTCAGAAATTCGGGTTCGGCTTTGGATAGAAATTATGTTTCTATGTACAACTCCTTCAACAGAATTTCTGTGGCGTTTTGTTGTATTTGATGTTATTGGTTTGTTTCAGGAACCCTAAATTTGTGAAGTATTGAAGAAGAAGAAAGTGCCACGATTTTGTCATCGCTCTGTAAGTCATTCCTTTTTCGTATATAATTTGTTTATATTTTTGGTTTATTTCAGGAAGTGACAATTGTTGTTGTTTACTAATGAATGTACAAAGTCTAAATTATTTAATTTAAAACTCTTTAGGGCCACGTACAAATTATTTTTGGTGTTATCAAGCTCGATATAAGCAAGTTGTGGGTGTCAACATGATGAATAAATATTGGATTCATATTAACAAGTATTGAAATCCTTTTCACTATACTAATGTGTTAACTTAATTAAATCCATCTGTATGTCTTATTTATGTTATAATTATTTTGTATTTTTTTGGAATACGACATTGTATAAGAAATATGTTCGTCAGTTTGTGGATTTTGCCAAGTCAAATGCAAATAATCCAGACTTTATGTTATGTCCCTGCATTGATTGTAAGAATTTGTATCGTGGTAATAAAGATATGATTTTACTTTATTTGCTAAGACGTGGGATGGATATGTTTTATACAACTTGGATTTGGCATGGGGAAGGAATTTCAAATTTGGAACAGACAGAGGATACTAATATAATTGAAGATGCATATGTTCAAAATGAACCCAATGCTGAACCTATCGAAGAAGAAAGGGATGGATTAACAACCTTATTGAAGGATGCAAATAATCCATTATACCCAAGTTGCAAAAAGTATACTAGGTTATCGCAACCGTTATTTTATACAAGCACAAGTCTATGTATGGAATTTCTAATAAATGTTTTAGTCATCTTTTGGAAATATTGTATGATATTTTACCTGATGGAAATACAATTCCAGAATCCTCACGTGACGTTGAATCGTTGCTTAAGACATTTGAGCTTGATTGTGAGAAGATAGATGCATGTCCCAATGACTGTTGTCTATACAAAAAAGAATTGAAAAATGAGGAAAAATATAAAAAAATGTGGATTGAAACGGTGGAATAAGACTGGCAAAATTCAAGAAGGAGTTCCAGCAAAAGTACTAAGGTACTTTTCGATAATTCCAAGGTTCAGAAGAATGTTTCAGTCACCTGAATCGGCTGAAAACTTAAGGTGGCATTATAATCACAAAAGTGATGATGACATCATGAGACATCCTGTGGACTCCTTATCATGGAAGACAATTGATATGAAGTGGCCCTCTTTCGCATAAGAGCCACGCAACCTTAGACTTGGCCTTGCTGCAGACGGGTTTAATCCTTTCAGCGATCTTAGCTCTTCATATAGTTGTTGGCCAGTGATGCTCACGACATACAATCTCCCACCATGGCTATGCATGCGAAAAGAAAATGTAATGTTGACACTACTAATTCTTGGACCGAAGCAACCTGGAAATGATATAGATGTTTATTTACAGTCACTAATAGATGATTTGCTAGAGCTATGGAACAATGGAGTGTATGCTTATGATGCATTTAGTAAATCTTTTTTCAACTTGAAAGCAATTTTGATGTGGACAATAAATGATTTTCCAGCTTATGGTAACCTAGCTGGATGTACTACCAAAGAAAAAGTTGGATGTCCCATATGTGGAGTGAATACATGCTCAAAATGGTTAAAATATAGTAGAAAAACCGTCTACATGGGACACAGACGTTTTCTTCCAGCCAAGCATCCATTTAGGTTGAAAAAAGTTGGTTTGATGGTAAGCAAGAACATAGGGAACCACCTAGATTAATGATTGGATCAAAAATTTTAGAAGGACTAAGAAATATGACAAATGATTTTGGGAAAGGAAAAGACAATGGCAAAAGAAAGCGACAATCTTTAGAGATGTGGAAGAAGAAGTCAACATTTTTTTACTGCCGTATTGGGATCGTCTGTTTTCCTTTTATTGATTTTCATTCATTCGTTTGCTTACTTTAAATAAAAATCATGTTTTTCGTAGATACATAAAGATCCTTAAAGGATACGTTAGAAATTGTGCACGTCCTGAAGGTTGTATAGTAAAATATTATCTTGCTGACAAGAGCATGAGATTTGTTAGTGGGTACATAAAACAAGTTGCTGAGATGGATCATCGTCCAAATAGAAATGAAGATATTGAAAGTGATGCAATTTTCGATGACCGTCCAATTTCAAAAGGAACAATAATGACATTGGATAAACAACAGCTACAAAGTGCTCACCATTATGTATTGTTCAATATGGATGAAGTCGAACCTTATCTAGAGTAAGTTATAAGAAAACATACTAACGCCAACGTAACTTGCCAATATCTATAACTAAAATCATGTAAAATTGTTTTCCCTCTTAGGATACACTTGAAGGAATTGAAACTTTCGGATAGACGCCTTGTTCAAAATGAAAATTTACTTCAAGATCGTCATTCGAAGGAATTGTCATCTTGGTTAAAACAGAAGGTCCCAATTTCTTTTTTTTTTAATACCCTTAGCACATTATTTTCCAAAAAATGTATGTCCTTACCTTTTGTTTTGATTTTGAACAGATTGAGGGACAATCCTGTGGAAACATATCCGACATGTTAAGAGGGCTTGCACATGGCCCTTCAAAATATGTTGTGTCTTATTCAGGATTTGTTATCAATGGTAACCGCTACCATACAAAGGCTGCTGAGAACTCTAGGCAGAATAGTGGTATTTTATTTGAGGCAACAACCATTTGTAGATCCAGCTCGAAGGATAGGAACCAAGTCACCGATACAGTTGCCTATTATGGAGTGCTTAAGAATATATTTTGCTTGGTTTATCATACCTTTCACATTCCTATTTTTGATTGTAATTGGGCTAGCACAACAAATGGTGTCAAAATAGAAGATGGGTTTACCTTGGTTAACCTTCACCAAGGAAAACACCGCTTTGAAAGAGACTCGTTTATTCTAGCATCACAGGCAACCCAAGTATTTTACTCTAAGGACACTGCTTCATCTAATTGGCATGTTGTGTTAAAGGCACCAGCAAGAGGTTTTTAAGATATGGATATGGTCGTTGATCAAAATGTCTATACACCATCATTAGCACCAGTGGATGTATCAAAACTAGATAAGAATGTTGAGGATGGTAGTGATAGTTATCTTAGAAAGGATTGTGAGGGCATTTATGTTTAAGAGGTATTTTTCCTCTATATTTAATCTTATGAAACGCTCTATATGGTTTAATTGGTCTCTATGATACACATGCCTCTGTTGCTTTGCCATTGTGGTCTTTGAAGTGAACATTGCTAATCTGGCTTTTAGATTATAATTGCGTACTGTTGATTGGTGCAAGACCTGTAGAAAAACTGTGTACTGTTGATTGGTTTTCAGATTATAACAAGAACCCATAGTTGTTTGGTTTCTAGATTATTCTTGATTTCTGATATATAAATGCATTTGTTTCACACTTTCAGAGTAAATTCCATATTTCTGATATATAATTAATGCAATTATTTTGTTCCCCAACTGATCCATATTTCTGATTGGTCTCTATGATACATTTGTTCCACACTGTTGATTGGTCTCTATGATCCATATTTCTGATTTGTTTCACACTGTTGATTGGTCTCTATGATACATTTGTTTCGCAATTTCAGAGTAAATTCCATATTTCTGATATATAAATGCAATTATTTTGTTCCCCCAACTGATCCATATTTTGCACTTTCTAAGAAGTATACTACCTTCAGCATTGCAATGGCATATGGAGATGTCATGTTGTTGTATTGTTTTGGGAATATTTAATCTGTTGATTACAATAAAACTCTATTCTTGTGCAAGTGCCTAGCAGTTCTTACTACATCTGATTAGTTTGTTCTGTGCTACCCTATCCGATCATCATCAGTGAGTAATTCTTGCTCGCTGCTACCCTATCTGGCAATGTCACCAAAGCAGAGGAGAAATGATGCTCACGCTGAGGTAAATAACCTTCAACATGTATTTGAAATTAAGCTTACATCAATCTCATTTATTTGTTAATGTTTTAATTTGTTGCATATTTGTACAGTTCAAAACGTACAAAAAAGAGAGCAAAGAAGTAAAGACAAGGCATCGATGCTGCTCTTGTGAATAATCCAAATGTTGGTCTATATATAAGTGAACTAGGAGGTTCGAATGCGGTAAGGATTTAAGGCTGCTCTAAATGTGTCTGATGCATAAATGTTTACTGTCTGAATTAGTCTTGTAGAGTTGCTCTGTTTGAATTAGTCTGATGCATAAATGTTTACTGTGTCACTCAAGTCAGAAGTTTACTGTCTTCTTGTAGTTTGCTCTGTTAAATATCATTGCAACCTGTCATCTAACTAATTCAAAATTACTAAGTGGGAAGTCTTCTTCTATAGCAATGCTTACATATATTTCTAATGCATATGTTTACTGTGTTCTTGTAGAGTGCAACTCAAGCGAGCAAATCAACAAAGAAGCACAAGAAGCAAAGCAAGGATAAGGAAAAAAATTCAAATGAAGAAAAAGAACCAGAAGTTTCAAATGAGGGACAAGAACCAGAAGATTCAAATGACATACAAGAACCACAAGCTTCAAATGAAGGCAAGACAGGGAGAACAACAAGGACTAGGGGACCCACTAGGTGTAGTGCTTTGCCTGTTGAAAGTGGCAATAGGCTAGAGGTGGAGTTAAATGAAAATGGTCAACCAATTGGAAGGAACTCGAAACATCTTTCAACTTTTGTCGGATGTTTGACACGTAAAATGGTACCAATAACGTTCGATGATTGGAGACATATACCTTCTGAGAGCAAGGACTTCTATTGGAAAGATGTTATAGTAAGATGAAATTTTACATTCAAGGTTAAATATAGTTTATATCTACTATCTTTGTAATAATTACTTATGTCTATTTTGCACTTGCAGCAAAAATTTACATTCAAGGAGCGTGATGAGGAGGCAAAAATGTATGTCCTCCAACAAATGGGAAGACTTGCTACGACCAACAAATCAAATTTGGGAAAATATTTGAAGAAAAAGCCGAATGACGTAGACCCGGTAGAGTGGAAACTATTTGTTAATTAAGAAAAGATCATCAAAACAATTTAAGGTATGTTAAATAAATATTTTTTGAAGCTTCAATGTCTAATATTTAAGGTATTATCTAATAATATGCATGTGATTGTACATAGGAGAGGTCTACAAAATTTAAACAAATGAGAGAAAAATAAACAATGTCGTACCTTGGAAGTAGAAAAGGCTTTGCTCTCATTGCCGATGAAATATTGGTAGGTATAAAATATTTTTTTCATTCGTATTTATCTTTCTCTACTTATCAATGCCAATTTACCTAATACAACGCAGAAAAGGGAGGGACCATGTCCTAAAGATAAGGTTAGGCTTCGTGCTTGGATCCAGGGATATACTACTGGGGAAGGTGAAGCTAAGCACTCAAAGGACAACGAACTCATTGTATGTATAACACAATCTGATACTTCACTGCAAATTAGTACCCTAACTCTAAATTACCTACAGATACCTAAATCTGATACCAATCTGATACTTCATTGCACATTGGTAACCAATCTGAATTACCAACATACCCTAATTCTAAATTACCTACAGATACCAATCTGATACTTCACTGCACATTAGTATAGTATGGACTAATCTGAACCTTGTTTGGTACATAAACTCATGTGCTTATATTAACTTCATGATCTATATGAATCTGCTGTGTTACCCTTTTGGATTTGCACATTGGTTTAAATGAGAACTTCACACAATTCTGAACTCTTATCAATCACTGGTGTGTTATTTACCTACTCACTGCCCTATTAATAACCTGATGCGTTACTAATCTGAGCTCACTGTAATTCCAGCAAAAGGCCAAGGAAATCCTTCTTGCACCACCTTCAGAGGGATCCCAACAATTAGATGAAGGTGATGCACTTTCACAAGTAATATGGCAATCTGAAAAACGAGATAGGATTAGAGGAGCCAGAGCAAACAAATCGAAATTAGTTGCTCAAAAGAAGCATTCTCAAACAGTAGTTCGACTGGAAAACAAAATTGAATCAATACAGGATGAAATTGACTCAATGTCAAAATTAGTTAAAGAACAAGCAAAGTTGATAGAGACTTTGATGAAAAATAAGGTAAGTGTGGAGGAATTCTAGATTGACTCTTTTTTTATTTCACATTGACATTTTTTTTACACATTACCTATGACGCTTGCCTTGTTTAGGAATGTGATCAACAAAAAGATGATGATGTTGAGGTGAGTATAGAGAAGAGAAATTCCCAAAGCAAAGTTGAGTCAATGTAAGGGCAAATCAACTCCATATCAAAGTTAATTCAACAACAAACTCAACTACTTGGTACATTAATGAAAAGTCAGGTAAGTCGTAAAGAATGACCACTTGGTACACTATATTTTATTTTTGGTTACATGTAACTGTTTTCCTATTTAGGATCAAAATAAGATGACCAGTGAGAAGAACGACGAGAACAATGAAGAGAAGGAGGAGAACAATGATAACAATGATGATGAGAACAGTAAAGTGGAGGAGAACAACAGTGGCGACGAGAATGATTTTGAAGCAAAGGTCATTTCAAAATCTCCATCTACTCCACAGGTAATATATCTCTAATAACAAATAGAAGTATTGTAACTCGAATGATATATTAATATTTCTGAGCTTCAATCTTTATTGTAGTCACATCATCGTCTGTCAAAGGATCAAAAATGCAAGTTACTCGATTGGACGGAAAAAAATAACGAAGTTGTTGCAATTGGACGATGGATCACCGATGATCCGAATGTGTCGGTTCACAATTATCCTCTTGGACAAGGTGCATCCCGTGTTTGGGTAGATATTGTGATACAACCCAAAGCTTTGTTGTTTAGGCCGTGTTTTGGTAATGACACAGTAGAGAAAATTATTGGAAGTACCACGGCTTGGCCAATAGACCACATTATGCCGTTTGAAGACTAGGTACGTCTTTAGTGTAGTACCTCTCTCTTTAACTGATAAGTTTTTATTCATTAGAGGTTTCAGCAAAAATGTAGGAATTACCTCTATCATGCCTATCTATCTTGTGATCAGTTTTGTTGATCACTAGTGTCCTCCATTGCTGCATCTTTGAGAGACAGACCCTTGATGAACATCAAGTCTACTGTCCATCCTACTAAGACCCACAGGCTTCCTATTAATTGGGCAATATTTGTTCTGTTGCACTCATAATTGTTTGGAATCTCTAGGCATGCCGTAGGTCTAAAAGCAGGCACACTCTGATAAGGTTTATCACTCCCAACCACAGGGAGCTAATCATCATCAGATACCTCCTTAATTGTCCCCAATTTGAGGTACACCATAAAGTAAGCTGCTCATAAAGGCTTATCTTGTTGTGCATATATGTCGTATATCGTATCCTAGTTTCATCAAAAAAATATTTATCGTTGTGGCCGTCTGTGCAACATAGATTGATGCCTATTAAACTGTTTTATTTACTGTTTGATGTGATACACTGTTTAATCAATTAGTTTCAATATTGTTCCATCTTCATTTTTTGATTAAAGAGATTTAGTGGACTGAACCTGTCTTATATTTGTGTAGGTTGGATGAAGTAAAAGAATGCTTTTTGAGGAGCTTTGGTTGTGGATAGGCTCGAAGGGTTCGAGCTAAATTTTGTATATACAACATTTTGGGTATATGTATGGAAACAATTAAACACTGACTACGTACGTTGTTATGTTTAATTTTTGGATATATGATTGGTACTACTTCGTTGTTCTACATGGCATATGTATGGAAACAATTTGTACTATATGTTTGGACATATGGCTGAAACAATTTTTTGACATGTTTGGATATATTTTTGGACATATGTTTGGTACTACTTCGTGTATATATGCAATAGATATCTGTGGCATTTTGTATATCTGCAATTCTATTCTGATGTGCTGATACTAATGTGTTGCAATAATTTGCTACATTCTGCAAATTATTTCTCTATAGCATTCTGCTAGCATTCTGACAAGCTATTATTGGTGGACATATATAATAGCGCGAAAGAAACGCTATAAATACGAGATATATACATTTATCAACAGCGTTCACGAATGCCATAAATAACTTATATCGTTGTTGATAAACTATAGCGCACATGTACGCTATAACATCTCAATAGCGTTCATGTATGCTATTACGTTACTATAGCGTTCATGTATGCTATAATATCTCAATAGCGTTCAGGTATACTATAACATTTCTATAGCATTCGTAAATGCTATAACAAATGTATAGCATTCAACCATGTTATAAAGGTCCTATAGCGTTCCTGAAAGCTATAAAGAGACTGTAGCGTCATAGAACACTATAAACCATCATAGCTTTTATGAATGCTGTAACTTTATAGTATTCCTGTACATGGGGCAATTATAGCGGGGGCATTTACAGCGGACATATTTTGCTATAATACGCATTCGACAGCGTTTTGTGCACGCTATCGTATCATATATCTGTTGTAGTGTGCAATCTGTTACTCCAGCCCACTGCGAAGTCCCCTCGCCAGCCCACTACGAAGTCCCCTGGCTAGCCTACTGTGAAGTCCCCTCGCCAGCCCACTGCGAAGTCCCCTGGCCAGCCCACTGTGAAGTCTCATAGCCAGCCCACTGCGAAGTCCCTGGCCAGCCCACTATAAAGTCTCCCCGCCAGCCCACTGTGAAGTCTCATGACCAGCCCACTGCGAAATCCCCTCGCCAGCTTGCTGAGGTGCGATCTCGTTAGCTTGCTGAGGCAGGATATTGGGGATGTACGGTTGGGTGACTTGGTGCCTAACCTTATGGGAAAGTGGTTGTCGTTGGCTAATAATGTCTGCAGGATAATATGGCGGAATATGTAGTGCAGGATTCGGATCTGCTTTCACCCGATCCAAAAAGTTTCTTACCGTCGTTTTCAATACTTCAGGATTTGGGTTATCATATGCTTGCTCCAAAGCTGGAACCTAAAATAATAACACATTACTTACATTAGTTCTTATGTAAGCTGAAATATTGGTTTAGAATATAAAATTACTTACATCAGTTCTTATTATATGTTCACGAAATTCACGCAGGCTATAATCATCTATAGCTCGATGCTGGAATCGAGACTCCTGATATAAGTAGAGTCTGTTGCTTATAATTGGAGATCCCCACCAAGATCTATATACAATACCCATGTATACTGTACGGTTTAAAAGATATGAGCATATGATACCATATGGGAACAAGTATTGGTTAACGTTAAAATAACTTACAATCCTCCATAGTTGCTATGTTCTAAGACAAATGTGAGATGTTATGTCTCTAGTCTAAAATTTCAAGCATGAATTAATTTGCGAGCTCTTGCGGTTGTGCTTGCTCTACCACGATTGTAGCATGGCATGCAGGTCTTCGGATATATGTTGTTTCATACCGAATTGCCGCATAACACAATCAGCAGGATGATACATTATGTCTCCATGGTATATTATGTAAAACCTATGGAGACTTAATTCATATGTTGTTCGTTCTATCTCAGGAGGATAATGATTAGTATAATAATGCACCATTTGAACCTATTTTATGGCAAATAATTATAAGATAATAAAACATAATAAACTTAATAAATATAGAATGATAAATTTAATTTACCTCTGAAATTTATAGTGAATCAAATTGGCCCCAATATATGAGGCAACCGAATGGACACAGTGTGCGGGATCTACTGCATCTGTAATCCACCGTAAAGCTATCGGAAAGACATGTGTGTCGCTGCTGATACGGAAAAGTGGCCTACCGATAGAAAAATGTTCGTAGGACCGAACCTAAAAAATATATGATATAAGTGTACAAATTTTAAATGTATACCAAATTTAAAAAAATTTCGTACCTAGATCAATGTCACGCATCTATTTAAAATTTTCATTAATTTATCCTTTGTCTCGAACTGCACAAAATCTGACATAGCACTGTATAGATATGCCAGCATTTATGCTCCCCAAGCATGAATTGTAGGTTCCGTTAAATCTTTCAGAAATGACAGAAACTGTAAATTTACCATATCCGATGAGTTGGAAAACAAAACTACACTAATTAGGCCTACTAAATAAGATCTGGTGCAAGCAATGACCTAAACAGATTATGAAAAAACTATATCATCTAAACTAAATTGATATATAATTTATAAATATTAACCATAAATTTTATACTTACCCGTTCCTCATCAACTGAGATATCTTCGTCACCAATACGATCTATGTGCATAAAATTCTGACGGAGCCATGTATACGACACTAAGCCTTTGCCTTTCAATTTTGGTGCCTCCATACCTAGGTACTCCATGATCGCAGTCTCAGCGAAAAATGACTCCTCAAATATTATAGGTTCACCTGTAATAGGTAGTCCTAAAATATTTGCAACATATTTAAGGACAATAGTCATTCCGCCGAAAGGTAGCACTGTAATATTTCGTTCGGGCCACCAACGCTCTACTAGACTGAAGATCAAGTCTCTATCGTGACGTAAAAAACGTATTTGATCAATGTACTGAAAACCTAATATACGTGCAACAAAGCTTCTTGGTTGGCCCTCATAGCGCCATGTGACATGTTCTCGAGACCACGCATCCTTTTTATAATCACATAGCTGTATATAAAATATACGAACTATGTTATCACTGAACATATAAAATATAAATTTTATTGACTAACACAATTAAGTTTAAATATACCTCTCCAGAAAATATCAGGCTAGATATGTGCGACTCATGCTGCTACTTAATCAATTCTGTAGTTGGCCCCCCTGGTATACGACCACCATTTTGGCTAGTCATATGTAAAAAGATGGTTGTCAAAACGCATATTTAAATAGTCATGGTTAGGATTTACATTAGGATCAGGGTTAAGGATAACATTAGGGTTAGGGTTAAGGTTATTAGTAGAATTTTGAATAGGATTAGGGTAAAGGTTAAGAGTAGGATAGATTAGGGTTTTGTTTATATTAGGGTAAGAGTTTGGATTAGATTAGGGTTGTGTTCACTAGTTAGGGTTAGGGTTGGGGTCTAGATTAGGTTTAAGATTAGTCTTTGGGTTAGGATTGGGGTCTAGATTAGGGTTAGGATTAGTCTTAGGGTTAGGGTTGGGTTCTAGATTAGGGTTAGGATTACTCTTAGGGTTTAGTTTATGTTTAGGATTTTGGATTAGGGTTGGAGTCTATATTAGGGTTAGGATTAGACTTAGGGTTTAGTTTTTGTTTAGGGTTTGGGGTCTAGATTAGGGTTATGATTAGTGTTTGTATATTTATTACTATTACAATTTCTTGGGTTAGGGGTTAGAATTAGTGTTTGTGTTATGGTTAGGGAATTAGGGTTTAGGATATGAAGAATACTAATAGTAATAAATATAGTTCAAAAATAATTCAAAAATTAAACTAACCTGGCATTCATTCTTCTTCTTCTTCTTGGTTTCTCTTCTACTCCTCCCCCTCTTCCTGTGAACTTCTTTCACTTCACTCTTCTTCATATACAAGAACCTCTTACCTCCCCGAACCACCAACTCACCCAACTCCCCATTAAACCATTCTCCCCATTTACTATCCGAACCCACCCACCCTCCACACGTAGCGAACCGGCACCTACCCGTGCGAACCGACCGACCGACCATGTTCAATTTCCGACTGACGGTCTGGCGGAAATTGAGCATGGCTCCAATTCCGCTATACAGTCTGTCGACTTCTATCACGACTTTAAAAATTCAGAACTTATATTTTTTTGACAAATTTTTAATGATTTTTTATCCCTACAGAAAATTTTATGTTTTATAAAAGATCAAAATTTGTTCGGATCAGGAAGCCACCGCATGTACTCTTATGATCTATGCTTGTACTCAGCAGATTCTTGACGGTTTGTGGAAGTTTCTCATATCCTTCTGGACATACCTGAATCCATGAAGCAATCATACAAGAATGTCTATGAAACCAAAACTAGATGTTATGAATAAAATATTAACCACGCAATAATTTGCTTGAAGCTATTGACCCCAAGGATATATACTTGGGTTTGTGACCGTAAGCCCACATGACGGCCTTTTATTGGCCACCGGATCCGGATAGAGTCCAGTGATAGCAGGAAGGACGATTAACTGCCACGCAGCCAACAGTCACGTCCGCAGTAACAAACTGCTAGCAAACATATCATTTTCTTATTTGAAGAGGGAGGCAATCTTAGATTTCAGGTACTGTTCCTCACTTATTATGTGGAACATGGGGATCTCTTAATTACAATTCTTATGAACATGGCCTCTCTTAACTACATTCTTCTAACTAGTGGCCCTATTAGAGGAGATTCATCTAGCTAGTGGCCCCATTAGAGGACTTCCCACCGCAAGCCTTAATTAGAAACGACAATGGATCATAAATATACCAGAGGAATGTTCCCATCAAGATTCAAGACAAAACGGAACAACACTGTTAAAACTTTTTATTCTTACTGCCAATTATCAGCTGTACGTAATTTGAACAAGGAATATTGAAACACACACGCACACAAAACTTTGATAGCCATCAATTCTTCTACCTATTCTTGATGTGCGCAAAGTTTCAGTCACTGGCTTAATTTCTATGCAACAGTTCCATCGTTCCCTGCGAGTGCTCTGTACTTGTCCTTCCTTGTAAAGCTCGTGCACTCGTAAGAAAGGCTTGCGGCTATCATCCTCTGCAGGTAGTTCGCGACATCATGGCTGGACTTGCCAGCGCCGCACGAGAGCTCCTTCGGCAGCTTGTTCAAGAACGTGATCTCGTAGGAAGGGCTGGGGTTCATGAAGAAGAAGTACGGGTCCATCCCTTTCCACCCCCTCGCCGTCGTCCCGTGGAACATGCTCACCCCGGTCGACACCGCGACCGGCACGATCTCGTCCGTCAGCTCCGCGAACAGCGCGGAGAACCTCAGCAGGAAGGGCTCCCGGCAGGTGGTGCCCTCGGGGCATATCACGAGGTCCCCCTCCTCGAGCAGCTTCTTGATCATCGCCGCGTCCCTGGCCCGGTCGCGGCTGAGCCTCACGGTCTTGATCGGGGAGATGAGCTCCGAGAGGCGGGACACCGAGTAGGTGACCGTGGTGATCGGCCGGCCCAGCGCGGTCGACAGGAAGATCGGGTCGAGGAGCGTGCGGTGGGAGCAGATGAAGAGCACGCCGGTCTGTCCGAGGGATTTCTCGGCGGGCGGCGGGGGGTTTCCCTTCACCACGATGCGGACCCCTAGAGCTTTGAAGCCGTAGTAGAGGATACTCATGGGGAGGAGCGAACCGGCTGCGACGCGGACGACAGCGAGCAGGAAGCCGACCGGCATCCACAGGACCGTGAGGAGTGCTACCAACGGTGTCGGCTTCTGTACGAGTCGACCGTCGTGGAAGACGACCGGTTTTGGTAGGCTCTCTCTTCTTACGGCTTCCACCTCTGGCTTAGGAGGAACTAAGTAGCCCTCCTACAAATAAAAAAAAACATTACGTTTTTATACATCTGTGTCCTGGTGTTATGCTCGTACAAAATATAAAAGATTATTTGTTTGAACCTGACAAAGGCTCATAAAAGGGAAGTCAGTCTTCCTGTCACCCAATCCGATCTCCGGTGAGGCTTCTCCGAAGGCGTCCCGGAGAGCGACCGCCTTGTTCGGGCCTACGAGAACGCCACGTCCGCTGACGAAGCCGGTAGCTCGGCCTCCGTAAGTACCGATCTCGGTCCCTATAACCAAGTCGGCCCCCAGGAACTCCTTGAGGAACCCTTCCACCATCACCCTCGGATTGGCCGTCAGCACGCAGCGCCTGCCGCAAGCGGAGAACACCCTCCACGACTCCGGGTGCAGGTCCATCGAGTAGAACTTGGGCAGCACGGCCCTCGCGACCGACTCCACGTCCGACACCTTCACCCCGCACAGCGTCGCGAACACGAGCACCTTGATCCCCGCGGACTCCGACACGAGGTAGTAGAGCAGGCCGGCCAGGGGCGAGAACGAGAGCAGGAGGAGGAGCCTCAGCAGGCCTCCGACCTCGAAGGCGACCAGTGCGAAGTACGGGAACGAGCTGCGACCCCTGAGCAGCGTTCCGTCGAGGTCGGCGACCACCGTGTGGTTCTCTCGGCCATGGGAGGAGCACTTGTCTACGGTCGGGAACGGTGAGAACTCCGAGACTCTTGCCATTGTCATGACAAATATTGGATTAGTGTACTATATATGTAATAAGGATGCAAGTGGCATGCTTTCCTCAAGTATATATATAGAAAGTTAGAATACTAGTGGGGAGAGGCTTTGTTGGTAAGGAGTAGGAATCATCCAACATTCTTCGTGGTTAACCATGGAGGTTGATGGTTGATGATAGCTCCATTCTTAGTCCCCACCGCCCCCATTTCTGTCACACTATAGTTTTCTCCCACAAATGTCAAAGAAAACTCGACAGTCTAAGCCTTCATACTAAGGGAACTACTACGTACATGCAAGCTATATCATCAAATGTCCGAGCTCTCTAGCCTAGTGGTATTAGAGCGGACATCCGGAGGGGCCGGCAAGGTTCGAGCCTCCCAATTGTGTGTGTGCGTGTGATTTCAAAAAAAAAATATATATATCATCAAATTAATCATCGCCCTTCACCATAATTAGGTTTATATATATATATATATATATATATATATATATATATATATAAGCGGATAAAAGCCTCCTTTAGAAAATCTCCCAAAACCCTCCTCACTCTCAGCCGTAATTTAATGTTAATATTAATGTTAATATTAATATTAATGTTAATATTAACATTAAATACTAAAATTAACATTAAACTTAACATTAAAATTAATATTAACATTAACATTAATATTAACATTAACATTAACATTAACATTAATGTAAAAATAAAAATAAATATTAATATTAACATTAACATTAATATTAACAATAATATTAATATTAATATTACGGCTGAGAGTGTGGGGGTTTTTAGGAAATTTTCTAAGGGGAGGTTTTGATCCGCTCCCTATATATATATATAGCGAATGACCTCTAGTCTAGTGGTTAATAAAGATGCATGCGGCCCAAGTGGTCAGAATTGGAGTGGAGACGAGTTCGCCACAATTACCCATTGCTTTCAATATATATATATATATATATATATATATATATATATATATATATATATATATATATATATATATATATATATATATTGTGTCACGACTCGCACCCTGATTAGGGGCACGAGTACGTGGTTACGTCCAGCCTACGCCGTAGCATCGGCGGTAGAACGCTGTCTAGGTTGTCTACAAAACTACACTAAACAGTATAAAGGTACCTGTACAGTATATACACTCCGAATGGAGGTGACATAGCAATACAGGCTCAATCACAAAACAAACTAGGATAGATTGAACGAAAGAAAATATGAAAGATGAAAACAGGAAATAAGTTCAAGATCCACACAAGTCCAGAGCTATACACAACTACACAGAGTCATAGAAATATAATATAAAATGCTACAAACTGAAAGTACTAGATGGCTCGCAGGCCAGGTAAACCTAACTAAACTACACTACTCAGGGTGAGCAAAGTCTAGTGGCTCTACTAACAAGCCACGGTCCAGGTCTACTCCGTCAGACTCGACCCCATAATAGGTTGGACAATCTGCCTCAGAATCATCTGTAATATATCAACGGTATCCTGTCAGGAAAATGAGCAAGTACAAACACCAACAGAAGTTCTATATGTTGACAAATACTATACGAGACAGTATAATGAAATACAAGACAAAATATATGAAATACAGGGTAAAATCAGCAGAAAATGTATAATAGATGTGAGTACTGAATAGGACGACAATATATATATATATGATGACTTAGGAACTATTCGGAAGCCGAGTTACAACCCTTAAACCAAACAAGGACCGGAGTTGTAACCCTTCTCCCGAACAGAACTTAGCCTCCTATGATAAATAAATATAAAAATGTGACTTGAATTATTAGAGCGCTATGTGATCGGCTAGGGGATCATGGTAGGGTTATCCACTTGGCCCGGCAATCCGCGATGACCTCAACGGAAAGTCATGCCAGCCAACCTGGATAACATGGACATGGAGGTATCTGCTACACCCTACGTGAGGTGAGAGTGGCGCAATCAAAATAGTGACATGGGGCTTTGATCACATAATCTATAATAATTTCTCCATCCCCGAATAGTATCATGGATCCGGACATGGCACGTCATGACACGGGATTCAAAAGAAGGGGGCAAGCCCACTCCCAAATCGATGTCTATATGAGTACATGAAACATGGATATCACACACCAATATACCCATGAAATCCGGAAATAACATCTCATGACAGGATCCGACGTATACTAGTCCGTGAACCGTCGTATCGAAAATCATGTAAGATACTACAACTGAATCGGATATAGTAGATATCAAGACAATAAAAACTATCAGTGAATGTACTCGCCTGCGGTCCTGAGCTGATAAGGTGAACAGACGCTCAGAGTAATCACAGACCTAAAATAAGATACTATGAGTCAAACAGGGTTTTATAATAAAAAGGAAACTAATTTAAGTCATGAATGCAAGTCTAAGTCAAACTAGGTCAATCTAGGTCAAACTAAGTCATGTCATACTGGTTCATACTAGGTCATACCAGGTTACTGGGAGTCAATCCAAGTCAAACGGGGTCAAAGGTTGACTTACAGTTGACTTTTGATCAACTGGTCAACCCTGGTTAACTCTGGGTCAACCCTAGGTCAAACTAGTCTAATGTTGACCAACTATTGACTTTCAGTCAACTGGTCAACTCTGCTTTGGTTTCGGTCAAATCTAGTCACTTATAGGCTAAGGTTGACTCTCGGTTGACTTTTGTTGACTTTTGGTCAAAATGGTCAACCGAAATCAAAACTAGTCTAGGTGCACTATATTTGATCATTACCAACCAAGAGAACCAAGTTCTAACCATATTTTTAACTCTAAACTCAAATACCTACATTATCCTTACCAAGGTAATCCCGATACCTTGTCCAATACAAAGGAAATCCCGCTAATTCTCAATATACTAGCCTAGGCTCCCTAGGGTAGTTAGATACTATCCTATCTAAGGATTACCTACCAAGATACATAGGTTTCCTAGATATCTAACCTATCTTAGAATACATGTTGGTTTACCCTTATTACCTTACCATGATATTCTCTAACTTCTAGTTAACACCCACATACCACACTCACTCATTCCCTCACAACATTGACTCCCATAATACCACACTCATAGGCTCTCACCTATAGGCTTACATATAGGCTAACCTCTATAGGCTCACACACACACACAAGCACACATACACACACACACACATAGGCATATATTGGACTGTTTTTAGGGTGCTCTAAATGGCCTGAACATGGACTATTTTGGGAGTGATATAGGGCCTGTCATTGGCTAATACATAGGCCATCTAAGGCTACTAAGTGGCTGCCTATGGGGGTTATTTAGGACAGGTTTTGGGACAGCATATGGCTGTTAAAGGGGGCTAACAAGGGCTGAAATGGACTGAACAAGGATGGGTTTTTGGGCTGTCATTTGGACAGGTTAAGGACAAGTTTGGGGGCTGTCAAAGGGTGGAAATAGGGGCCTATTCAAGGCTGATTGTAGGCTGAAATATAGGACTGTTTAGGGGCAGCCATGGAGTGTCATGGGGACTGTTTTGGAGTCTATTTAGGACTGGTTTGGACAGCTATTAGGCATGGTTAAGGGTGGCTATTAAGGCCTGTTGTGTAGGCTGTCTAGGGGGTATGTTAAGGGCTGTGTGGGGTGGTGTTTAAGGGGATATGGGGGCTGCCAATGCCCTGTTACTGTTGCTGTTCGGAGCTACTGTTTAGAGCAGCTCCCCCCTTCACACTTTCAATACTCCTCTCAAACTCTCTCACACTCAATCTCTCACTAACATTCCCTCAAACACCCTCTATATAACACACATACATATACATTACCAACACAACACCAATCTAACTTCTCCTCCTTGGCCGAATTTTACTATACCCACAACACAAAGAAATACACATACACACCATACATATATACATATAAATAAGTCACCAATATATATATATACATATATATATATATATATATATATATATATAGAGTCATTAATATATATATATAACCATATATATATACACAATACATAGATAAATAAATATGATACAATATGATACATGAAGAACACCTCTCTAAACAACACAAATCTGAGATTAAAATATCTAATATTTATTCACACAATATATATATTAAAAACAAGAGTCCAATAGGGATTTTTCTACTAGGACACAAACCTACACATAGGACACACCTAAAAGTCTCCAAATGGACACGAAATGGACACAAATAGAAACACAACCATGGGGGTCATTCCTATGGGTCTAAAATCATCCTATATGCATGAGAAAATAAGAAGAAGAAGGGATTTATACCTTCCGGTAGATCGAATCGAAGAAAAGCCTTCCCGATGCGACACCGACACGTAGGAATCCCAAATGGACACGAACGAGCTCCGAATCCTTCCAAACTTGGCTAGCTTTCTCCTTGGCTTGAGTAGAGAAGGAAAGAAGAAGATTGGGTGGAAGAAAGAAGGGATTTGGTGGAGAAATCTATATAAAACCCTCTCTAGAAATTTGGGGAAGAACAAGAGAGAGAAGTAGAATGGAAATGAATGGAAAATATCAAAGGGCTTGAGCCTATCCCCTCAATAGGTGGCTGGCCATAATGGGGCTATGTGTCCTATTATGGTAAGGTCCAAAATGCCCCCACTAATCTATTCTATTAGTATTAGTGTAATGCATGTGGTTCGTATTACGTATTTTAGAAATACGTGTACGTATTTTATCTTGTATTGCATGATTCCTTGTTTCCTTCATGGCTTGGGTTATTCTTGGTTCGGGTTGGCTTGGTTCGGTTTGGGATTTGTTATTGGTTCATCAATGAACCTAAGGGTGAACCCCCTACCTACCACCACCACTACCATTTATTAACCCCTTCTCCTTTCTCTCTCTTCATTAATCATCTTCTTCTTCCTCATTTACTTCCTTACCTACCAGAGAGAGGGAGAGAGAGGTCTAGGCAAGTGCAACTTGCTTCATGGAGGAACTCAGATTTTATTGTTTAATTCTCTTTCTTACATCATTCTAACTTACTTTAGAACTGGGCATTTTACTTTCCATGGCTAGATTCTTGTAGATCTATATTTACATTATTTTCGGATTTCTTGGGTTTTGATCTACTTAATCTTGTTATTTTCTAGTTTTGATGGTTCCATGTTGTAGAGAATTTCGTTCTACCCTATTTTGACCTATGGAAGTTCAGATTTGGACTCCGGATGAAGGTTTCATGGAGCTTGGAGCATGGATTCTTGGCGTTCTTCTTCTCGGAAGCTTGGAGAAGAAGAACAGTGCTAGACTTGACCGCATGAATACTTCATGCGGCAAGTGATTCCGACCCGCATGAGCCTTCATACGACAGCTCTGGCCGCATGGGCTTGACTTGACCGCATGAACATTTCATGCGGCAAGTGCTCTCTCAGCTGCATAGGCCCTGATCCTCGAGTCGCATGAGAACCCCCAGACCCAGCCGCATGGACTTCTTAGTCCGGGCCGCATGACCCTGATTAATCCCAGCCGCATATGCATCCTTTATTTCCGGAGCCGCATGGGCTTCTACTAAGCCGCATGCGCCTGGCCCAGATCCAGCCGCATGGACTTCTCTTTCGCTAGCCGCATGAGACTCACCTAATTGGGCCACATGCGCCCTCGTCCTCCTAAGCCGCATGCGCCCCTCTTGTCTTGGCCGTATGGGTTCTAATGACCCTGGCCGCATGCGCTCACCTAATTGAGCCGCATGTGTCTTACCCTCCCCTGGCTGCATAGGCCTGAGCCGCATGACTTTCTAATAACCCTGTGTATTATTATTTATCATTAATTACCCATGTTTTGTAACTCCTTATTGTATTTTTTTACGCCCATTTTATATCCTTACGCCTTTTGTCCTGAACTTGATTTTACTTAATATGTTTGGAATGACTATTGTACATGGCATGGTATGGCAATGAACTAGCATAACACGACAGTGACCCGTAGTGGTGCACTCCTGACATGACTAACCTGACATGACCTGATAGTGGCCCGTCGTGGCGCACTCCTGACAAGTATACCTGACATGATTTTTTCGAATGGCTGTTGTGACGGCTACCTGACATGACATGACCTGTATAATTAATCCTGGACACCGTGGGCGATTGTGCTTGTACAAATAATCCAGTCCTGTCTTGCATCATGTCTAGGAGGGGACTCCTGAGTACCACGGTTAGGAGTACCTACTGAAATGGACTAAGGCTAAATAACTAGAGTAATACATTAGTCATAAAGAGATCTCCCAGCTACAGGCAATCCCGTTACCTGGACACGCCTTGGGATCTGTAGCCTGCCGTCGAGTAGGGCACATTTCCAGCACACTGTCATGCGTTGCACCCTTCAAGCTACCTAAGGTTATATGCGTTTCCTGGACGATGTACCCACCTGAATTCAACTTTAAATCTTTTAACCCGGGTAACCTGGATGGACTACAGGGCTTGTGGCTGTAGAAGATTCTCACTGCATCTTGCTAGTAACTAGGCTTGTGATAATCCTAGTTAGTTAAAGTATCAAGCCGTAGTTCTTGTTTGGCCGTGAAATGATTGGATGGAGTCTAACCAGTCTAGTCTTGTCCTGATTCTGTTCCAGATTACTGCATGACCAGAATGCCTGTATTTATTTTATCGATAAATTGTCAGAATTCCAAGTTCTGTTCAGACCAAGGATTACAACCCCGGTCCTTGTTTGGTTTACGGGTTGTAACCTGGTTATCTGAATAGTCCCATGGTTACCCCATCGTATATCATCTGTCCTGTTTTCTTTAATTGTTGTCTTTTATTATATATTGTACTCTTGTACTAATTTGCTGGTTTTAGTTCCTAAGTGAAGCCTCCTTTGTGGCACTTGCTCTTTCTGGGATCTGACCCAGCTGGTTTTGTATGGACAGATACCAGAGCAGCTCCTAGAGGATCTACCGGTTTTCCAGCCCGATGGTGAACACCAGGCGTAACCAGGGCTACGAGTGGGTTTATTTTTGCTCTCCCACTCTATTGTAAAATTATTCTTTTGAGGCGTTTAGCCGCCAAGCCAGTGTTAGCTCGTGTACATTTTACTTACTGTCTGCCTACGGGCTATAACATGATTGGCAACCTAGGGTTGATCATGTATGACTAAAACTCTTGCTAGTCCTCACATTTTGTAACGACTAGCTTCATGATCAGCTGAATATGTAATGTTTGGGACGCCTTACTATTGTATATTGGTGATCTTACATCTTGTAATATTCACTTATTTGCTTGTGATTGAGATACTAGGCTTGTTATTGACCTTAAGAGACTGTTGGCTTGTAGATAAACCCTCATATATCTAGACAGCCGTGACCGTATAGCGGAGTGGATCCCATTTCATTATACGTAGCTGGCTATGTCTGCCCCCGCTCTCCAGTATTCTGGTTCTGGGGCGTGACAATTAGGAAATGGCTAATTGGTTGGGTCTAAATTTGTCATTCTAATGTCTTTAATCACACTAACCCTATCCATAATAATTAGCCTAACCACTAACTAAAATAATTAATATGTGGGCCATGGCTAACTAGTGTGTGGGTCCCACTAGAGTCAAAACTACCCCGGGTCCCCGTTACAAGTCGGATTGAGTTGAAATTCGAACCCGACTCAAATAACCCCAAAATATTCTTATAAATAAATAAATAATTTTAAAAATATTCTAAAATAAAAAATGACAAAAATATCCCTATTTCTGAAAACTGGGGGTGACAAATCTATCCACCTTAAAAAAAATTGTCCTCGAAATTTAAACTAAACAACAGTAAAATATCAAAATCACAAGTCATGGCTTAAAATTTAAAATGATTAAAATTTCAAAAATCAAAGCATGAATTAAATGACTAAAATTATAAAATTTAAAATTACTCTCAAATAGAAACTGGGTGCTATAAGTCTATCCACCCTAAAAAAAATCATCCTCAAAAATTAAAATAAAGTAAACACAGAAAAATCATGCAAATCGATAATCGTATGCGTCTGTCCAATCATCATGATACTCAGAATCTCCGTCATGCCAGTGAGCAAGGCTACGATAATCACAGAGTCCTCAACTACGGTACATACCTCTAGAATTATAGTATTTAAAATTTTCGTATTGTCGCATACTTGGCCGCGAAAACCTTAAATTCCCATACCCGAGAAATACGACCATAATCCGACTATATGTCCTCACTATGCCTGCTAGCATGACCCTAGAATATTCTAAAATCTTATAATCGAGGCGACCTAGCTCATATACTTATCTCAGAAGAAAATCACATCACAAGAACAATTTTCATCCAACGATCAAAGAACAGATAGAATCAAATTTAAGACAGTTTATAAGAAGGCAAATGCGGAAAGGGGATCGAAAGATTGGAACCTGCTATCTGCTCTGCTACTGCCTGAGTGGGCTCAACTGTCATGGCAAAAACTCGCCCCTGCTGGCCTCCTCTAGCCTGCTGTACGCCGTCCTGGCCTCTTCGGATTCCACTAGCGTGGCAATCCCTCAGCTGGTGGTCAGGCACCCCACAGTGTAGGCATACGCCCAACCTCTTTCTACAGGCATCTCGAGTGTGTCCCTACTTCTCAGCAGAAAGTGCACTGAGTAGCCTGCCCCTGGCCCCGTCCCTGGTGCTGCTAGGCACGCGCTGGTGCCTGCTGAAACTGTAACTGAGGCTGCTGCTGCTGAAACTGCCTCTGCTGGAAATGAGGGCACTTCGTCAGCCCCGCACTCAAGCTCACTCCAAGAACGTCACTGCCCCTCTTCGGCTTGAGGCCGAAGTCCTCCTCTGCAATCTCCGCCTCTATCAGGATCTGTTCGAAGGTCGCGTCACGTCGCCCAGAGGTACGAGTACGAACTGCATGTATAAGACCCCTCCGAAACTTTCGAGCCTTGTACCCCTCATCCTGGATCAGACTGGATGCAAACTTGCTCAGGCGGAAGAACTCCGCTGCATACTCGTCTACCGACGAGTTATCCTGCACCAAACTGGCAAACTGTCCCTCCAAAGCTGTCAAGGCCACATCTGTGTAGAACTTCTTCTTAAAGAGCTTCCTGAAGTCCTCCCAAGTCAAACCCCTCACCGATGCATGCGGATCCGTGTGAAACCAAGTCAACGTTATATCGAAAAACTGGCTCGCTGCAGACGTCACCCAAAGCCCTCTCATGACCTCTGCCAACTCCAGACTCCGCTGGACATCCTTCAACCAGTCATCCGCATATAGGATACCCTCGGTACCCTTGAACTCCCTCGGTTTCATCTTCCTGAAGTCTAGGTGTGTGCCAGGCCTCCCCTGACCCTGTTGCTGAACTGGGGCTCCCTGATCTGTACCCGGTGCACCCCTTTCTACTGCTGTCATCGCCAGCTAATGGAGTTCTCCATGCTCCATCGTCACAACTCTGCCTGTGCGCTCTGGGTCTGCAACATCTGCTGCAGAACGGCCATCATCCCCTGAGTATCAGTCGGTAGCGGAGGCAGCGGTGGAAGAATATCAGGAATGACCATGGACGGTCTCGCTGCTGGAGGTGGAAGACCTCATAAAACCGTCGCTGCTGCTCCCGCCTGAAGGGCAGGGGCTGAGGTGGCAGCTTCCCTCAACTGTAGCTCCCTCTGCTGGAGGTGGAAGACCTCCGAGAACTGCCGCTGCTACTCCTGCCTGAAGGGTAGGAACTGAGGCTACTGCTCTATCGACTGCTACTCCTGTAGTCGGAGGTGGAAGACCTCCTGGATCTGACCTCTCTGGAACTGTACTAGGCCCTGCTGCCTGAGAACGAGTCACTGTCATCCTGAGGACGAATTGAACCCAAGAGATCAATATGGCACAAGATAAGATATTATCAAAGGAGGACAATTGAATTCAAATGCAAGAAGAGTTGTCAAGGTAATCAAAAGATCAAAAATTTTCTAAAATGTGATTGAGTAATTCCTAGCATACCCTAGATCCTACGTCCTAGTCGCAGGCTCGTAATTAGTACTCTAAGTCGAGCACCATTACGAGATCGCACTATTTGCGACACTGACCTGTATGGGCCACCACAAAAACGTGTCACGACCCACACCCTGATTAGGGGTACGAGTAAGTGGTTACGTCCAGCCTACGCTGCAGCATCGGTGGTAGAACGCTGTCTAGGTTGTCTACAAAACTACACTAAATAGTATAAAGGTACCTATAAAGTATATACACTCCGAATGGAGGTGACATAGCAATACAGTCTCAATCACAAAAACAAACTAGGATAGGTAGCACGAAAGGAAATATGATAGATGAAAACAGGAAATAAATTCAAGATCCATACAAGTCCAGAGCTATACACAACTACACAGAGTCATAGAAATATAATATAAAATGCTACAAACTGAAAGTACTAGCTGGCTCGCAGGCCAGACAAACCTAACTAAACTACACTACTCAGGGTGAGCAAAGTCTAGTGGCTCTACTAACAAGCCACGGTCCAGGTCTACTCCGTCAGACTCGACCCCATAATAGGTCGGACAATCTGCCTCAGAATCATCTGTAATATATCAACGGTATCCTGTCAGGAAAATGAGCAAGTACAAACACCAACAGCAGTTCCATATGAATTGACAAATACTATAAGAGATAGTATAATGAAATACAAGACAAAGATATGTGAAATATAGGGTAAAATTAGCAGGAAATGTATAATAGATGTGAGTACTGAATAGGACGACAATATATATATATAGGATGACTTAGGAACTATTCGGAAGCCGAGTTACAACCCTTAAACCAAACAAGGATCGGGGTTGTAACCCTTCTCCCGAAACAGAACTTAGCCTTCTATGATAAATAAATATAAAAATGTGACTTAAATTATTAGAGCGTTATGTGATCGGCTAGGGAATCATGGTAGGATTATCTACTTGGCCCGCAATCCGCGGTGACATCAACGAAAGTCATGTCGGCCAACCTGGATAACATGGACATGGAGGTATCTGCTACACCCTACGTGAGGTGAGAGTGGCGCAAGCAAAATAGTGACATAGGGCTTTGATCACATAACCCCTAATAATTCTCCCATCCCCGAATAGTATCATGGATCCGGACATGGCACGTCATGACATGAGATTCAGAAGCAGGGGGCCAGCCCACTCCCAAATCGATGTCTATATGAGTAGATGAAACATGGATATCACACACCAATATACCTATAAAATTCCGGGAAATAACATCTCATGACAGGATCCGACGTATACTAGTCCATGAACCGTCGTGTCAGAAATCATGTAAGACACTACAACTGAATCAGATATAATAGATATCAAGACAATAAAAACTATCAGTGAATGTACTCGCCTGCGGTCCTGAGCTGATAAGGTAAACAGACGCTCAGAGTAATCACAGACCTAAAATAAGATACGATGAGTCAAACAGGGTTTTATAATGAAAAGAAAACTAATTTAAGTCATGAATGCAAGTCTAAGTCAAACTAGGTCAATCTAGGTCAAACTGAGTCATACTAGGTCATACTGGTTCATACTAGGTCATACCAGGTTACTGGGAGTCAATCCAAGTCAAACTAGGTCAAACGGGGTCAAAGGTTGACTTACTAGTTGACTTTTGGTCAACTGGTCAACCCTGGTCAACTCTGGTCAACTCTGGGTCAACCCTAGGTTAAACTAGTCTAATGTTGACCAACTAGTTGACTTTCAGTCAACTGGTCAACTTTGGTTTGGTTTCGATCAAATCTAGTCACTTATAGGCTAAGGTTGACTCTCGGTTGACTTTTGTTGACTTTTGGTCAAAATGGTCAACCGAAGTCAAAACTAGTCTAGGAGCACTATATTTGATCATTACCAACCAAGAGAACTACGTTCTATCCATATCTTTAACTCTAAACTCAAATACCTACATTACCCTTACCAAGGTAATCCCGATACCTTGCCCAATACAAAGGAAACTTCGCTAATTCTCAAGATACTAGCCTAGGCTCCCTAGGGTAGTTAGATACTATCATATCTAAGGGTTACCAACCAAGATACATAGGTTTCCTAGATATATAATCTATCTTAGAACACATGTTGGTTTACCCTTATTACCTTACCATGATATTCTCTTACTTCTAGTTAACACCTACATACCACACTCACGCATTCCCTCACAACATTGACTCCCATAATATCACACTCACAGGCTCTCACCTATAGGCTTACATATAGGCTAACCTCTATAGGCAAACACACACACACACAAGCTCACATACACACACACACACATAAGCATATATTGGACAGTTTTTGGGGTGCTCTAAATGGCCTGAACATGGACTGTTTTGGGAGTGATATAGGGCCTGTCATTGGCTAATACATAGGCCATCTAAGGCTACTAAGTGGCTGCCTATGGGGGTTATTTAGGACAGGTTTTGGGACAGCATATGGCTGTGTTAAAGGGGGCTAACAAGGGCTGAAATGGACTGAACAAGGCTGGGTTTTTGGGCTATCATTTGGACAGGTTAAGGGACAAGTTTGGGGGCTGTCAAAGGGTAGAAATGGAGGCATGTTCAAGGCTGATTATAGGCTGAAATATAGGACTATTTAGGGGCAGCCATAGGGTGCCATGGGGACTGTATTGGGGTCTATTTAGGACTGGTTTGGACAGCTATTCGGCATGGTTAAGGGTGGCTGTTAAGGCCTGTTGTGTAGGCTGTCTAGGGGGTACTGTTAAGGGCTGTGTGGGGTGGTGTTTAAGGGGATATGGGGGCTGCCAATGCCCTAGCAACTGCTGCTGTTTGGAGCTGTTGTTTAGAGCAGCTCCCCCCCTTCACACTCTCAATACTCCTCTCAAACTCTCTCACACTCAATCTCTCACTAACATTCCCTCAAACACCCTCTATACAACACACATACATACACATTACCAACACAACACCAATCTAACTTCTTCTCCTTGGCCGAACTTCACTATACCCACAACACAAAGAAATACACATACACACCATACATATATACATATAAATAAGTCACCAATATTTTTTTATACATATATATATATATAGAGAGAGAGAGTCATTAATATATATATAACTGTATATATATACACAATACATAGATAAATAAATATGATACAATATGATACATGAAGAACACCTCTCTAAACAACACAAATCTGAGATTTAAATATCTAATATTTATTCACACAATATATATATATATTAAAAATAAGAGTCCTAATAGGGATTTTCCCACTAGGACACAAACCTACACATAGGACACACCTAAAAGTCTCCAAATAGACATGAAATGGACATAAATGGAGACACAACTATGGGGGTCATTCCTATGGGTCTAAAATTATCCTATATGCATGAGAAAATAAGAAGGAGAAGGGATTTATACCTCCTAGTAGATCGAATCGAAAAAAAGCCTTTCCGATACGACACCGACATGTAGGAATCCCAAATGGACACGAATGAGCTCTGAATCCTTCCAAACTTGGCTTAGCTTCCTCCTTGGCTTGAGTAGAGAAGGAAAGAAGAAGATTGGGTGGAAGAAAGAAGGGATTTTGTGGAGAAATCTATATAAAACCTTCTCTAGAAATTTGGGAAAGAATAAGAGAGAGAAAGTGGAATGGAAAGGAATGGAAAATATCAAAGGGCTTGAGACTATCCCCTCAATAGGTGGCTAGCCATAATGGGGCTATGTGTCCTATTATGGTAAGGTCCAAAATGCCCCCACTAATCTATTCTATTAGTATTAAGAAAGGGCTAATTGGTTGAGGCTAAATTTGTCATTCTAATGTCTCTAATCACACTAACCCTATCCATAATAATTAGCCTAATCACTAACTAAAATAATTAACATGTGGGCCATGGCTAACTAGTGTGTGGGTCTCACTAGAGTCAAAACTACCCCGGGTCCTCGTTACAAGTCGTATTGAGTTAAAATTCGAACCCGACTCAAATAACCCCAAAATATTCTTATAAATAAATAAATAATTTCAAAAATATTCTAAAATAAAAAATGACAAAAATACTCCTGTTTCTGAAAACTGGGGGGTGACATATATATATATATATATATATATATATATATATATATATATATATATATATATATATATATATTGAGAAGTTGTTATTTGTTATAAGTATATTGTTGATCTAATGTTGTTCAGTGTAATTCTTAATCAAAGTAGTTGATCATGCATGAAATACCATTTCATATAAAATGTTTTTTTACTGTTAAATATATGAGAGCTGCTATTTTGACTGCCACGCTGGACTAGCCCGCGGCCATGCGACGCATCGACATTAGCCCCCCGACTCGGGGTGGGCCCATGTTAGCGGCAGGACCAATGACTGTCCGCCACGCGGACGCGGGCCAGCACTAGTTAGAATATTATACAACTATTGCTAGTTATAAAGAAGCACAAAGAAATTGAATGTTGACTAAATTTTTATATACATGCATATTGAAATTGTTTCAATATAAAAAGCTAGAAGGACTGAAACTTTGTATTATTAGTGAAGAAAAAAGAGTACAATAGGGATCCTCAACAGAAATTCCGAGTACACTATATCTGGGGATTGGGGCGATGAGAATTAAGTCAACTTCGACTTCTTTACTCCATTGACGATCCGATGTGAAGGTTGATGAAGCTTGTTCATTAGTGAATTCCTGACAGCAAAGAGGCTATATCACTGAAATCCCGTCCCGTGGATGGTCAAAATAGTATTTTCCTAAATATATATAGCAACATAATACTACATAATCTTTCATGTACGTAATTATATATATAATCTCATATTGGATTTTCCACTTCAAGAATTAAAAAGAATATTGGACTTCCATATGGATTGTTTTATCAAGTAACAATATGTTAGAACCTTGATAATTTAACAGTTCAACTACAGAAACTCAGGGACTCAAATATATATGAACTTGCAATAGGCTTATGACACGTGTGAACGGATTTTTCTCTTTAGACCGTTACTCTTTAGAAACTTACAATCAACGAATGAGATACATGTAATCCATATTTGAAAAAATAAAATAAAATAGGACCTCATGAATTCATGGGTTTTTTAATAATTTAATACTCCGTAAATTAATTATGTTATTAAATAAAAAATTTTGGTCGATCTCGACTCGGAAATAATATGCTAAATTAATAATTCGTTAAATATATAAGATAATATGTTTGAAAGAATATGTATAAGATAATCAATTATAGAAAATTATATATATATATATATATATATATATATATAATATATATATATATATATATATATAATATATATATATGGGAGCGGATCAAAAGCCCCCCTTAGAAAATCCCCCTCACTCTAATCCATAATATAATGTTAATATTAATGTTAATATTAATGTTAATGTTATATTAATGTTAATATTATTAATATTAATATTAATTTTTTTTATTTTTATATTAATGTTAATGTTAATGTTAATATTAATGTTAATGTTAATGTTAATATTAATTTTAATGTTAAATTTAATGTTAATTTTAGTATTTAATGTTAATATTAACATTAATATTAACATTAAACTTAATATTAACATTAAATTACGAATTAGAGTGAGGGAGTTTTTAGGGGGTTTTCTAAGGGGACTTTTGATCCGCTTCCTATTATATATATATATATTTTTTTCCTATATATATATATATATATATATATATCTATATATATATATTATATATATTATATATATATATATATATATATATATATATATATATATATATAAAATATATATATATTAATATATATTATATATATATATATATATATATATATATATATTATATATATATTTTTTTTTTATATATAGCTTATGATTCGACTATAAGCCTTCATAAAATATTTAATCATTGTTTCTTATTGAAATTGAGATCAGCTATGTTTTCATCTTGGTAAGAAGTTTCCTTGTATAGTTTTCTCATATTGTAACAAAAACTTTTTTCAATGCCATCACTGTTTTGAGAGCTTTTTTTAGAAATGGGCTCCATAGTAGAACTATCATCTTCAACTTCATTATCTTGATCATTTTTCATAACGATCACTTATTTACTCGCGGTCAAAACTCTGAATATATTAATGTATTATATTTTTTTTGCTTAGTTATTAATGTTCATGAAATAGAATAATCTAGTATATTAAAAAATGTAAAAATTTTATTTTATTTTGAAAAAAATAAGTAGATTTTTAAATTTTAATTGGTTAACAAAAAATAATACAATTGTTAATTTGAAAAACAGAAACTAAATATAATGTACAATATTTTAGAAAATAGGAATACCTTGATAAAGTAGCAAGGTATTTAAACTAATAAGTTTTATTTTTATGATTCCTCAAAAAAAAAGTTATTATTTTATTATTTAATATTTTCTAATTTAATTGGATCTTTTTGGTCCCAAGATTAATTTACAGAGGTTTAACTATATATATAATAATATCTATATATATAATATATATATATATACCTTACATATATATACATACCTTACAATACAACCATACAAACTAGGGGTGTACATAGGTCTTTCAACCGACTACGTATAATTTTTGTGGTCGAACCGACTTTGTCTGTAATGCAAATTATATAACAAATTTGACATGTACATCCTTAATAATCGAGTAGTTCAGTTTAACTGATTAGATGTGTCTGTCGGTCGATTAATTTCGATTAAAATCGATAGGTAGTTAGCTCAATTGACAAAATATTAACATTTTTGGGCTTAAGAACATTGAAAATGTTGTTTGGCACGCGCACGCGCGTGCACAGCCGTTGCACGCGCGTGGTCGAGCATGGCATCTCTGTCACTGCCACCACCATCCTCTGCGTCCGCATGTCCTCGCCTCTCCTTTTGCTCCACTGTGCTATCCTCCTAGATGTTGATGCTTACCCCCTACTGCTCTAGCGACCTCCGGCGGATGCTTCGCCACTGCCGCCATCTTCTCCACCACCGATGCCTCCCCTTTCTGCTCCGGCCTTCCACTCCGCGTGCTCGGTCGCGCGTGTGCACCGGCTGTGCACACGTGCATGCAAATAGCAGAACTATAAGAACATTTACATTAATTTACTTAAAAATGAGTGATATAAGATAACCTTTGAAGTTTATTACAATCGAATCTACTTCTCAAAATCTAATAACATTAAAAAAAAGGGTCATACACATGAAATGTAATAACTCAAGTTGATAACCAAAGGAAATACTTCAACTTAGTCACCAATTGTGTAACAAGTTGTATTACAGGTTACATTCCTTTTGCATTGATTTGATGTTATTATGGTTCTAAGATAATAAGATTATGTTGGGTTTTTTTAATAGAGAGTAAATATTGATCGAGTAAGAGAAAAAAATAAATAGTAATACTGACATGTATTATGAAGAAGAGAAACGAGTAATTATCTCCTAAGTCTCCTTTATCTCCTAGCATCTTAAAGTACTGTAAAGAAGAGGAAGCTAAAGAAATGAAAGGGAGTTTATTTTGTCATGATTTATGAAGAGTAAGATTAAAACTTCTTTTAAGTTTCGCTAGTACTTTTTAATTCTAAATATTACTATTTTTTTTTTGGAAATGGTAATTGTGTCGAACATCCCCACTAGGAATCGACTCATGACCACTCGGGCCACATGCCTCGCCATTACCACTAGACTAGGGGCCATTGGCTAGTACTATATTATTAATTCTAACTCATTTATAGATCTAATGTACTGACTCATGAATTATCTAACCCATTAACGAATAATGTACATAATGACACCTTAATCTTGTTGGCCCAATGAGTGTATCATATTTTTGAATATGGTTAATCAATTAAGTTTAGCATTTTATTATCATAATGCTCATGATATCACTATAGTATTATACTTAAACTTAGCATGGTCTTAATATAGATTAACTTGATCATACTTGCAACTATGTATATTGTTTTGTTTGCCTAATGTGTACATGCAGAAAAGTAATAGAGCAAGATCAATATGGACATATACAATGATGAAATCATGATGGCACTACCAAAATATGATGATTTAGGGACGTTTTTAGCGACGTCCAGTAAAGACGTCTAATATTAGGCAATTTAGTGACACCTTAAATCCACTCGCTATATGTCAGTTTTGGCGACGAACAGCGATGCGTAGCGACTGATTATAGTTTATATATAAGCATGGTCGCTATAATCTACCAACGCGTCATAAAACGTCGCTAATATTTTCAAATTAGTGACGTTTTGTGACATTTTGCTTATGTTGTCGCAGCTAATGAAACCTTAGCGATGTTTACTGACGTAATTATTTGACGTCGCTAAAGAGCAAATATAGGGCACGTTTGAGTTTTCATTTCCCCTGTTATTTTGTTTCCCCCTTCGACAAAAACTCTGCCCCCTCCCCTCGACCCTCGACGAACCCCTCCCTCCGGCCCTCGGCGACCCTCTCCCCCCTTGGCGACCCCCTGCATCCTCGACACCCCCTCCCCCCCGACCTCTGCCCTCCCCCCCCCGGCCCCCATCGAGCTGCTACCCCGGCACCCCTCCCCCCTCGGCGACCCCTCCCCCTGACGACCATCTGTCCTCCCCCCCCTGGCCCTCGTCGAACTGCTGCCCCGACGACCCCCTGTTCCGTGAGTCGTCGCTCCGACCCCCTCCGGCTGTAGTGCCCCTTCCCTTAAAGTCAATCGGAGGAATCAAAACGCCGACGGCGTTCGGTTTTGGCCATCACAACGACTCGAAGACATCGCTCAGATGGGGTAGTTTCGGTGAACTTGCCTCATCTTAGCCTTCACATAATAAATCGCATATTTTTAACTTACACAAGTAGGATAATATAAAAGCTACGAACGCACATAGCTAAAAGAATAATTCCGACCCGTCGGAATGTCTTAGAACATGAAAGATGGTCCCACGGTCTTCATAGAAGTCGGCTCAGCGTGCTTTCAAATGACACTCAATCCTTCGATCCCGTGGCTTAGGAGAAGGAAGTTGGCTTAAGTTGCTAAGTTGTCCCGACACTTGAAATAGCCTAAGTCATAGGCGTCGCCTGCGTGAATGCTTGGTAAAGCATGCACGTCCTGTCTCGCAAGGCTTGGCATAGCCTTCACGTCCCGCAAGTTAAGTCGTCTTGCATGGCTTGTTGGCTAATGTCTAGGCACCCGAGAACTTGGTAGTTCAAGTCGAACGCGTGTACGGCACGTTCCCTTGATGCGTAGCTCGGTGTAGCCTTTGCTCGTCGAGACGTTGCCCGAATAAGTTAGATAAGAGTTGTGTTGGGCTATCGAAGCTATTTCTAGCACTGTCCCGCTCTATCTGCGGTTGTCAAGTCGCGTAGTCCCTTGAGAACAAGGCTCGTCGTATAAAGTATATGACTTAAGCGTTAGCATCTCCTAGAGAACCAGGTCTGTCTAAGGCACGAGCAACGGTCGGTTTAGTAAAGAGCTTGCCACGAACAAAGGAAGTCCACGCGACTGGTTGTCGCCGAGATCGGTCCCGCTAATTGGGAGTCTCGCTAAGTCTTGATAAGTCCCGCACACGAGATCGGTCCCGCGGCTTCGGAGTCTCGCTTAGTCTTGATAAGTCCCCACACGAGATCAGTCCCGCGGCTTAGGAGTCTCGCTATGTCTTGAAAGGAAACACACAGATTAGTCCCGCGGCATGGGAGTCTCAATAGAAAGAGGGAAAACATGGTCATGTTAAGGAAGGACTGGATAGATTGAGTCGAGACTTGCATGGTCGTTGGACAACTTGTCGACAAGGTGTAGTCTTTCGAATGATTGCCGGGGTGCCGAGATCATTCGCCCGGGGAAGCGAGTGCAGCTCAAAGCAGGATGCCGGATAACCGCATGGGAGTATCGGCGCTTCCGGGCTAGCTACCCATGGAAGGGCAGCCCGATACCCCCGCCGAGCCGAGTCCAAGATAGCTTGACATTGCTAGTGACCACTCATATAGTTGTGTCGGCAAAAGCGGCAATCTACGTATTTGCCTTTGGATAGCGTCAAGTAATAGCACAACGTCGGTCGAATCATGAAACAGTCTAGCACGACATGTATCAAGTCAGCAATGTAATCCCGTTAGTGCCAGCCTTGTATCAGCACGAAAGGAATGAGTTATAGCTTATGTCAGCAAGACACGTGCTTCGACACTAAGCAAGGCTTTCACGTATCAATATTGGCATTCGCGTATTGGCATTGTTGGCCTAAGTTTGCATAAGTTAAGTCAAGTGCCATCGCTTTAAGTCGAAAGGATCGTAATATAAAAGTTGGCTAAGTCAGGGAGTCTTTAGGCACGACCTGCACGAGTCGTCCCCTTAACGTCATTGGAACAAAAGTTGGTCTAGAGGCACTTGAGTTTAAGTGAAAGTCTTGGCACGGCCGAGTTCGCATGAGTTGCTCCTCGGCGAAGCACTGGCTCGAACATGTTAAGTTACGAATAGAGTATGACACGACCCTGCCGTCTCGAGTTCAAGTTTGGTCAAGTACATGCACGATGAGACACTGCCTCGATAGAAATACACGTTAACATGGTAGCACGACTATGTCGTCGCATAACGAGTTGGTTAGACGTCAAGTCTTAAAACTGATCCTATGGCAAGACTAGAAAGACAATCGTAAAGAGACTTGTAAGCCGCACAAAGAAAATGAACATGTCGATTTTGTATGGGTGGGCGAGGAGCTTCTACCAGTACAGTTGAGTACTGACACCCACACAGTTTCTATGTGCAGGCACAGGTAGAAGCTCGTGGTGCGGAGCTCGCTTGGATGCGTCGAGGCACGGAGTTCCTTGGCAAGTCGAAGCGTACGGCCGCGTGAACTCAAGACTTATACAGAACATAATGTATGGACATCGCCTTCTGAAGCTTCCGCTGACTCAAGCATTGTAATCGAGAGAGAGCAGAGTGAATTGTAAAATAATAGAAAAGTGAGCACGAGAGACTTATAATTTGGCCTTCGCCCACAAATGTAATCTTGTATTCAATATCAATAAAGAGCTTCTTTTGAATGACTTGTGTTCATGTGTGCTTGTTCTAAATTTTTACTGCATGTTTCAATGTTTCTGCTTGGGACTTCTGTGCGAACCCCGTCGCAGCCGATGTAATCGGTCGTTATGAAAACCTTGTACGAGCGCAATCTAGGCTCGTACGGCATCACGCCTTAGCGAGGCGATCGCTCCTATGGAGTGGGGCATGACATAATGGTATCAGAGCACGGCTTTACGTCCTTGGACTTCAAGTCAAAATTCTTAGGTTTGAAAGCTCGTCGTTGGAAAAAGAAGTGTGCACTCTCTCTCGAATGTCCCTCGGCATGTCTATACAATAAGTCTAAATATTTTCAAAAGCTCGTACAAGCGTTCAATCGAACGCATCGGTAGGCCATCGCCGGACACATTGGTAGGCCTTTGTGCCAAACGGTGTCAAACTTGTCATGAATAAAAACACGTGATAAAGTTAGCAAAGTCACGTGCGTACCCAAATAATCCAACGTCGACCTTAGCAAGTGAGAGTGCAAACTCGAATATAGTCTGCACGGGATGGCTATGCACACGGCCTTTTGGCTAAGTTGTGCCGCGTGTCGCACACCTCGACTTTTTGGTGCAATCGAGTTGCGAGCGATATCAAGTATCGTTCGGTCGGGTACGGAGATACACTTAGAGTGTATATTGATAGAAACGCTATTGAGCTAACGCTTAGGCGTGCACGGAAGATTGACTTAGATTTTGAGGAAATAGTGCGAACGACTTAGTACGTCAAGACGACGTGAGCGATTACGCTAGGGATTCGTCGAACAAATCTGAAAGATGTGTTAGCGAGTAACACGAACGTGATTGAGGACTAGATCGGATGGCTCGAATCCGAGTGGTGTATGGATTTTCCTGGAAATCATTCGAGCGAAGATTGAGGATTAGAAATAATAACGAGTACGTCGGCGAGGCGGTGCGATCGTGAAAAGCCTTAGAACACGTCACGTTTAGTTGGTTGTGACTTCGAATGTCCCGAACGAGATGTCGTTCAGACAACGGTGAATGAGCAAAAAAAGTTAGAAAATGACTCGGAACGATGAATAAAGATGTATGTCTTGATCGAGGAAGCTAGAGGATCGCGCTTGTGATTTCGGATTGAGTCAAATGAAATGTGACTTGAGTTTTGGACAACGATATTGAAACTAGCTTGAGGAATAGCGATCGAACTTGATCTTAAATATCGAAGAATTGTGGTATATCCAGTTCGGACAATAGCATCAGTCGCACGACTCGAAATTGGTTGCAAAAAAGATCGTCAGGTTACGCATATCGTCGATGGTATTGAGGCGTATCAAAGATCGATATACGATAACTCGGGGGTACTCTAACTCGGCAAATATGATCGTACAAATGTCATTATTTTGCTGGATGCTATACTCGAAATGTTGAAATGTGTTAAGAAAATAGAATTATCTCGAGGATTTTCTAGTTGAATGAATAACGAACGGACTAACGAACTGAGATCTTGGCTTGGGCAAAAATGAAATATTTGGATTTGCTTCGTTGACAACCACAACATTGACATCTTTGTCTTATGCGAGCGCAACTCCAGCCTCACACATGCGTCACACCGATTAGGGCGATCACTCTGCGTGAGCGCTGGTATGGTGATTCATACAGCAGGAGTGATCGAACTTGCATGGCGTGGCAATATAATTGCTTCGACTTGTGGTTTGATGCGAAGGTGAACTTGAGAATGACTCAGTACTTGATGAAACGAATTTGAGGATTGCGTAGGTCCAATCCACGTATCGAGAATGAATGAGTCTAGACTCAAACAAGAGTTACGCCCCGATGAGAATGATTATTCCGCGGGAGCGTTACATGGTGATTCATGAACCACCATAGATAATTGGACTCACGTAGATTGGGGCGCAACGTATTGTCGAGCTAGATGACCTCATGATCAATACATGAATTGGTTAGAATTGTTAATTGAATGGAATCGAATATGCGCAACGAGTATCTCGATGCGAACTAGGTGATCGTGCTCGATGTTTAGAAATCTGAGTACACGAGCTTGGATAGAAAATCCCGTACTACGACTTTGGTTTGACCCTAGGATTGGGGTCAATGTTGGCATTATTGTTGGGGAACTATGATTCCAATCCTGACATTGACTTAGCCTTGAGAAACGGCCTAGCGGTTAGGCGAGATGCCCCTGTTTCAAGAGTTAGCAATCGAAAGATTGATCTTGAAGATTGGTATGAAGGGATAGAGTGAATCAAGAGTATAGGAATACCCTGCTCACGAGATTTGGCTGACATGTATATATTTCAGGGACGCTGAGTATGTACACGATGCGACTCGAGTGAGAATGACAAATTCTCTATCATACGGCTTGGCTGAATGCATGTATTTTGGGGACGCCTGGAATGCGTGCACGATCCAGCCAAGTGATACGTTGAGTTCAAGCAAGACTTGAGAAATGAAAGAGTGTCGTGAACTTAAAATCATTAAAGGAAAGGATTGATAGTCGTGCGAGCGTGGCTCGAAATTGAAGTAACGCGTAGGTGCAGTGAGTACGATTAAGTCTTGGCCATAGAAATGGTAGGATGGCTTGCCTTCAGAAAGTCTCGAGGACGAGACTTGTTCTGAGTGGTGTATGTTGTAGTGCCCCATCCCGCAAAGTCAATCGGAGGAATCGAAACGCCGACGGCGTTCAGTTTTGGCCATCGCAACGGCGACTCGAAGACATCGTTCAGGTGGGGTAGTTTCGGTGAACTTGACTCATCTTAGCCTTCACATAATAAATCGCGTATTTTCAACTTACACGAGTAGGCTAATATAAAAGCTACGAACGCACATAGCTAAGGGAATAATTCGACCCGTCGGAATGTCTTAGAACATGGAAAATGGTCCCACGGCCTTCATAGAAGTCGGCTCAGCGTGCTTTCAAATGACACTCGATCCTTCGATCCCGTGGCTTGGGAGAAGGAAGTTGGCTTAAGTTGCTAAGTTGTCCCGACACTTGAAATAGCCTAAGTCATAGGCGTCGCCTGCGTGAATGCTTGGTAAAGCATGTACGGTCCTGTCCCGCAAGGCTTGGCATAGCCTCGTATGTCCTACAAGTTAAGTCGTCTTGTACGGCTTGTTGGCTAATGTCTAGGCACCCGAGAACTTGGTTGTTCAAGTCGAACGCGTGTACACGTTCCCTCGATGCGTAGCTCGGTGTAGCCTTTGTTCGTTGAGACGTTGCCCGAATAAGTTAGACAAGAGTTGTGTTGGGCTATCGAAGCCATTTCTAGCACTGTCCTGCTCTATCTGCGGTTGTCAAGTCGCGTAGTCCCTTGAGAACAAGGCTCGTCGTATAAAGTGTATGACTTGAGCGTTAGCATCTCCTAGAGAACCAGGTCTGTCTAAGGTACGGGCTACGGTCGTTTAGTGAAGAGCTTGCCACGAACAAAGAAAGTCCAAGCGACTGGTTGTTGCCGAGATCGGTCCCGCTACTTGGGAGTCTCGCTAAGTCTTGATAAGTCCCACACACGAGATCGGTCCTGCGGCTTGAGAGTCCTGCTTAGTCTTGATAAGTCCCGCACACGAGATCGGTCCACGGCTTGGGAGTCTCGCTATGTCTTGAAAGGAAACACACGAGATCGGTCCTGCAGCTTGGGAGTCTCAATAGAAAGAAAAAAACATGGTCATGTTAAGGAAGGACTGGATAGATCGAGTCGAGACTTGCATGGTCATTGGACAACTTGTCGACAATGTGTAGTCTTCTCGAATGATTGCCGGGGCGCCGAGATCATTCGCCCAGAGGAAGCAAGTGCGCTCAAAGCAGGATGCCGGATAACCACATGGGAGTATCGGCGCTTCCGGGGCTAGCTACCCATGGAAGGGCGGCCCGATACCCCCGCCGAGCCGAGTCCAAGATAGCTTGACATTGCTAGTGACCACTCATATAGTTGTGTCGGCAAGAGCGGCAATCTGCATGTTTGCCTTTGGATAGCATCAAGTACTAGCACAGCGTCGTCGAATCATGAGACAGTCTAGCATGACATGTATCAAGTCAGCAAGATGTAATCCCGTTAGTGCCAGCCTTGTATCAGCACGGAAGGAATGAGTTATAGCTTATGTCAGCAAGACACGTGCTTCGGCACTAAGCAAGGCTTTCGTGTATCAATATTGGCATTCCCGTATTGGCATTGTTGGCCTAAGTTTGCATAAGTTAAGTCAAGTGCCATCGCTTTAAGTCGAAAGGACCGTAATATAAAAGTTGGCTAAGTCAGGGAGTCTTTAGGCACGACCTGCACGAGTCGTTCCCTTAACGTCATTGGAACGAAAGTTGGTCTAGAGGCACTTGAGTTTAAGTGAAAGTCTTGGCACGGCCGAGTTCGTATGAGTTGCTCCTCGACGAAGCACTGGCTCGAACATGTTAGGTTACGAATAGAGTATGGCACGACCATGCCGTCTCGAGTTCAAGTTTGGTCAAGTACATGTACGACGAGACACTGCCTCGATCGAAATACACGTTAACATGGTAGCACGACTATGTCGTCGCATAACGAGTTGGTTAGACGTCAAGTCTTAGAACTGATCCTAAGACAAGACTAGAAAGACAATCGTAAAGAGACTTGTAAGCTGCACAAAGTAAATGAACGTGTCGATTTTGTATGGGTGGGCGAGGAGCTCACTCCACCAGTACAGTTGAGTACTGACACCCACACAGTTTCCATGTGCAGGCATAGGTAGAAGCTCGTGGTGCAGAGCTCGCTTGGATGCGTCGAGACACGAGTTCCTTGGCAGTTGAAGTGTGCGGCCGCGTGAACTCAAGACTTATACAGGACATAATGTAAGGACATCGCCTTCCGAAGCTTCCGCGGACTCAAGCATTGTAATCGAGAGATGATAGAGAGCAGAGTGAATTGTAAAATGAGAGAAAAGTGAGCACGAGAGACTTATAATTTGGCCTTACGCCCACAAATGTAATCTTGTATTCAATATCAATAAAGAGCTTCTTTTGAATGGCTTGTGTTCATGTGTGCTTGTTCTAAATTTTCGCTGCATGTTTCAATGCTTCTGCTTGGGACTTCTGTGCGACGACCCCGTCGCAGCCGATGTAATCGGCCGTTATGAAACTGCCTTGCACGAGCGCAATCTAGGCTCGTACGGCATCACGCCTTAGCGAGGACGATCGCTCCTATGGGAGTGGGGCGTGACACCGGCTCAGGTAAACCCTAACCCCCTATCTCCTATTTTCTGAGTTAGGTTTACGTTTACGATTATCGTGCTTCCCCCGCAACCCGGATACAGACACGTGATACATGTACACACACACAGAGGATACATGACACACAATAACACTGATACGACATTTAGTTATTTTTTATCATGATGGACATAAAACATGACAATAAAAATTGTTATAATTATATGGAGTAAATGAAAGATTAAATGCATTAGATTAATTATTAGTTGTGTCTCAACGGTGAGGTTAGTAAGAAGGGGACACATTGTTGGTATTGACTTTTTGTTGTCTCAACGGCGATAAAAATTATTACAAATTTTTGTTATTCTATTATCTATTATTTATTATTTAGAGAGAGAGAGAGAGAAGGGGAGTAATAACTAAAACTATTATTACTTGTGTCTCAACGATGAGGTTAATAAGAAGGGGACACATTGTTGGTATTGACTTTTTGTTGTGTCTCAACGGCGAAAAAAACGGATATGAATTATTAATTGTCCTTAAACTCCCTAAAGTCTGCCTTTGAACGATGTATATCTATCTTACAGAATTATCAGTTTGAGATAGTTACATGAATCGATAGGAATGAAAGAGGCTACTCAAAATAATTGTCAGTTTGAGATAGTTGCATGAATACGTGGTCTGCTAATGTGATTGATATTATTTCCAAGAAGGTAGTTTATGTTTAGATTCTTATATGAAATGCTCACTCATATTTGTGTACTACTAAGTGATTTTGATATCTAATATACTAAGGATTATCCTAGTACCTAGAGTGTATAGAGTATCCTAGAAGTGTAGGTATGGTTGGTATATCGTAGTACTTTGAGTGTATAGAGTGAGTATCCTAGTAGTATATAGGATATTTTAGAAATTGGATAATTGTCAAGATAAGTTTGGAGTTTAACTGAAAGTATCTAGAGTGTATTCTATAAGATATGGTATGGTGTCAAGTGTAGGTATGATTGGTATCCTAGTATCAAGATACAAGAGTATCAATATGGTATTGTGTACCATGGTACATGATATCCACATGATACACAAATACCTAAAGTTAAGGTGATATGTAGGTAAGTGCTAGGTAGGTATCTTAGATATTTATGGTAAGTGTCCATGTCAGCCCGAAGTCAAGTGTCCATGTCAGCCCTTATCTGAAAAAGTAAGTTTACATTTGTAAGCCTTTTTAAGGCTTTTAGAGTTCTGCCGATTTTCAAAAAATAGGAGAAAAGACAAAGAAAAAAGGAGTAAGAAATAGTAAAAAATAAAGAGCAAAAAATCTAGAAAAGAACATTATAATACTCGGCCTTTTTTCTATTATATTTTGAAATCTGGTAGAACTTTGAAAGCCTTAAAAGGCTTACAGAAGTAAATTTTCTTCGAAGAGAAGGGATGACATTGAAAACGTGATGACACTCATTTAATACTCATGTGTCTATGCCTCCATTTGGACAGTATAATCGAATGATGTGTATCTATCTTTGCAGGATTATCTTCAAATTGATATGAATTACTATCTGTGGTATCGTTTATGGATGTACAATCGTCATCCTGATGACATGTGCGGTGTACGGATGAATTCATAGATGGTGTACAACAGTTTCGACAGTTCGCCAAGGCGTGGTACATGGACGGTACCAAAATTACGTGTTCGTGTGAGATATCGCAATTTGAAATATCATCAAGAAGTGGAAGTCACATACTATTTGTACTCGAAGGATTTCACGCCAAATTACTATTAGTGGACCGCACGAAGAACTTGTGTCTTTAGCATCAGAGTCGGAGCCTTATGTGGATGTCCACAACCATGCTGCTTACGACGATGATGGGTGAACATGGTTTTTGACACGACGGAGCCTACTTTCGATCCAGACAATCATGATACAATGAGGAGGCATCGAATGCCGATGCTGCAAAGTTTATGGAGTTGCTGGAGAATGCAATACTCCATTATATCCTGCTTGTAAGGATCATTCACCGTTGGAGGTGGTTACATGATTGTTGGACATTAAGTCCGATTTTAACATGTCGCAATAATGCTACAACCGACTGATGAGTTGACTATAGAGATCTTGCTGGAGGGTGCTAAGTTGCCTAAAGACTTCTACCGGTCTAAGAGGATGGTGAGATCGCTCTGGATGGGATATAAGAAAATCGATACATATCGCAACAGGTGCATGTTGCACTACAAAGACGACAAGGATGAAGACGCTTGCAGATTTTGTGGTACTGATCGCTACAAGGGCAATGGAAGAGAAGGTCTGTCGGTGCAAGGAAGCCTACCGATTCGATACACTACTTGTCGTTGACGTCGCGGTTGTAGATGTTGTTTATGGTGAAGGAGACCACAGAAAACATGAGTTGGCACAGGCGGGAACATATCGAAGGAGTGTTGGATCATCCATCTGATGGAGAGCATGGAAGCACTTTGATTGAGAGTATCCAGATTTTGCTTCGGATCCGCGTAATGTCAGATTGGGGCTCTCCTCCGACGGTTTTACCCTATTCGACTTTCGGGCTCCCAGTATTTGTGTTGGCCTGTGATCGTCACTCCGTACAATCTACCGCCTTGGATGTGTATGAAGACTCCGTATATGTTCCTCACCGTTATTATTCCGGGTCTGAATAATCTGAAGAGGAACATTGATGTGTATTTACGGAACATCGATGTGTATTTACAGCCATTGATAGATGAGTTGAATCAGCTCCGTGAAGTAGGTGCCAACGCCTACGATGTTTTTAGAAAGCAAAATTTTTAGATGCGGGCAGCACTTATGTGGACCATCAATGACTTTCGGCCTATGGAATGTTATCGAAATGAAGCACTCATGGCTGTTTTTCATATATGTATTGTATGAAACATACTAAGACTTTTCGTTTGAAACACGAAGGCAAACCGTGCTTCTTCGATTGTCATCGACAATTACTACTGAAGGATCATCGTACTGGAGGAACAAGAATGCTTTTCGTGCCGGCGTTGTGGAGAAGGCTAATCTACCGCCAAGGTAATCCGGATAGACGTATGGAAAGAGGTAAAAGATTTACCAATAGCCATTGAAGAGCATGCTAAGGGCTACAAGTGTGATGGATTTGGTCGCACTCATAACTGGACGAAGAGGAGTATATTCTGGGATCTGCCATATTGGAGCACCAATCTGATCATATATAACCTTGATGTCATGCATATCAAGAAAAATATGTTTGACAACATAATTAATACTTTAATGGACGTAAAGAGGAAGACGAAAGACAATCCAAAGGCCATGTTGGACTTGGAAGAAATATGTAGACGTCATGCGTTGCATTTGATAGAGAAGGGGAATGGAAAGTTGAAGCAGCCTAAACAATTTTCTCACTGGAGAATGAAGATAAAGTGAAACATTGTAGGTGGATTCAGGGCCTAAAATTTCTAGATGGATACATTTCAAACTTGAGAAGATGCATCGACCTCAAGAAGAACGAACTGACGGGTTTGAAGAGCCATGATTGTCACGTATTCATGGAGAGGTTAATTCCGATTACATTTCGGGAATTCTTACCCAGGTCGTTTGGAATCTATTGACAGAGCTTAGCATATTCTTCAGAGATCTTTGTTCTACTAAGTTGCTCGTCGATCGTCTAGAAAAGCAAGAGAACGATATTAGGTAACATTATGCAAGCTCGAGAAGGTGTTTCCTCCTGGATTCTTTGACTCTATGGAGCATTGCCAATTCATCTTTCATATGAGACACGTATTGGTGGGCTTGTCGGTTATCGGTGATGTATCCGTTCGAGCGACATCTGAATCACGTAAAACGAAAGGTAAAAAAACAAGGCACGGGTTGAGGGTTCTATTTGTGAAGCTTATGTTATCAAGGAGATAAACTTTTCCTCGATGTATTTCAAATCTCATGTTGCTACTAAAATAACGAGAGCTCTGAGAAACGATGACGATATCAGGGATCTAATGATGTAATACTGAAAGTATTTAATGCGTCCGAAAAGCCCTTGGGGAAAATAAAGAAGAGATATTTGAATAACGAAGAGCTAAGGGCTGCTCAGTTGTATATATTACTCAATTGCGACGAGGATGAAATGGAGAAGGTAGAGGGTAAGTAATTAATGATGAGCTGTTTACGTCATCTCAATGTAATATTATAAGCTAATATTATACTACTAATCGGCGGTTGCTTTGTTATTTTTCAGCACATATAATGATGATTCGAGGTCGGTTAGACCCTACATAATAGACAAAAAATTAGAACAAGAAATGAGACATCTTTTTTCTTATTGGTTGAGCGTATATGTAAGGAGCTCGATAATTACTCTTTTTTAATACAACTGCACAATAAATAACTTACTATCGCTTCTTTGGTATTCAGGTCGATCGTCTAATTTCATCCGAGACTGAATCAATTAGAACTCTAGCCAAGGGACCAATTATTACGTTAAAATATGGCCAAGTTACTGTGTGAATGGGTTTAGGTTCAAGTCGACAAATGCTCCGATCAGAGACAGCTTCCTGGATCTTGATTCCACGAAAAATAGTTATTTGTGTATCAAATCTTCGAACTACAAAGACGTCGATCAAGCAATAATTTCTTTGGTATCTTACGAGAGATTATGGAGTTGACATATAATTATGGAAGAGAACCTGCTAAGATCGTGTTGTTCAAGTGTGAATGGTTCGATCCGATTAAAAATCAAGGTTGGAAAATTGACAAGCATAGTCTTGTAGATATAAACTACAAGCGTAGATATCAAGGCTATGAACCATTTGTCCTATCAAGTCAGGCTTAGCTCGTGTACTTCACAGCTTATCCGAGACGGGGAACAATGAGGTCTGACTGGTGGGCAGTATACAAGACTAAAGCTAGAGATACCTTTGACGTTGACGAAAAAGCTTATCAGGAGGACGAGCTACCTCTTGTAACAAATATTGTAGATGTGGACTCTACGAAAGTTACTCATTACACGACTAATAATGTAGAAGAGGTAGAATTATTCGAAGACGAAGGTGAAGATGAAATTGAAGACGAGTAGGAAGAGAAGAGGAGGTAGAGGAAGACGAACATGTCACTCCCGTTTCCCGTTATACGTATTTTCGTGTGCGTATACGAGATTTCTGGCATTTATCAGGTGGACCATAGTTAGACTTGTTTTTCTTAGCCTAGTCTTAGTTTAATCTTGACTTGGTTTATTTGATTGGTTTGGTTCAATTTGACATGGCTTGGTTTGGTTTGAGATGGAGAGGGTTGATATATAACCCAACTCCTTCTCTCTTTCTCCTCATTCACTTCTTCATTTACTTCTTCATCTTCTTCATTTACTCCTCCCACCTACCAAGTCCTAGGCAAGTGCAACTTGCTTCATGATTGATCTTAAATTTTATTGTTCCATTCTCTTTCTTACTTGATTTTAAGCCACTTTAGAACTTGACATTTTTTATTTTGGTGGATGGATTTATGTAGATCTAAGTTTGTATCATTTTTTATTTTCTTGGGTTTTGATCTATTAAACTTCATTATTTTTATGTTTGGATTGTTCCATGTTGTATAGAATTCGATTTTACCCAAAATGATCTTTGAAAAGTTAGATTTCGACTTATTTTGAGGAAGTTATGGCTAAAATAAGATTTGGATATTTTTCTAGTTCATCTGTCCTGATTCTGGCAGTGACGATGAATAGTGCTGCATGAATAGTACCGCATAATAGTGCCAAATGAATGAATAGTGTCGCAGGAATAAATAGTACCGCATGATGAATAGTGCCACATGGATGAATAGTGCCGCAGGAATGAATAGTGCCGTATAGGTGTATAGTGCGCAGAAGGCTGCATAGTACCGCAGAATGCTGCTTAGTGCCGCAGAATGTCGTATAGCGCCTATTTTGGCTGTTTTATGTCCTATTTGGCTGATTTATGGCCAGAACAAGTAACAAGTAACATGACATGATAGTGGCCTGTCGTGGCGCACTCTTGACAAGTAAACATGAGATGTAATCTTAAATGTTGTAACGACGGCTATCTCGACATGCTAGGTACTTTTATCTTGACACCGTGGTTGAACCTTGTGTATGTGTGAACAAGCTACATATCTCATCTTGTATCATGTCTAGGACATGGGTTTCTGGTTACCACGGTCAGGAATTCATACTGAATCTGATTAGGATAATGACTAGATTGATCAAGTAGTTCATGAAGAGAATTTTTCAGCTACAGGCAATCCCGTTATCTGGGCGCTCTAATTGGACTTGTAGCCTGCCGTCGAGTAGGGCACATTTCCAGCACACTGTCATGTGTTGCACCCCCAAGTCACATAATCCAACTCTCTCAACTTGCAACTGGATAACATAGATTAAGTCTGCAGGGCTTGTGACTGTTGGAATATCTCATTGCATCTTGCTAGTAACTAGGCTTGTGATAATCCTAGTTAGTTAAAGTATCAAGCCGTACTCATTGTTTGGCCATGAATGATGAATGGAGTCCAGTCTAGTCTTATCTAAGCAAGGCATGTACATATTTTTCTTCAGCACATTTATGTTATGCTTTACTTTATCGATAATTGGTTAGAGACTAAGTTCTGTTCAAGTGAATGGTTACAACCCCGATCCTTATTTGGTTTACGGGTTGTAACTTGGCTATCGGAATAGCTCCTTAGTTGTCTTATCGTTTATCACCTTGTTTTTCTAATTCATGTCTTTTATTATCAATTATGTCTTTATGTGCTAATATGCTGGTTTTAGTTTCTAAGTGAAGCCTCCCTTGTGGTACTTGCTCTTTCTGGGGTCTGACCCAGCTGGTTTTGTATGGCCAAATTTCGGAGTAGCTCCAGAGGATCTTCCAGCCTTCTAGCCAGATGGTGAACACTAGACACAACCCTGGTAACGAGTGGATTTTATTTTGCTCTCCCACTCTATTGTAAAATTATTCTTTTGAGACGTTTAGCCGCCGAGTAAGTGTTAGCTCGTGTTGAATACTTATATTTCTTATCTGCCTATGGGTTGTAACATAATTAACAAATCTAGGATTGATCATGTATGACTGAAACTCTTGCTAGTCCTCGCATTTTGTACGACTAGTTTCATGATCATCTGTATATGAAATGTATGGGACACCTTACTATTGATTATCTGATGGTCTAACATCTTGTAACTATTATTACTTGCTTGAGATTGAGACACTAGGCTTGTTTTTGACCATAAGAGACTGATGGCTTATAGATAAACCCTCATACATCTAGACAGCCGTGACCGTATATCGAGGTAGATTATACTTCTATATACGTAGCTGGCTGTGTTTGCCCCCGCTCTCCAGTATTCTGGTTCTGGGACGTGACACGGTTTAAGTGGTGGCCCATGCAGGTCGTGTAAATTAAGATGTGTGAGGGTTTCACTGAATAGATGTCTCAATCAGCACTCGTCCTTGATCTCTACTCGTCTTCTAATCTTTCTGAAATCTTGACCTGATCACATGCTTATATCCTCGATCAATTATGGTCCTTCCTTATTGTCCCCTATGTCATTATTTTTCAGTGGCATTATTCCTGGTCCTGCCGATCAGCCAGGCGGAGCACCTCCAGTGAACCAAGCAACCTGGAGACCAAGCCCAACACTCTGGAGCAGCCTTCCGAGTCATGCATTCCGGGGATCCAGAGCCCCCAGTTTAACCCGTCCAGCCTGCAGAGCCTGGCAATAGAACCTTGGCGGGACTTATCCGGAAATTGCTTGCATTTCAAGATCGTCGGGGCGATGCCCTACACCAGACAGTACAAGATGCCATGGACAGAGTTGGTCACCAAGGGAACAACGCGGCCAATAGCTTCAAGCGTCTGAACCCTTCTTTCTTTGACGGTAGTGAAGATGGTATCGCTGCTGATGCATGGCTTCAGGACATAGAAGTTATCCTGGAGGCAGCTAGGATTCTTGAGGAAGATAATGTGGCCGTTGTGCGCCAGCAGTTATTGGACTTAGCCCGCAGATGGTGGGCGATGCTAGTAGTTGGACTACCGACGCCTGTCTCATGGGCGGTGTTCAGCAACAAGTTCCAGACCAAGTACTTCGACGCAGTAGATCGGTATGATCTGCAGATGAGATTCACCAATCTTAAGCAGATGGAAAGGACGGTCGATGGATATGCGGCCGAGTTTTCTAGACTCAGTCGGTTTGTCCCTACCTTGGTGGCGACCGAGTTAGATCGAGCCCAGCGATTCCAGCAGGGACTCCACTTAGAGATCATTCTAGCAGTGGAGCAGTTTGAGCACCAGACGTTTGATGCCATATTGCGAGCAGCGAAGAGGCATGAGTATACCTCGCAGAGGATCGGGGACCGAACCGGAAGCAGAAAGAGGTCCCATGGGCAGATGAGTCTGTCCTCAGCACCAGCCCCGGCAGCTAGAACTTTGTCGATTGGAGTTTTCTGAAGGACGAATTTAGTTTCGTCGGTTCAGCACTCGACACCGGCTACCCTCAGCAGAAGCAGAAGTAGATTTTCGCAATGAGCTGCACATTTATTTGGGAAGCCCGGGCACATTGTATCAGTGTGTCACAGAGCACAGAAATTGTGCTTGGCTTGTGGGGCACCGGACCACAAGATAGGGTCCTGACCGATTAGAGCCAGTACCTCCTCAGCATCTCAGACTAGTCCCTCGGTTAGGGGACCAGCCCCAGCCCCAGCACCAGCACCAGTACAGCAGCAGCAGTTCCAGCCTCCGAGGCCATTGCCGCCTCAGGCTCAGCAGTATGCCCAAGCTCAGATGCAGAACCGGCAGAGAGGTTTCCAGTAGAGGGGACCAGCACCCAGAAGGCAAGGTCAGGTCATGGCTATGACCGTGGAGGAAGAGTTAGCTTCAGATGAGGTGGTGGCAGGTACTATTCTCGTCAACTCTTTTTCTGCATCAGTATTATTTGATTCAGGTGCATTGTATTCATTTTTGTCTGCACGATTCGCTACACGGATAGGACTGGAGCCCGAGTCATTATCAGTAAGGCTTAATATACTTACTAGTAACGGTCTTGTAGGAGTAGATAGAGTATTTTTCTCGTGTCGAATCGTAGTTAGCGGTAGAGAGTCTCCCGCTAGGTTGATAGAATTTTCGATGGCCGACTATGATGTGGTCCTAGGAATGGATTGGTTAAAGGAGCAATACGCAAGAATAGACTGCCATATTGGCAGGATTATTTTTGGTATTCCCGGCGAACCGGAGTTCTCATTTTCCAGGGGCGAAGTAGAACCTTTTCCCCCAGTATTGCGGATGGCAGTAGCAAAGGAAGTTCAGTTTTCCAGAGTAGTAGAAGAGTTTCATGATGTATTTCCCGAAGAGCTTCTAGGCATTCCCCCAGAAAGAAATAGAGTTCACCATTGACTTGATTCCAGGGACTGCACTAGTGTCAGGGGGAGTCTGCAGGATGACACCTTCAGAGTTAGAGATCTTGTACAAGATGATTGAAGAACTCAGAACCAAGATTCATTCGTGCTAGTGGATCACCTTGGGGAGCCCCGATACTTCTTGTGAAAAAGAAGAATGGTACGTCAAGATTATGTATTAATTATCGTACCTTGAACTCTGTAACAATCAAGAACAGATATCCTCTACCAAGGATAGATGACTTATTTGATCAGCTCAAAGGAGAGGTAGTATTCTCGAAGATTGACTTGCGTTCAGGGTACCATCAGATCAGAGTCAGAGAGCAAGACATCCCGAAGACAGCGTTCAGATCCAGATATGAACATTGGAAGTTCCTTGTTTTGCCATTTGGAGCGACCAATGCGCCAGCCGTATTCATGGACCTCATGAACCATATCTTTATGCCTTATTTGGATCAGTTTGTGATAGTGTTTATAGACGACATCTTAGTCTATAGCAAGAATGAGGCAGAGCATGAGCAACATCTTCGTGTAGTTCTTCAGATTCTCAGGGAGCACCAGTTGTATGCGAAGTTCAGTAAGTACGAGTTTTGGCTGGATCGTATCTCGTACTTAAGTCACATCATCACCAGAGGTGGAGTGGAAGTGGACCCCCAGAAGATAGTAGCTATAGAGTCATGGCCAGTTCCCAGCACAGTCGCAGAAGTTCGGAGTTTCCTAGGATTGGCTGGCTATTACCGGCGGTTTGTATCAAACTTTGCTCAGATTTTAGCACCTATGACTCAGTTAACCCGCAAGGATGTGCAGTTTGCTTGGACAGCAGAGTGTCAGAGTTCATTTGAGAAGTTGAAGCAGAGATTGATGACGGCCCCCATTCTCACGCTTCCAAATGGGACTGGAGGATTTTTAGTTTATTGTGACGCTTTCGGTAGAGGATTGGAATGCGTCTTGATGCAGCATGGTAAGGTAGTCGCTTATGCATCACGTCAGCTTCGTGACCGTGAGAGAAATTATCCTACCTATGACTTGGAGTTAGCAGCAGTAGTTTTTGTACTTAAGCTTTGGAGGCATTATTTGTATGAAGATCGGGTGAAGATTTTTACCGACCATAAGAGTCTTAAGTATGTGTTTACTCAGAAGGATCTTAACATGCGTCAGAGAAGATGGCTAGAGCTACTTGTGGATTATGATATCAGCTTAGTATCATCCTGGGAAGGCCAACGTTATTGCAGATGCATTGAGCAGAAGAGCCAGAGTTTATTTCCTAACAGCACAGCCAGAGTTATTAGCAGATCTTCAGAAAATGAGGATAGAGATAGTTCTCCCTACCAATGTGGCATTGATGGCCAGCCTGCAAGTTCAGTCCAGCATAGTTGAGAGGATCAAGATGGCGCAATCAGCAGATTCCAAGCTTCAGCGGCTCAGAGTAGAGTGTGAAGCAGGTCGGAGAGCAGAGTTATGTATTCACGAAGATGGTACTCTCCGACATAGGAGACGTCTTGGTGTACCCAGGGGTGATATCAGACAGGAGATCATGGCGGAGGCTCATAGTTTTCAGTATTCAATTTATCCCGGCGGCACGAAGATGTATCGAGACATCCGTCAGCATTTCTGGTGGAATGGCATGAAGAGGGAGATAGCCCGGTTTGTCTCTCGTTGTTTAGTTTGTCAATAAGTTAAGGCTGAACATCAGAGATCAGCTAGACTTCTTCAACCTTTACCGGTCCCAGAATGGAAGTGGGAGCATATAACCATGGATTTTGTAACTAGGTTACCAAAATCCCAACAGGAAGAGATGATATATGGGTTATAGTTGATCGTCTCACGAAGGTAGCTCATTTTTTTTCTTCAGAATTGATCAGTCGACGGATCAGCTAGCAGAGATGTACCTCAGGCAGATTGTCAGATTGTATGAAGTGCCAGTTAGTATCAAATCAGACAGAGATTCAAGATTCATATCGTACTTTTGGCGGAGTCTTCAAGAGAGTTTGGGGACTCGTCTCAAGTTCAGTTCAGCTTATCATCCGCAGACAGATGGTCAGTCAGAACACGATCCAGACTCTTGAAGATATGTTACGATCTTGTACGCTGGACTTCGATGGTTCGTAGGAAGATCACCTGTACCTTGTGGAGTTCTCTTATAACAACAGTTTCCAGGCCAGTATCCAGATGGCACCCTTTGAAGCACTATATGACAGGAAGTACAGATCAACTTAGCTTGGGATGATGTCGGCGAAAGACAGATGCTTGGTCCAGAGATGATTATGCAGACAATCGAGGTGGTCAGATAAGTCAGAGATCATCTTCGAGTTGTCTACGATCGCCAGCACCATTGGGTCGATTCTCATCGGCGTCCCTTTGAGTTTTTAGTCGGTGACCACGTGTTCCATAGGATCTCGTCTACCCGTAGCGCCATTCGATTCGACATACGGAAAAAGCTTAGTCCTAGGTACATAGGGCCGTTCGATATTCTAGAGCGAATAGGTGATGTGTCATATTGTCTCGCTCTTTCTCCGTCGTTACATGAGGTACATGACGTATTCTATGTATCCTAATTACGACGTTATATCCCAGATCCGAGCCATATCCTCGATCATTCGAAATTGGTTGTTGGTACCAACCTTTCATATGAGGAAATGCCCGTATCCATATTGGACCGAAGAGAGAAGGTACTCAAGAACAAGACTATTAGCTTAGTCCGTATTGTTTGGAGTCACCACTCCTTGGGTGAGTCAACGTGGGAGCGTGAAGATGATATCCGCTCGCGATATCCACACCTGTTTGACTCATAAGATATAATATCTTCCTTATGTCTTATGCTTTTAAATTCCTTGCTTGCATGGATGATTGCTTGATTGGTTGCTAGTTGTAGATTGCTTATGCTTTGGTATAGCTTGCCCCGACATTTTTAGCCTCTTGATTAAATTCCGAGAAAGGAATTCTTTTAAGGTGGGTAGAGTTGTCACTCCCGTTTCCCGTTATACATATTTTCGTGTGCGTATACAAGATTTCTGGCATTTATCAGGTGGACCGTAGTTAGACTTTTTTCTTAGCCTAGTCTTGGTTTAATCTTGACTTGGTTTATTTGATTGGTTTGGTTCAATTTGACTTGGTTTGGCTTGGCTTGGTTTGGTTTGAGATGGAGAGGGTTGATATATAACCCAACTCCTCTCTCTCTTTCCTCATTCACTTCTTCATCTTCTTCATTTACTCCTCCACCTACCAAGTTCTAGACAAGTGCAACTTACTTCATGATGGATCTTAAATTTTATTATTTCATTCTCTTCCTTACTTGATTTTAAGCCACTTTAGAACTTGACATTTTTTTATTTTGGTGGATGGATTTATATAGATCTAAGTTTGTATCATTTTCGGTTTTCTTGAGTTTTGATCTATTAAACTTATTATTTTTATGTTTTGATTGTTCCATATTGTAGAGATTCAATTTTACCCAAAATGGACCTTTGAAAAGTTAGATTTAGACTTGTTTTGAGAAAGTTATGGCCAAAATAAGATTTAGATATTTTCTAGTTCATCTGTCCTGATTCTGGCAGGACGATGAATAGTGCCGCATGAATAGTGCTACAGGAATGAATAGTACCATAGGAATAAATAGTGTCACATGGATAAATAGTACCGTAGGAATGAACAGTGCTGTATGGATGAATAGTACCGCAGGAATGAATAGTACCACATGGATGAATAGTATCGCAGGAATGAATAGTGCCACATGGATGAATAGTATTGCAGGAATGAATAGTGCCGCATAGGCTGCATAGTGCCGCAGAAGGCCGCATAGTGACGCAGAAGGCTGCATAGTGCCACAGAAGGCTTCATAGTGCCGCAAATGCCGTATAGCGCCTATTTTGGTTGTTTTTGGCTGTTTTATGTCCTATTTGGCTGATTTATGGCCAGAATTTCTTCCAACTCCCAACATGAAAGTTGTAGATCTTTTCTTTGACTTCAAGAATATGTTACTAACTATTTATGCAAGTTTTTTTCATTTATGATAATGTAAAGATAGAAGACGATAGTGGCCTGTTACGGCGCACTCTCAACCAGTAACAAGTAACATGACATAATAGTGGCCTGTCGTGGCACACTCTTGACAAGTAAACATGACATGTAATCTTAAATGCTGTTACGACGGCTATCTCGACATGCTAGGTACTTTTATTTTGACACCGTGGTTGAACCTTGTGTATGTGTGAACAAGCTACATGTCTCGTCTTGCATCATGTCTAGGACATGGATTCCTGGTTACCACGGTCAGGAATTCATACTGAATCTGACTAGGATAATGACTAGATTGATCAAGTAGTTCATAAGAGATTTTTCCAGCTACACAGGCAGTCCCGTTATCTGGGTGCTCTAATTGGACTTGTAGCCTGCCATCGAGTAGGGCACATTTCCAACACACTGTCATGTGTTGCACCTCCAAGTCACCTAATCCAACTCTCTCAACTTATAACTGGATAACATGGATTAAGTCTGCAGGACTTGTGGCTGTTGGAACATCTCATTGCATCTTGCTTATAACTAGGCTTGTGATAACCCTAGTTAGTTAAAGTATCAAGTCGTACTCATTGTTTGGCCGTGAATGATGAATGGAGTCCAGTTTAGTCTTATCTAAGCAAGGCATGTACATATTTTTCTTCAGCACATTTCTGTTATGCTTTACTTTATCGATAATTGGTTAGAGACTATGTTTTGTTCAGGTGAAGGATTACAACTCCAGTCCTTGTTTGGTTTACGGGTTGTAACTTGGCTACCGGAATAGCTCCTTAGTTGTCTTATCATTTATTACCTTGTTTTCTCTAATTTATGTCTTTTATTATCAATTATGTCTTTATGTGCTAATATGCTGGTTTTAATTCCTAAGTGAAGCCTCCCTTGTGGCACTTGCTCTTTTTGGGGTCTGACCCAGCTGGTTTTGTATGGCCAGATTTCGGAGTAGCTCTAGAGAATCTTCCAGCCTTCCAGCCAGATGGTGAACACTAGACGCAACCCTGGCAACGAGTGGGTTTTATTTTTATCTCCCACTCTATTGTAAAATTATTCTTTTGAGGCGTTTAGCCGCCAAGCAAATGTTAGTCGT